>OX101813.2:19312192-19912192 GCA_944452925.2 Chrysolina oricalcia | reverse complement strand
GTTTTCACTAAATTATCCTGGAAAATACCCTACTCTTTTTGCTAATTATTTAAATAATATTATAATTAGATTAACTTAATTTCTCAACCGTATGAGATGCTGCCCTCTAGGTTATAGAAGTTGAAACTCCGTAAATTGTCTTTGGAAATACTTGGGCGCTATTCAACCAAATATCGGTAAGTCAAATTTCATTAATTCAGTTCAGATCATAATACGCGAAAATGGCCGCACAAATTGTTGAAAATGTTTATTATGGAACGAAATCAATGTGAAATCGATAATTTCTTCTGTTTACTAATCAGGAACAATGTGAAAAACAGGCTGGTCCTCCGTGGAAAGTTTTGAAGATAAAATACATTATTGTTTGTGGCTGGAACTCGAGACTAATCACCTTAATGGTTGCAGAACAGCTTTCTAATTCATTTCAGGTAGGAACTATTGTATTTTTGAGAATTTTTCACCTCTATCTGTTCTTCCAAAAAATTTCCTCCTCGTTCGATGGCTTGTTGACTCGTTGTTATTGATTTCTCTTGACAACCAGGCAAAACACTCCTGAATCTTCCAATGACTTCTTTTCAAATTACTTTCACAATAAACTTTACAAAATATCTTATAAACTATTCTTTATAATATCCTCAATCTATTTACATTGTTTCTATTTAACTATCATTTCTCATTTTGTTGTCCTTTTCATAATATTTCTTCAAACAATTCTTCATTTATCATCCGTCATTATTGTCAAACTTTTCCAATTTTCATCTACAGGGTTGTTCCCAATTGTTGATAGGTATTTACAAAAATTTTATTTCAGTAAATTCTGGTTTCATGTTCCTGCAAACATACAGAACTGGCTGGAAACCATGTCAGACCGATACTGTTTTCCTGTAAATTAGGGTAGAATCATCATCGGACTGTGCTTTTGATCTTTATTAAACGGTTTATATAATATGGGTAAGTCTTTTAGTATGATCTGATTATGTTCATTTTTTGTTTCACCATTCCATAACACAACAATATATATATATATATATATATATTAGTTTGCAGAAGGACAGTAATACATTTCTCAATGAAATCGAAAAATATTTGTTCTAAAGCATATGCAGGGTGGGGCACCGAAAACGAAACAGATCGAGGATTTTCAAAACACATGTGTTTCGAAAAAATGCAAAAACACGTCGATTTTTAATCCAAGGGGGACATCTTTCTATCATAATCTCAACTGTCATACCCCTTCCCCCACCCCTTGGTCACTATCACCCAATTAATTTGAATAGGGAAAGTAGTGAGTGTGACACATCATTTAAATGATAATTTCCAAAATGGAGGACAAGAATTGCAATTATCGTCCGATTCGATTCAAAATTGACATGTGGTGATTTTCAGGGTCGAAAATTATGATTTGTTTGTCAATGCAAAAAACAAGATGGTGGCTCCAAGATGGCGGACGAAATTTGTAATTATGGTCCGATTTGAATCAAAATTTGTTTGTGGGGATTTTCAGGTTCGGAAATTATGATTTTTCTGTCGACGCAAAATACAAGATGGCGGGCGAAATTTGTAGTTATGGTTCGATTCGACCCTGTACAGAGAACGAATTCTTCAAAATACATGTGTTGTGGAAAAAATGCAAAAACACGTCGATTTTAAATCCAAGGGGAAATCTTCGTATCATAACCTCAACTGTCATACCACTCTCCCCACCCCTTGGTCACTTATACAATTTGAATAGGGAAAGTACTAAGTGTGACACGGCATTGAAAAGGTAATTTGATAAGGAATTCAGAAATGTGTTTTTTCGGTACCTAACTTATCATTTTGGCGCCCTATTGGGGGAAAAACAAATGTTTCGTATTTCAACTTATATGAAATTTGATTTGAAAGCTAATGTGAGCATTTCACGAAAACAAAAGTTGAAAAAATTAACATTGTACGAACTTACAAATTGTAAAAACGTCAGACAGCGTTTCGAGCCTAACTTATACTCATGTATGGCAGTTCATGGCGAACACTCTGAGCATCTACTGTGAATGTAATTTGGAATAATTGGATTCTAATTTGAGCAAGGTTTTCCAACTTTTTAAATTTACGCTATGTCCAATTTTTTTTTTCAAAAGCTTTCATTTAACTTGCCCTGTTAGTTTGTATGAATGTATGGGATAAATCTTGCAGCTGAATTTTTACCCACTTCTAGTTGTCCGGTAAACTTGAACTTTGGTAGGTGTTCATGATTGCGATGACAATGTATTATGGAATATTTGTTGAAAAAAAAACAACAAAATGGCAACTCCAGTATGGCAGATGATATTTGTAGTTATGGTTCGATTCATTCAAAATTGGATTGTGGGGCTTTTGGTACAGATTCTCAGCATGACTAAAAATAATTGAATATAATTGATAAAAACGCTTTTATACAAATGCGAAAAAAAGAAAAAACAATATTTTTAGATGTGGGACGTAGGTTATTCTGTGCGTAACAGATTCAAAAGCTTGCTGCTAGTACAAAATAGTTATTTTTGCGCAGCAAAATTCTGATTCTGTTACGCACAGAATAACCTGCGTCACACATTTAAAAAATACTATTGCCTATTCAGTGCATCTGTATGAAAGCTTTTTCTTATCAATTTAATTAATTAATTTTAGTCATACTGAAAACTTGTAAAACCTCCATATGCCAATTTTGAATCGAATCGAACCACAATTACAAATTTCGTCCGCCATCTTGGTTTTTGCATTGACAAAAAATTCATAATTTCTGATCCTGAAAAATCCCCACATATTAATTTTGATTCGAATCAGACCATAATTACAAATTTCATCCGCCATCTTGGAGCCACCAAATTGTTTTTTTTGCATTGAAAAACAAATCATAATTTCCGACCCTGAAAACTACCACATATCAATTTTGAATTGAATCGGACCATAATTGCTAATCTTGCTTAGAAAAATTCCATAATGCATTGTCACCGAATTCATGTCAAATTAGCTTGCAAATGAAGTATCATAATTTAGAATACGGAACAGTTGTTTTTCCCGCAAGAGGGCGCCAAAATGAGAAGTTAGGTAGCAAAAATTGACACTGCTGATTTCCTTATGATTTTCCTTTTTAATGATGTGTCTCACTTACTACTGTCCCTATTCAAATTGTTTGTGTGATGGTGACCAAGGGGTGGAGGGATAGGTATGACAGTTGAGATTATGATAGAAAGATTTTCCCCCTTGGATTATGAATCAATGTGTTTTTGCATTTTTTTTCAAAACACATGCGTTTTGAAGATATTCGATCTGTTTCGTTTTCGGTGCCCCACCTTGTATATAGTTATAGAAGCTCTCATGAGGATGTTTCAAACCACAAAATAAACTATGGTCATGATCGTAAGCATTGAAATGAATAAAATAATTTGACTCATCCACTTCATTGTTTCCCTTGGAAAATGTTCTATTTGTTTCACATGGATGAATTTTCAAGCATTTATCGATCAGATAGCCACATACATATGTGAATGCCTTCTGTTCTGGAAAATATTGTTCTTGATAGTCACAATGTCCTATTCTACAATCATGTACAATCTGTTTTCTAGTATTTCCACTGAAGATACATGAATCCGAGTTTTCAGGTGTATAGGAGTCTGAAATTCTAATAAGGAGGTTACCTAAATCATCAGCACAGCTCATATTCTTTGAATGGAATAATTTTAGAATGAACAATATCCCGAATGCCCTAGTGAACTGACTTGAAGTCGGGTTCACAGCATTGCCATTCTGCTGTCTGATACAACCAAAGAAATTTTCCAATTGGTATTAGTTTAGCTTTCTGGTGAAAAGTATAAAATTGCTGGTTTCAACACTTTCCATAACCCTATGAGAGGATGTATGGAGACAATCCAACAATCAATGAATTTAACATGAATTTTCTTTGACCCCATGAGCACTTTCAATTTATTGAGGAAACATTCCATATCTTTCAAAAAATGTAGCTGAAATATTTCCCTCTTGAATGATGTTTTGAATGCATTATTGCGGTATAGTGTGGAAGAATTAAAAGGTCGAATAGTTTATTGAACATTGAAATGATCTCAACAGTGGCCATAGCAATTTCAGGCAAATTATTCAAATAAATATGAGTTTTCAAGGAAGCAGCTACAGTATTGCTCCGGACTTGGGTTGCTAGATTCACCTTAATTTTTTCAAAGTTTGATGGTTTTATATGTGCATAGCTCAACTTGGGGACTAATCTATTTATTAAAGCTTTATCATTTTTATACAGATACTCTATATGCTTCCATGACGTTGATTTACCCAAGTCAACTCGTTGTGCAGCATATTATTTCTAACTGCTTTCATTTAATGGCAAGGATCAAACATGAAATTGTCTTTACTAACACCAAGAATTTTAGCTAGGTCCAAACAGTTTGAACTCATATCATCAACAAACCCAACCACTCTCAAGCCAATAACGAATAACTGGTCTACAATGGCATCTGACAAATTTTTGATATTGTCTGCTTTGTATGTAGTTGATAAGAATAAAATTGACAAAGAATGAAATCGACATTCGAACTTGCTCGAATTTTTGTGTGTAGTTGATGAAAAAAAAAAAATGCAATAGGTTGTTTCCGATTACATTTTAAACTGCGAACTATAACAACTGTTGCAGATGTGGCAGGTTCTACTGATTTTGTTTCTCCGTTGTCTTCCAAACCAATGACTTCATCAGAAGCAAAATTGTAAAACAAATAAGTCTTAATAGACATTTCATCTATGATCACTGTACAGATTTTATCCAAAGGCAACATTTGATTAATTTTGAGGATATCAAATAATACTTTATTGAAACCAGCTGCAAACTTGATTTTCTCCACAAAACGACAAAGAGATCTCGGACTTGATAGAGAAAATGTTTTTTTCATTTCTCTATAACACTTGGGATAATATAATGTTAATGAAAATTCTTTGAATTCGTATATCTCTTACCAAATTTGTTAGAATTATTCAAATTCAACTGATTGATTACAAATTTCGCTAATTCAGGACTCAATAATTCTTCAGTAAGCTTTGTATAATTTTCTTCGGTTGTTTGGTTGTTTTTGCTCACAGTAACCTCAATTTCTTTCCTCAAATTGGTGATTTCATTTTCTAGACTCATAATTTTCCTCCGCAACTTTTCTTTACGAGGAGTATTATTAGGCATAAAACTTTCCGTTTGAGTTTCCACATGAGAATATTGTTTAATTGCTAATGGACACTCAAGAGAAGATGTTTGTATCAACATTGTTGAATCTTCCGATAACTCAGTTGTGGTTCTAGGAGTACTGGCAATACTGCAAACATCTCTTGATGTACTCGGATCTTTACCTGTGAAAAAATTGTAAATGAATCAATTTGCCAATAATCAGCACTGAAAATTTGATCTTTTATGATTTGTTTGACGTAAAAACCATAGACCTAGAGTGAGGATTCCAACAATGGAAAAGCAAGGTGACTGGTTGAGGCATGAGGAAAGGACAGTGAAAAATGTTGCATAATTACAATTATATTGATACTCAAAGATTGAACATATAATTATGATTAATTAAGCGAATCAAAAGGTTGATGAAAAGAGAAAAAGTTAAAAGTTTTCATTTCACTCTTCTGTACGTCAGCACTTTCCCAGTGTACTTGTTCTACTAGATTATTTAGAAATTTGATTGGAAACACAAACAATAATGGATTACAAATAGACTAATTGGAAATGTTTAGTATGTGAAAATATGCATGTACTAACATGAAAGTGTTTTGTAATCAACAAGAAAAGCACTATCTATCAAACGTGATCTCTCTCTGATATTATTGAACATGTGACTCTTAAAATGCTCACTGCAAACTTTATATTTTTTGTAAAAAATGGAAGTATACTCCTCCTTCTAGAAGATCCTCTCTTCCACAGGATTCTATCCAAATTCTGCACCTGTAGTTCAATGAAGCAATCAATACCAGTTCACATATTACAAGAAACACCACAACAAGGAAACATATACAATATAGCTTTTTCAAAATCCATAACAAAAGATTTTACATCAATTGAATAATCAACCTGTCGAATTAGTATGGAAAACTTCATGCATTCAAAATTGTCTGTGGTAAATATTTCAATCTTTCATTCAAGGCGGATGAAAATAATGATAATGATGAATATAGAAAAAATGTACGAATCCTACCCATTTAATTTTCTGAAGACGGGCCTGGGAGAATACCAGGATTTTATGCCATAGAATAAACAAAACACGTACTTACCTCATTTACTCCTTTGGAAAACTATGTAATTTGATATTGTCAGATTTTCTTGAACGATTTTTACAGTTTCTGTATGCACAACGATGTCTACCGCCAACTCTTTGAGGTGCTTGATTCATCGTTACCATCTAGAAAAAACTATTAATCATAAGAACCTCTCTTTGCTAATAACGAAAAACAATGATCAACTGATTACATGGAAGAAGGGTATATGACTTATACCTCAGAAATGATTACCAATCATCAAAAACACCAACACAAATTTATTATTATAACCTCTACCGCTCTCACAGATTAAAGAAGAAAAATATGATATCATTTTCTCTCAATTTCCAGCAAAACCTATTTTTGAAATATCACGAGAGAAATATTTCACTTGATATAGACAAATGAAATGCCCAATGCAGGAGAACTCAAAAAGTCTCCTAGGAATTTTGTTTTCAGGTCAAAGAAACTCAAAGATTTGTTTATGCATTGTTGAAATTATTATTATTCAGGTAGGTATAGGTTTGCGTTTTGTACAAAAAATTATTTGAAACAATTTTGAATCTGCAATGGCTCAAGAACGGCACAATTTATTGAGAGACCAAAATTCATTCCATAATTTAAGTGAAACACAGTTTGAGGAGATCACTATTCTCAATTCATTGTTAGAAACTGATGATTACCTGCAATCTAGTCGAGTTTTTGCAATGAAAATTAAACTTAATTTTTAATAGCCCAAATTAGCACATGCAGATGAAATTATGCCCTGCAGTTTTTATTTAAAGTCATTATTCATATATTATCGGTGTTAATGTTTTTGGTGGCCCTCCGTCGGTCCCATTTGTTATAATTTTTTGCTTCCGTATACTTTTTTTCTGCATATTTTTTCAGATCTTGCCGACTCTACGATAGTAACATTTTTATTCACCCCATCTATAATGTATGATTCAACTAACATACCATTTCCAGCAAACCCCAGTTTTATGTGCCCCAGGAATAGTATAGAATATTTTTTTGAGAAATATCTTATCTGCAAGTCAAATTCAAATGAGTGTCTCCAAAAATCCTATCTTTTAATTGGTCAAACAAATTTTTCCTATGATCACATGCACGACAAACGTCCCAAAACTAAACTCATTGTAAATGACTTCCTACGGTGTTCAATAATAGCGGTTATCTCGATTCACTGTTTTACGTGAGGATTTAATTTAGAGAAGTGTTCCATGAGAGCATCAACTCCGACGATTTCAAAAATTGGGTGCTAGGTGGTCAATTTTTGAATATGTGTGAATTAATTCGTTTGTGAAAATATCCACTGATACAAATTCACATGGCGTATTGGTATTTTTGACGTACCGTGAATCGGTATGTGAACTATTACACGTTCGAATGCAATGAGAACGTATGTCTATGACTCTTTTAACCCTTTCGTGAAGGGGTGCACGTGAGGTGAACTGGCCTCTCATACGGGGCTTTTCAGGGCTTCCGCAATCGTGCGTCTCCTGCCCCAATACTATGCGCATTTTAGAGTATCTCGTTTCCAAAGATGCGTACGAATTTATGCGTTAGTTCTTGAGTTGACTAAAGATTAAATTTTTCTCTATTTTGATCCACATGAATGCGAAATAATGAAAAAAAAAATTTAAGGAAACGACGTGAACAAATGTTTCAAGAAAAACATTATAAAATCAAATAGGTTGAGTTGAAAAACAGCCCTTGCTGACACTTCGCCTTTTATTTTGGAATAAAAACGATTTATCATCATTATAAAATTCATTTACGAACTCTACAAAGAACAAAATATACATGAGATGTCGCCACCGAGTGGGATAACCCCTCGGCCCCCAAAGAATCTCGAAGCTAACTAAACACTTATTCGAAGTCGATATGACATACTAATGCAATTACAAAATAAATTACGCCCAGTATATCTTTTTGGTGTGGTAAGTTTCAAAACATGGTATGACACATAATGGCACATCACAAGGTTGGCAGCGATACGTTGTTTCTTTCCTCAACTTTTTTCAGGAAACACATCTTTCGTTAGGTTCCACGGGCAAGCGCTAATTTTGCTTGTTCATTGATCATTATATTTTTAACTACCAAAACCCTAAAGGGCATACGTTATAAAGTCATTACACATTTTGGTAGCGGGCTGACGGACTATCAAGTCAATAAAGTAAGTTGATATGAGCGATTTGTGTGCCCATTTTATGGCTATTTCAATTTACGCGAGTTCTCTTATGAAAAGTTATTATAAACTATGACAGATATTTCTGCTGCCGACCCTTTTAGGTGCATTTCATTTTAGGTATTTGCTGAGAGTAAAATTGATGCATAAATGGAGGTTCAGATAGAAAATTAAGACATGGCCTCAAAGCAAAAGATAGGAGAAGAACATGCACATATTGAAACCAAGGAAAGGAAAATAATTAGATCACTAAAATCAAGAATCCTAGAACGATCTACAGAAAAAAGGTATTATAGATGTATCCAAAGAATATCTGATTACAAAGAAACGATATTACGAAAAAAAAAATTAGCCATTTGAGGGAAATTGTGAATATTAGTAGTGATAAACTGGATCTAAAAAAAGAAGACATAGAGGTGGAACGAAAATTGGTTACTAATCTACAAGATGCTCAAGACTTTTCTATGACTAAATGTCCAAGGATGTTCATTTTCATTATTTAAAGATGTATTTTTATTTATTTTTGAGAGTACATATTTGTTGATATTAAGAAATTATCTATCATTTTTTTAAATAAAAGTATTGTAAAATAATGAAAATATTTTTATTGTATTTCAGGGGATAAGTTACATACAAAACTTGACATTGTTTTTGTAAGACTAATAGTATGAATCGAAACATACTAATATAAAAATACTGAACAAAACTGTGTGGTTCTGTACTTTCACACTTCTTGTTATATGCAAAGCATGAACTCATATAAAAAGTACAATTTATACCAAGAGCTATAACATTTTTTCAACAAACCATAAACAAGTTTTATTTATGCACAAATGAAGAACTTTTTCCACGTCTATCCAATACACATATTAACAACTTGATAATAGTAGTGCAATAATTGATACAAAAATAGAGGTTATTCATAAACGGATGGTTCAGTGTCTGCTCTGTGAGTTAAACATCCCGAAAATAATTGTTCATAATTTTATTTTGTAGTCTTCTACCTGCTACTGAATTATATTCTTGTTCATTACCATAATTATTGTGGTCTTCATACATTCCAAAATCTTTTTCAACATCATCCTCAATTGCAGGAATAGGTGGTAGCTATACACATTTTATGTAAAGCCGCGCACAGACCGAGGCTCCAACGCATTCCAAGGCACACGTGGACAGATATTTGGTTCCGTTGGAATCGGTGTGTACGGCGGCGGCGAATGCACTCCAATGCATTCCAAGGCAACAGTTGGCGTTGGTCTGCGTTCGGTCGCCTGGCGGTACATCAAAGAGATGTTCGATTTGGTTTGGTCAAGATTTTTGACCGTTTCCACACTTTCAGTCGTTGGCAAGTATTCTGACTGGAGTCAGGTGTAGATTATCGTTTATTTCATTTGTCAATATGGAGTGGGACGATGATTTGTGTCTGAAACTAATTCAGCTATACCGGGATAATCCGATATTATGGGATCCAACCAACATGAATTATAAACTTGCAAAAAAGAAGATAGACATATGGCAGAATATTGCAGTTGAACTTGTGTGCGAAGTAGCTGCAGTAAAGAAAAAAATAGAGAACCTTCTGACATCTTATTGACGAGAAGGTACCACATACTCTGGAATGGGAACAGAATCATTGCACTATTCGAAATGGTTTGCGTTTAAGGAAATGCAGTTCCTTAACGACAAGTTCTGCCCAAGAAAAACTCAAAACACTACAAATGTAAGTACTACTTTTATTTCAATCTATATTATTATACAGTAAGATTGCTGATCACCGGTCATTGCCCTTGCTACATCCTCCAAGTTTGAAGTGAAGAAAAAAAATTAGGCGTAGTCATCTTGCCAGGACACACGTCCCTCAGATGAAAAATAGTCTGCAAATTCTTTTCGAATTTCTTCTGCACTTGCAGCGGATTTTCTAGCCACCTCAGGTAGTGAGGTAAAAGAGGTACTTCCATCAGATTGGTTTCTCCATGATCCTTCCAATAATTGCCAATTCTTTCCACATCAAATGTGCCATTTGGCGTGTAGATATGCTTCGAAGATTGATTTTTCCTCAGAGAATTATGCAAATAAATACACGCCATTACAATAATTTCTGTCTTTTTTGGTTCTAAAAGCAGTGGTTTTCTTAATACTCGAAAACAGCAGACAAAATTCCGAATACGTTTTCAACTACCCGTCTTGCTCTTGAAAGTCTGTAGTTGAATATACGTTTAAAAGATCCCTTTTCATGTGATCCTGGGTAGGGTTTCATAACATTATTCTTCAAAGAAAATGCATCGTCAGCAAGAAAAACATATGGTGTATTTTTATTTCTTCCTGGTAAATTATCAGAATTCGGAATGTTGAGTTCATTTTGTTAAATTTTTTTGAATAGTGATGTATTTCTGAAAACACCTCCGTCTGAAATTCTTCCTTGGCATCACACATCTGCATATAAAAAATTATAGTCGGCGTCAACAAGTGCAAGCAGAACAATGCTGAACGTTGATTTGTAGTTGAAAAAATTGCTACCACTATTCATTGGGGCTTGCAAATGTATATGCTTCCCATCCATGGCGCCTAGACAATGTGGGAAGTTCCAGTATTCGTCATATTGTCGTGCGACTTCCAACCAATCGTGTTCATTATCAGGCATCTGCAAAAAACAGCCGGCCTAAGATTTATTAAAACACCTAATTCCATTTATCAAAATTCGTTTAAAACTTTTAAATAGCCGCCATTTTGGAAATTATGTATACAGGGTGGTTCTTAAGTACGTCGATATAATTCAGGAGCTGATTATTTGGGTCAAGATACGAATAAATATTCGAAACAGATACATTTGAGGACCTAAGAATATATGAAATTTTATTTTCCGTTTTTTTGTTTTCCGGGTTTTCCTGCAGCTGAAAAGTGAATACGCCACCAAAAATCAGTAAGTCGCGCCGGAGCGCCACGGCAAATAATAATAATAGCCGTCCTCCACCCGCACAGGCTATGCATTTGGGTACACTCAACGAGTGTTTATGAGGGAGTATTATTATTATTTAGAGACCACCCTATATAATAGCCCAACTAAAATTTTTGCATTTTTGAAACTAGTAGGAAAAGAGTGGGGGTTGGGTTTTAGAGCGTAACAAGTATATGTATGTAAAAGGGGTGGGTTGGCATTGGATGAATCCATTTGCCACAGACTTTTGTTAGCTTATAGCTTTAGAGATCTAGACCAATATTTTCCAAAAATGTTACCAAAATGTCAAATATATCTTTATTCTGCATATTGAGTAGATATGTTATATTTAACGGAAATGAAATAGTATGTATTTGCAGTAGATTAAGGAGTCGTGTTATTTCTGGAGTGTGATTCAAGCAGGAAAAGAATATGTGATTTAAGTCACAGATCGATGAGTCATCGCATGTGCAATAAGGTGTTTGGGATAAACCGATTTTATATAAATGGGCTGGAAATCTGCCGTGATTTAGTTTAAGTCTTGTTATGGTGACTGCTTTTTTCCTGCTCAGAATGTAATCTGACAGGTGTGGAATTCTCAATGGTAATGTGGGATGCATGAGTGTGTACTGATTAGTGGAAGTTGCGGTGAAGTCCTGCCAATGTTCCTCCCAACTAGTTCTCATTTTGTTTTTTTCTAGTTGGACTATATCATTATAAGGATGAGTTTCGATCATGTTTGTGGAAGACGTTGCTATTTTAGCTAACTTGTCCGCTATTTCGTTTCCCAATATTCCGCAATGGCCCTTCACTCATACCATGGTAATGTTCACATTTGATTTTGATAGTGTTGATAGGAGTTGCTTTATGTTACATAAATGGCGAGAATTGTATATTTTATAAAAATTTAGATTGTTCAAGGCATTTAGTACAGATTTAAAACTACATGTGTTGTTACTTTATTTTCATTTATCCACTTCAGAGATTCTTCAATGGCTATCATGTCTGCGGAGAATACCGAACAAAGATCAGGAATTTTACCGGAATAGCTAAATTTGGTGTTAGATATATAAAAGGCGAAGCCCGTTCCATTGCCTGATTTGGATTCATCTGTATAAATGTGGAGGTGATTGGTATAACATCTCAATATGGATTGAAGCAGTGCTTGGTTATAAGAATTTATCTCGTTATATTCAGGGAATATAACAGTTGTCTTGAACATTACTGCCTCTAGGTCGAGATTAAATATTGGGAAACATTTCAGTTGGTTACACAAGTATGTGTTTGTATCTGTAAAAGCATCAGCCAACAGAGGAGTTTTCTTCAGATTCCAATATTCATAAGTGAGATTTCCAATAGATAACTTACAGATGCCCCTTGCAAGTGGGCCATCCGTGGAGAAGGATTTCAATTTGATAATTTCTTTCGATGCTAGATAGGTGCGTCTTATTCCAAGGGGCGGTTCTTGAGCCTCAGTTAAGAGTGCTTGCACGGGTGATGATTTCAGTGCTCCCAAACTTATTCTAACGGCATTATATTGTATTCTGTCAATCACGCTGAGATGACAGTCCGCTGCAGAACCATACAAAACACTTCCATAATCTATGATAGAGCGAATATATGCCCTATAAAATTGAAGTGCGATATTAGGATCTGCACCCCATTTAGTTTTTGTTACACATCTTAGCATGTTGATTCCCTTTTCACATTTAACCTTGATGTTTTCTATTTGTTTATTCCATGTCAGTTTACAGTCCAGGACTATTCCTAGATATTTATAGTGTTTTTTGACAGGAATGTTCAGGTCACTCATAGTGATATAATCAGCTGTGTGGAGCCTGTGTCTCGTGAAGAAAACGACTGCAGATTTTTCGGGAGACATAGCTAGATTGTGTACACTTAACCAATTTTTCAGGCAATAAACAACATATTTTAGTTCCCTCACACATAAACCGAAAGATCTCTGTACAGTATAGAAGCAGAAGTCGTCAGCGTACTGTATACATTTTATGCTATCATCAAAATATTCATGGAGTTCCCGGGTATAAATATTGAATAACAATGGGCTCAGAACCGCTCCTTGAGGTAGACCTGATTCACCCATCTAGGGCCATGGAGATTATTATTTTGGTCCTTAATATATATTTCTCGATTTCTGAATATGTCAACGATATTGCCTGATGCTTTTGAGCCAATATTCAAGGAATGTAACTTTTCTGATAGAATGTTCAAGTCGACTGAATCATAAGCGCCTTTTATATCGACGAATAAACAAGCCAAATGATGATTATTAGTGAATGTGTTCTGAATATCAACCACCAGATGGGAGACCGCTTCAATCGTACCGAAGCCTCTACGGAATCCATATTGAGTTTTTGGTAATTTTGAAAAATGTTCGAGATACCAATCTAACCTAGCCTTGATCATCCTTTCATACGTTTTTGTCATGCATGACATAAGTGATATGGGGCGATAAGATGAGATCAGATTGGGGTCCTTGTTTGGCTTCTGTATCAGGATGACTATCATTTCTTTCAGCTGTTCCGGTAAATCACCATTACTCCACCAGTTATTATATAAATCTAATAATTTGGTTTTTGCGCTATTTGTTAGATTTTTTAAAATATTGTATGTGATCATATCTTTACCTGGATAGCTCTTGCGGGTTATATTTAAAGCCGATTCTAACTCTGTGTAACTGAATTTTTTTTGCAACAATTCGTTACTTTGTGATGGGAGATTTTGTGGAACATTGGGAACGGTATCTGGTGCAAAGTATTTTAATAATTTTTCAATTGTTTCTAGGGGTACATGAGATTTGCCAACGAATTTTTTATTTGAAACTTTTTTGATGAAGCTCCAAATCTTACTAGGGGAAGTGTTTTTATTAAGATCATTCAAAAAACGTTTCCAACTTGCTTGACATTTGGTTTTGAAAAGGAGTTTTGTTTGAGCTTCCGTGTTCTTAGCATCAAGATAATTTTCCCAATTTGACGTTTGTTTGTATTTCCTATAGCTTTCTCTCCTCTTCATGACCATATGCGAGCATTTTAAGTCCCACCAGATCGGCCGAGCTACTGAAGGTAAAAAGGGTTTGTTTATCAACATCGATTTACATAATGCACCATCAACAGCATCTAAAAAGTTCATAAGGGTAATTGAGTTTGACTGGTCCTGATGTAGGAAGTTATTGTCTAACTCTATTCGAAACAGTAACCAGTCTGCAGATTTTTCGTTCCATTTGGTGGCTGGAAGAATTTTTTCGGGGCTGAGTTCGCAATTGTATTCGATTACAATTGGGAAGTGATCAGATCCCATCCTATCGTCTGAGACAAGCCATTTGATTTTACTTATTAGGTTGGGAGAAGCAATCGTCAGATCAACAGCAGAAGGACCTTGATTTGGTCTACTGACTCGGGTAGGGGACCCATCATTCACAACTACAAGTTCGTTACTATCCACAGCACTAATCAAACGATTACCGTTCCTTTGGTTGAGAGAAGATCCCCACAAAGTGTGATGGCAATTAAAATCACCACAAAATATAGTATTTTTGGGGAATTGTGAAAACAGTTTTTCCCAATCACTGGTACTCACGTCTGTGTTGGGAGGTTTGTAGACAGACACAATTGAAAGCTTGGGTTTTTCTAAATATACTGCACATACTTCTTTTTTATTGTTGAAATTTCTGGAGATATTGACATTTTTGTAATGTAAGTTTTTTCCTTTCAGAATAGCAACACCACCTTTTCCATCCGTTCTGCTGTTTTGAACGGTGGAAAAGCCATTAATGTTTATTGAAGTTGTTTTGAGCCATATTTCCGAAAGAACAAGAATATCAAATGGATTCCTTGATAAAAAATTTAATAAATTGGGTTTTCGCTTATTATAGGATAGAACGTTCCACTGAAGAATTTTGAGTGTCTTAGTAGCTGGATTCATCTCCACTTAAACTGATTATTTCTGATGATTTATCAATTTCTGTTCCTATTATAGAATTTACGATATCCCTAATGTCGGTTTGATTTTCCAAATTCTTATCATTATTATCCCCATTATTACTACTTGCAAAGTTTTCTTGAATATAGGTTGTTATACCTGCAATTAATTTCTCTTTATAATGCATGAATTCATCCCTATAGGGATTTGGAAGAACGGTTTTCTTTTCTTTTTGGACTTGGAATTTTTTTGTGATTACTGGAGATGCAGGAGGGGAACGCAGTTTTCGTTTTTTATTTGGTGAAGGAGGTCTTGAGGGTTTATTCAAGAAAGGTCTTGAAGAATTTTGAGATGGAGCAAATTCGGGTAGTGGGGGAAAGTTATTTGTATTGTTCAATACAGAAAAACGATTGTTCGTCGTAATTTTTGCATATGAGGGATTATTGACAACTTTTTCAGCATCTTTAAAGGAAATATTTCGAGTGGCCATTTCTTTTTTAATTTTATACTGATGCGAATACATTGGACAATTCTTTGAAATCGAATTATGGTTATTAGTTTCGCAGTATATACAGAAGGGTTCAGAAGCTTCGCAAGCATTGTTAATATCATGAACGTCACTACATATTTTGCAACGTTGTGTTTTAGATTTACAAAGTTTGGAGGTATGCCCGTAACGAAGACACTTAAAACATTGCACAACTGGTTGTATATATGGATCTACAGTGAAGTACGCTAGGTTAATTCTCACTTTTTCAGGAATGCTGTTACCTAAAAATGTGACTATTATCATTTGCATATCAACCAACCGTGATGTACCATCTTTTTCAATAACCCTACGTTTCATGCGTTGAATTTCTGTGATTTTAGAATTATCTGTTTCTATGTTTTCCAGTAGAAAACTTTCGGTGAAAAAAGTATCGACTGAACGTATAATACCTTTTCTATGATTGAAAAATCTTGGGATGAATGCTATCAAATTATTTTTTGTAATTATATCATGCTGAACTAATAAATTGGCGACTGAATAAGATTTGAATACAATCTTTACTCTATTCACCCCTACGGAAATTATATCTATGACATCATTTTTAAATGTACTTTGTTCTAGGAGATAATAGCCAATTTTCATCGGGAAAAGTCTACCAAAGTTTTTATTCTGATGTTCTACATAAACGAAATACGGTCCCTTATCCGCAAGAGAATATTTATTTGTGAAATCGAAAGAGGAGAGATCTTTAAATTCACTAGGAAGTACATTCTTATCAGGCGGATCGGGCGGTTTTTTGCCGCCCGTTTCTTCATCCATTTTTTTAGAATTGACTACGAACAAATCTTAATAAAAACTCACCGCAATGATTTGGATGTATATCAACAATGTTTTAGGATACTTATCTAATAATACAACACAGCACTGTTATCACAACTGAAACACTCTCGTATAGGTCTAGACAGGTGGCCTGCCGATACGAAACTGTGTAGAGCGTAACAAAGTGTCACCTATAATAGGTATATAATAGGATACAGTAAAGCACTAATATTAGATTTTTACAGGATAGTGATGCTGCCATTGATGATGAACATGACATAGAGTCTCAGATATTAAATATAATGCAAGAACAAGAGGCAATCGAAGATAACGAGTCTCCTATTGACCAAGATGGTTCCACACCAACAGCTGTAGACCGTAACATAACAACTGAACCTATTGCTAAACCTGCCGCCTTGCCCAAAGTAGCAGGTAAAAAACGTGAATCAGAGGATCCCCGAGTTCAAGCAGCATTTTCTGTGATACAAAGTATTAGCGAGAAACGATCAAAGAAAAATGAAGAAGCGAACAGTGAATCTGCATTATATGGCAAGTATATTGGCAGCCAATTGGAAAAATTTAACGAACGTACGCGTGCTGTTGTGAAGCACGAATTTGCAAATATTCTTTTCCAAGCTGAAATAGGACGATACAAGCAACAACCATCTCTGCAATCGAGTAGTTCGTCAACTCATACCTACATATCACAGCCTACTCCATCGCCAGATAGTTACTGTGGTGGTCAGTACCATCAGCAGCAACAATATTTTCATTGGGCTTCAGCTCCTCCAGTAAGTGTTCCGACTCCTTCACCAATATTGCCTGCTCTTCATATACTGAATCAAACTAATAAGGGTGAAACTCATGCAACAGGTCGTGTTGACGAGTATCTTAATTTTTAAATTATTATAATTACCTACTATTTGTAAAATTATACAAACTTTTACAAAATCATGAAGTTCTTCAATTATTGCCTAACACACTTCAGGAATAATACTTGAAATGGACTGTTTCGAGACTTTAAATGTAAATGCCAAGTTAGAATATGAATTTCCAGTTGCCAAAAAATGAAGTGTTAATGCAAGTCTCTCTTTCGCGGGTATCGCGCACCTGTAATTTGTATTTTGCTTTTCAATTTTTGGCATCACCAGCAAAAGTAATTCATTAAAAATAGCTGGTGTCATTCTACAAAAATTTCGAAAATGTCCACCATCTTCACCTTGAAGTTCCTCTAATAAGTGACTTCCACTGTATAAATGTCTGTTTTTGAAAGGCGTTGTCACCCACCAACGCCTAGGCTGACATTTTTTCTTCTTTTTTTGTGGTTAAAGAATGTAGTACAAACACCGCACTTGCTAATAACAAATCTTCTTCATCGCTTGATGACATGTTTTTAGCTCTACACGCACCGAACTGAATTCAAATAAATATTCGTGCAAAATGACCGAACCACAACCAACGGTTTCCAGTTCCCAACTGCAAATCCGGTGTGGACGACAACAAGAAATCATTTCCAATCCCAACACGAACGATCACATTCGATCGAGTAGGCGTTGGTTTGCATTGGACCTTGGTCTGTACGCGGCTTAACACTGTACAGGCATTTACTATTTTAGCAGTAGATGTTTCAGTAGACATCTGAACCTGATTTTCAGAACACCATTAACCCTTTCAATTATTGACCGTGCCCTTTTAAATCTGAATTGTGGCGTATAAGGCTCAGATTGCCGAACAGGTATTTGAAGCCATGGCCTCAAAGCATAACCTGACTCACTTAAAGTAGAGTGATTATTGTTAGAAGGGACCTGTAAAATCTGTATTTTTATCAATACCTATCAAGTAATACCCAATACCCTTCATGTATCCTATTTGAATTTATCATCTCAGTACACACAGCTGAGTCATTCCAGATATGTGAATCATGCGGTCTCCCCGGATATTTTGCGTTCACATTTATTATCTTAAGGTTGGAATCACAAATAAGCTGCACATTCAACGAATGACAGTTTTTATCTATTAACATTAACAGGTGGGTATACTTGTCATTTGCTGATGGCGGAAAAATCGCCACGTGGGTGCAATCAGTTACTCCCACTATTCTGGATATTCCATACTTTACAAGAAAATCTATGGAAATTGATTATGAACGAAAGCGAGTGCCCTTTTACCGACCTAGTTCTATTTTCTCGGAGTTCTCTTGAGTTTGTCGGAAATTTCACACACCGATTAAATATAAGCGGTGGATTCACTGATAGCGGCACTTCACTGATAGCGGCACTTCACTGATAGCATTACTCACTGAACTTTGGTTCACACCACCATAATAAACGTTACTTCCAATGGCACTGGTGGCCTGTGGCGAAAAAATTCAGGGCAATCAGTACCTAGAAACTAAACGGTAAATACCTACGTTCCGATTAATGATAAATAGCGATACCTTCATTTCTCTAGTCATGGCAGATGGTCTGGAAGGTGGAGTCAAAAAATCTTCAATTTCCTCAACAAGATGTAGGGCCAATATTTTCGTTAGTCGAAAATGTTTTTAAAATGAGTTATCACTCATTAAATGAAATGGGTCTCGATCTCTAATGAATAGTTGACGCCTAACATTATGAGATTGTTCAGTTTCTTTTTAAGTTTTGTATTAACCGTACGAAAAGTAAATTTCTGTCCATTTTTTACATAGATTTTCAAATAAATTAACCGATTATTTGGGCGTAAGGCGCGTATATTACCTATTTTCTACTATTTCAGGTTACGGAATTCGTATGTGAATTTACAATTCACATGCACCATACCATTACGAATCTATTCACATTAAAATTTCTGAAAATATTCGTCTGTGAGTGTTCAAAAATATCACTTTTAATTTGCCATGTGAAAATGACGTCACCTTCACATTGGTATCAATTCATACATTTTCAAAAATCGACCATCAGAACGCAATATATGTTGTATTTAGAGACTCTCGAAAATAATGAGCACTTTCGAAATGATAAATTTTCACCAGCGCATGAGAACCTTGGGAACCATTAACTACAAGTCTGAACAATTCCGAGGGTTCTCAAAGATCCACAAATACATGGAAAAGGGTAAGTATTTGTGTTCGGGAAAATATACAAGATGATTGGGATTTCATGGATTTTTAGCGATTGGAAATCTGCTGTAAGGAAGAGGGCAAGAGCAATAAACATGGAAGAAATCAAAACAGGGGAAGCCCCCCCTGAAAAATCTCTGATCAATTTGGAGCAGAAGCTCATAGATTTATCAGGAATAGTTGTAATTGATGGATGTGCTGGTGTTTCCGAACTTGGTTTCCCCAGTAAACACTACTATTGAGGATTTGATCAGGAGATCTAGCTAGCCACTCTAAAAATCCTAGTCTGCGATCGAAATCACCTTCGTTATGTTCATGAATTGCTTTCACTTTTTATTGGTGACACTTTTTCTTTTTTAGTCATTTTAAAACAGACGTTTGACACATTGATTGCTCCAATGCACCTTGACACTGACTGTAAATATGTTTTTAACATTCGACTTATTAATAATAATTAGATTTCTAATAATTTTGGTATGAATAAGTTATTGACATCATGGGCCGTTTAAGCGAAAAGCAACGCATAGAGATTTTAATGATGTTATGAAGATAAGACCCGTACGCTACAGGTGTTCGCGCTAGTTAAAAATTTGCGTTTATTGAAATCGGGGGTGATAATAAATCAGAATTGTGCATCAAATATACAATATATAGTAATACTCGTGAAAGTGCTACATCAATAATCAATGAAAAATAGATTAGTATCAAGGTAAGGTACAATGGGCGAATCAACGGGCGGCACAGGGCCGCCTGACGAAGTGCAAAAAATGCTATGAGAAAGGGAAAAAAGAACTTCAGATATGATCGACCTAGACAACAGATATAGACCAGGAGATAAAGGCCCGTATTTTTTTTGTTGAGCATAGGAATAAAAATATCGGAAGATTGTTTCCCATAAAAGTCAGTCACTTTCTAATGGTTCATGACTAATTTAAGAATAACGTTCTCGATATCAAATCAGTTGAAATAAATAGGGTTAAAGTTAGATCTTCTTTTTAAGAGAAACTTTTTTGAGTTCTGATCTGAAATTATCAGGATTGAACGTAGAGATTAGAGGTCAATTTTTCAAAATTAATTGAAAAAACTATAGAACATATATCCTACAATTGTAACCGTCTTTTTGTAGTGCATGGTCGGTTCGGATAATGTTCAATTCTGATGGATCGAATAAATAATTCGGTAAATGTGCTATGAAATGTTGAAATATTTCGATATAAGTTTTTCTTTGCAGTTCAGTTTTACTTTGGGGATCCATGAAATTAAACAGTTTTTTTGTCATATTGACTAATACTAAACACCAGTGATAAGTAGCGGTAGAATTCTAGAGTGCTGCCGTAAGCGACCAGTACGTGGTGGCAGATTTTCAGATGTGATTTCACCCAGTATGCTTTTTGGAACGTATTATTATATTATATATTTATACTTTAAAGTTGATTATAAAATTTGTTTGCAAATTGGACGTTACGATACAATTTGACTCAGGCTGCCTGAGTTCCAAAATGAAATACAGGTAAAATGCGATATTGAAAACTGTTTGCGTGAGCCCAAAAAGAAGGAACACGCTGTCATTATCGACAAAAATAAAAAATAATTCAGTGCTCAATCTAGCTCACGATCTACGACTTGGCACAAATTTCTGCAATCATCATATAATTTCATTTTCCATACTGGACAACCATGTATGCGTTTTAGGAAGGAACAAATCGCCGGTATCATCATATTATTTCCTTTTCGATACTGAGCAACCCCGTATAATTTTCGAGAAGAAATACGCCGTCGTTATCGAGAACAATGTAAAAATATCTAAATTGTTTATTCTAGCTCCCGGACTATGGCTTGGCATACATTTTTGCAGTCGTCTTATCATTTCATTTTCCAAACTGGGCAACTCTGTAAGAATTTCGAAAAGGAACACGCCGTCGTTATCGAGAAAAATAGAAAAACATCTAAATTGTTTATGCTGTCTCCTGGACTACGGCTTGGCACAAATTTTTGCAATCTTGATTACATTTATTTATCCATACTGGGCAACCCTGTATGAGTTTTAAGAAGGAACACGCCGTCGTTATCGAGAACAATGTAAAAATATCTAAATTGTTTATTCTAGCTCCCGGACTACGGCTTGGCATACATTTTTGCAGTCGTCTTATCATTTCATTTTCCAAACTGGCAACTCTGTAAGAATTTCGAAAAGGAACACGCCGTCGTTATCGAGAAAAATAGAAAAACATCTAAATTGTTTATGCTATCTCCTGGACTACGGTTTGGCACAGATTTTTGCACTCATCACATCATTTTCTTTTCCATACAGAGTAACCCTGTATGAGTTTCAAGAAGGAACACGCCGTCGTTATATAATAAAAAGAAAAAATATCCAAATTGTTTGTGCTAGCTCCCGTACTACGGCTTGGAATAAATTTTCGCAATCATCATATAATTTCCTTTTCCATACTGAGTGACTCCGTATGAATTTCAAGAAAGAACACGCCGTCGATATAGAGACAAAAATTAAAAATATCTAAACTATGGCTTGGCACAAATTTTTGCAATCATCATTTAATTTTTTTTCAATACTGAGTAACCCCGTATGAGTTTCAAGAAGAAACACGCCGTCGTATCGAGCAAAATAGAAAAATATCTGAATTGTTCATTCTAGCACCTGAACTACGGCTTGGCACAAATTTTTGCAATCATCAAATCATTTCCTTTTACATACTGGGTAACCCTGTATGAGATTGAAGCAGAAATACGCCGTCGTTATCGGGGAAAAAAGAAAATATAACCAAATTGTTATTGCTAGCTCCCGGACTACGGCTTGGCACGCGTTTTTGTAGTTGTCATATCATTTTGTTTCCCATACAGGATTCCGTGTATATGTTTCAAGAAGGAAAACGCCGTCGTTATCGAGGAAAATGGAAAAATATTTAAATTGTTCATGCTAGCTCCCGGACTACGGATTGGCACACATTTTTGCAATCATCATGTCATTTCTTTTTCCATACTGGGCAACCCTGTATAAGTTTTAAGAAGGAACACGCCGTCGCCATCGAGAAAAATGGAAAAATATCTGAATTGTTTATGCTAGCTCCCGGACTACGGCTTGGCACACATTTTTGCAATCATCATATAATTTTTTTCCATACTGGGCAACCCTATATAAGTTTTAAGAAGAAACACGCCGTGGTTACCGAGAAAAATGAAAAAACATCTAAATTGTTTATGCTAGCTTGGCACAAATTGTTGCAATCACCATATCATTTCCTTTTCAATACTAAGTAACCCCGTATGAGTTTCAAGAAGGATCACGCCGTTGTTATCGAGAAAAATGGAAAATATCCGAATTGTTTATGCTAGCTCCTGGACTACGGGTTGGCACAAATTTTTGCAATCTCCAAATCATTTAATTTTCCATAATGAGTAACCCCGTATAAGATTCAAGAAGGAATCCGTCGTCGTTATCGGAAAAAAATATCCAAATTGTTTGTGCTAGCTCCCGGACTACGGCTTGGCACACATTTTTGCAAATGTCATGTCATTTCTTTTTCCAAACTGGGCAACCCTGTATATGTTTCAAGAAGGAACACGCCGTCGTTATCGAGAAGAATGAGAAAATATCTAAATTGTTCATGCTAGCTCCCGGACTACGGCTTGGCACACTTTTTGCAATCACTAAATCATTTTTTTTTCATACTTGGCAACCGTATATGAGTTTAAAGAGGGGACACGCTGTCGTTTTTCAGAAAAATGGAAAAATATCTAAATTGTTTGTGCTAGCTCCCGGACTACGGCTTGGCACACATTTTTTATCTCATCAATTCATCTCTTCAACCACACTGAGCAACCCTAAATGAGTTTCAATTACGAACACGCCGTGGTGGTCATGAAAAATCGGAGATTATATTCACGCCTTGTCCTCAATGATTTACTGTGTAGTACCCCCAGTGACACCACGATTTTAAAGCAAAACTTCACTCACCCCTACTCCCATCCGCATGCCCCGGTTGTTCCTGGCTACGAATCCCACATTCTTCAACTTCGTGCCGGTGATACCACGTCAATTGAATATCGTGCACGGAAATTGGAAATATGGGAAAAGAAAAACGGAAAAGATCTTATTTATCGAGCAGTTCGAGCGATAAAGTCAGCGATCTTCGAAGAGAAGTAAGAAAATTAAAAAAGAGACTGAAACGAAAGGAGAAGAGACGCCGATCCCCTTCGACTGAGAGTTCACCGGGGCCTTCCATGATTGACCTGTCAGGGAACGTGTCCGATGAATCCGAAAAAGAAAATAAAAGTAATACGTAAACCTACGACTAATCAACATTAGTTTTAGCACACATTTAACAAATGATTTTAATTCCCAGCGGGAGAAGCCATTTTGTTTGACAGAATTCAACTCCCGGCGGGAGAAGCAATTGTTTTCGGTATCGAACTCAATGAAGACCATGTGCATGGTAAATACCCGTAAATCTTGTGCAAGTAGGGTTCTCTTGTTGATAGGGGCAGGAAAGTATCCGAAGAAGAAAAGAAATCATAAAGTTGAAAATATTTTCGTAAAATCTACCCGGCGGAAGACAAATCCAATGAACAGTCCTGGTGTCCGTGGTTATAGCCGAGGTAACGGCAAGGGCAAAACAGTGTTGCCAGCTGCAGTGCTGCCAGGCGATTAAGCTAAAACAAATCTGAAACTTAGCTGTCAGATGTCAAAATCCAAATGTTCTAGCCTCTAACCACGGAACAAGTGTTTTGTGGTTGTACAAACGGACCACCGACCTATTATAGGTTGGTGATACGCACCCGAATAGGGTGACGGCTGCCGGGATCAGTAGGCAATTTTCATTAACATCTGCTTAATAGCGCCATCTATAGATAACACCCACTTTGTTTACGTAGCCACAGTGTTTCAGAAAACTTTTGTTTCAGATCCTGAAAATGAAGAGTATCAAGACACTGAGGGAGATCCATTAAAAATTGAATTTGTGGAAATCCCGGCCCTCAATGAAAGTGTTCTGAACGCATTGGGAGAAGAAAACCCATCTAATAATGTACCTGAAATCCTCATACATGAAGATTTGGTGTCTAGATGGGAAAATATCTTAAAAAAGGGGTTGACAGACTCCACAAAGTGTAACCTACTGAAGAAATGTCCATCTGTAAGGAATTGCCCCTTTATCTCTCCCCCAAAATTAAATCCAGAAGTAATTTCTGCGATAAATGAGCCCGCTAAAAACCGGGATGAACGTCTTGAAGCTCTTCAGGGTCAGTTAGGTGCTAGCCTTTGTGCAGTGGGAAAATCTCTCACTATTCTGCTTAATGAAGAAGAAAAGGAGGGAGGGGATAACAAGTTATGTGTCATTGAGTCATTAAGTGATGCAGCAAGACTAATAGCTGATTTGCACTTTGAGGACTCAGAATCCCGTAGAAGTTTGGTCAGCATAAATCTAAATAGAAACCTAAAGGAAACTCTAGTTGGTGCAGTCGTTGATGGTTGGTTATTTGGAGAAAATCTGAGTGAAAGAGTAAAAGCCGCAAAGGCAATAGAGCGTTCAGGTCAGGAGTTGAGACAAAAATCTCAAACACAGAAGTTTAAGAGCCCATCCATCCCGGTAAACTCCAAGGGTCCACTCAGGAGAAATGCACGCCTGAGTGGACAGAGATACCATGCAACGCCTCTTCAGAAAGTAGGACGATCAGAAAGACACCAAGTAAAACGACACCATTCATCGACGTTTCGACAGAAGGGTCAGGTGAGGGACGAGAAGAGGAAGCAGAGGTATTAGAGGATGAGGTGAGTTTCCAGGCAGGAAATTTGAGGAATTTTATCCGACAATGGGAAAATATCACATCAGACCCCGTATTATTATCCTGGATAGTTGGTTAAAAAATACAGGTTCATTCAAACTTGATTCAGCATGAACAACCAAGAGTGAAAACCTGGTCCAACACAGAAAAGCAGGACATAAATGTGGAAATTGACCATCTGTTGAAAATAGGTGCTGTATCGGTTTGCAAACCTTGTGATGGCCAGTTTCTATCTAGCATCTTTCTAGTACAGAAGCCAAATGGCAAGAAAAGACTCATTCTCAACCTCAAGTATCTTAATCAATTCATATCAACTGAACATTTTAAAATGGAAAGTAGGAACATGGCAACGAAGCTTATGTCAAAAAATTGCTTTCTTGCCTCGATAGACTTGAAGGAAGCTTATTTTCTGATAAATGTTGAAAAAGATTCGAGGAAGCTTTTGCGTTTTGAATTCGATGGGAGGTTGTATGAATTTTCTTGTTTGCCATTTGGATTATGTACGGCCCCTTGGGTCTTCACTAAGATTATGAAACCAGTGGTCTCAGCCCTTCGCAAGAGAGGGCATATATCCGTAATATATTTAGATGATTTCCTATTATTTGGAGACTGTTATGATGATTGTTTGAAAAATGTACAGGAAACAAGTATGTTATTAAGAAGGTTAGGCTTCATTATCAATACCGAAAAGAGTCAGTTGATACCTTCGTCTTGTTGCAGATTCTTAGGGTTTTTATTTGATTCTAAAAACATGTGTTTAAAACTCCCTGAGGAAAAAAGAGTTAAATTTTATAAACTTCTTGAAAAAACATGCTCCTTGCAACACTGTTCTATTAGAAATTTTGCTCAATTTGTTGGAAAGCTAATTGCCATTTGCCCAGCAATAAGATATGGTTGGGCATACTCAAAGTTTTGAAAGAGCCAAGTACTTAGCATTAAAGAAATCCCTTGGAAATTACGATAGGAAAATGAATATTCCTCAACATTTAGTTAGTGATTCAAATTGGTGGAAACTAAATATTATGTCAAGCATGAATCCTATTCCAACAAACATTTACAAATTAGAAATTTTTTCTGACGCCAGTTTGACAGGATGGGGACTTGTTTGCAAAAACAAAAGGACAAATGGCTATTGGAGTAGAGTAGAAGAAACTTACCATATAAATTATTTAGAATTGCTGACAGCCTTCTTCGGATTGAGATGTTTTGCATCCGATTTAAGGGATTGTGAAATTTTACTGAGGATTGACAACACTACCGCAATATCGTATATCAACAGATATGGTGGTATCCGTTATACAAAATTGAATAATCTGGCAAAAGAAATATGGAAATGGTGTGAAGCACGAGGCATCCGGATTTTTGCTTCATACATCCGCTCGCAAGACAACGTTGAAGCGGATTTTGAATCCAGAAGATACCACTAAATTCAGAATGGGAACTTTCTAGAAATGCCTTCATTCAGATAACAGAATTATTCGGCACCCCGGAGATTGATTTATTTGCAAGCAGAGTTAATAGAAAATGCCAAAAATTCATATCGTGGCACAAAGATCCGGATGCCTTTGCAGTTGATGCATTTACAATCGTATGGACCGATTATTTTTTCTATGCATTCCCACCATTTCCGCTCGTTTTGTCAATACTTCAGAAACTTATTGCCGATAAAGCGGAAGGAATTGTTGTGGTACCATGGTGGCCAAATCAGCCCTGGTTCCCCTTATTCAAAAAGCTTTTAGTCAAAAAACCAATCTATTTTTCACCCTCTAAAGATTTGTTATCCTTCAACAGGTCACCTCATCCCTCCTGGAAGAAGATTACCCTGGCAGTCGGGGTCTTATCAGCCAAGCCTTCAAACTGAAAAAATTACCGGATTCCATTACTGATATTCTACTAGCTTCCATTTCCCCTTCCACCTTGAAGCAATACAATACGGGCCTAAAGGCTTGGTGGTCCTTTTGCCAGGCCAGAGGCATGTATGTATTTGCTAGTTCAATCCTGAACGTATTAAAATTTTTAGAAGAACAGTTTCAAAGAGGAGCATCCTTCGCAACACTAAACTGTTCGAGATCTGCCTTATCTCTCATTTTATCTCCTAACATAGGAAGTGACTTCAGAATAAAACGTTTTTTTAAAGGAGTCCAGCGATTAAGGCCCCAAGTGCCGACATATGAAGTGACTTGGAATCCAAGTAATGTTTTATCCTACTTAGGGCAATTGTATCCTAATGAGGATTTGGACTTAGAGTCCTTAACCAAGAAGCTGGAAACTCTTTTGGCATTAATTACTGTCTCTCATAAAACTCACAAACATTAAAAGACATAGAAATGGATTTGAAATAAAGATTCCTGACAGAATAAAGACCTCTAAATATAATCGGGCTCAACCTACATTACAGGTTGATTTCTTTTCCGAGAGGCAAGAGATATGCGTAGCTAACACTCTCGAGACTTATTTGTTAAAAACAAATAATCTTCGAATCGGGGTTCGAGAAAATCATAATCTCTTTATCACTTTCAAAAAGCCGCACCACAATGCTGGTACACAAACAATAAGTCGTTGGATTAAAGGAACACTGCAGAAATGTGGAATTGATACCAATATTTTCTCTGCTCATAGTACTCGCCATACATCCACTTCAGCTGCAATGAGAAATGGCGTTAGTCTTGATATAATATAATCCACTTCTGGCTGGTCTTCTAATTCTATGACTTTTGTTAGATTTTACAACCGTCCTTTATATGACAAGTCCTCATTTGCAAAATGCATTTTGAGTTTGTAATAAAATTTTAGTTACTCTGTTTAAGACTGTATGTATCTTGTCTTACTCCTTTTAAGAATGTATCTTGTCTTGGATTTGTAATACTATTGAAACGGCAATGTAACAAACAATAAATTTATTTCCAATTTTATTTCGCAACTGGCTTTGAACATCTACACAGTAAATCATTGAGGACAAGGCGTGATTGTAATTATAAGATCAAACGAACTTACCTAAGTGAAGTTCGATCATAGTTATATGAAACGCCCGTATGATTCCAATTCGGAATCCCAATTATGATCATTTCAGTTGCTAAAATGCTTCAAAGAAATGAGATTCGTAGCCAGGAACAACCGGGGCCTGCGGATGGGAGTAGGGGTGAGTGAAGTTTTGCTTTAAAATCGTGGTGTCACTGGGGGTAAGTGGGGGTACTACACAGTAAATCATCTCGGACAAGGCGTTTCATATAATTATGATCGAACTTCACTTAGGTAAGTTCGTTTGATCTTATAATTATTCAAAGTGGTTAATCTAGCTCCCAGACTACGGCTTGGCACAAATTTTTGTAATCATCATATCATTTACTTTTCCATACCCGTATGAGTTTCAAGAAGGAACACGCTGTCGTTATCGAGGAAAATGGAAAAATATCTGAATTATTTATGCTAGCTCCTGGACTACGGCTTGGCACAACTTTTTACAATCATCAAATCATTTTCCTTTCCTTACTGAGTAACCCTGTATGAGATTCAAGTAGGAATACGCCGTCGTTATCAGGAAAAACGGAAAAATATCTAAATTGTTTATGCTAGCTCCCGGACTACGGCTTGACATACTTTTTGCAATCATTATATCATCTCCTTTTCCATACTGTATGAGTTTTAAGAAGGAACACGCTGTCCTTATCAAGAAAAATAAAAAAATATCTAAATTGTTTGTACTAGCTCCCGGACTACGGCTTGGCACAAATATTTGCATTTGTCAAATCATTTCTTTTTCCATACGTATGCTGAAAGTTTACAGCGAATATTTATAAGTAAGTATTTTACACTAATCAGGTAGTACGAATCTTGTACCCTTATTCAGGTTTTAATGTTTTGTTTCAGAGGAATAAATTAGTCGCTGCACCCCTGTTTATACTCAGACAATATTATTTATAAGCATGTAGCAATACTCATGCGAAGCTTATCAGGATATGCGTCTAAGTTGAAAGCGATAGGGTGTAATAGCAAATAAAATAATCAAAATCTACTAATAAATGTAAAGCTTATCTGATGGAGTCCTTGATAGTAGTGTGCCGTTGTTGGACCAGGGCCACTGACAGTAATGCTTCGTGAAGTCACTAGTGGTATGAACTGATCGGCTTCGACTTACTACGGTAGATGGTACGGTTCCACAGTAGGGGTTGGCTAGTGAGGGAAGATTCCAACAAAGGGGATTTCTCAAAGTGTTTCGCACAGTGCCTTGAGATATATGGTGTCACTGGGCGGTTTACGAAAAAAAGAAATCAAAAGAGTATGCCTGTGAAGAAGTATCGATTTCAGACGTGTGAAGTAGGTATGAAATGTTAGTTATAGACCGATTTTGGACTTTCTCAATGTTTTTCAGGTTTTTGAAACATTTCTGGGATGATGTGAGGCCTTCGAGTGATTTTTCTGAGGTTAGCCGAAGAGGTTGAAATTCAGAATAGCAAATGAAATCTGAATCCACAATGTGTGAATAGCTGTAACACACAGACTTTAGATTTTCTACAATTATTCTTGAGTATTTCATCAGAAGAATCCGCTGATGCGCACGTTTCAGTTCCGAACACATGGAAAGAGAAAGGTAGTTATTTCTGATTCTAACCGCGTCAGTTCTTGGGTTTTTTATGTTAGTTTGTTTTCAGTTATTTATTGCCTGGATGCCAAGACTACCACGGATCACCGAATCCCAGAAAATGAGTACCGGTGGGAAGTTCGAGCATTCTCCACTAAAGAAGAAGAAGGCATGGCGTTTCTCACGGAATAGGAGAGGACACAAATTGAAATTGAACAGAAGAAGAGATCTGTTCTAAAAATCATGGAATTAGAAGAAGAAAACATGAGTCGAGACAAATCAAAGATATATTTGTTGATATCATAAACAAATATAGTAAAAACAAACTATGAGGGTTATGAAATGACATTATTTCATTCGTGAGCAGAACCTGTTCATCCACGAGCGATGGGGTCCTTCTCGTAGCTGTCTGAAAGGTAGGTTAAGAAAGTTGCTTGTTATAGCATAATAGTAACATATTATTATTTTATGAAACCGCTAATAATACCAGAGGTGCACTACGACGTTGAGATAGCTCGAGTATCATGTACAAGACCAATCAATAAATATAGTTTTTCTCTAGTTGATGATCTGATAGTATATTAACAATCTTAAAATGCTGAAAGGTGAAGTGGAAATAAATCTGTAACAAATAATATTGGTCAATAATACAGAATTCATACGGAGAGCTGTTCCACCTGTAAGAAGAAGATACGTACAAAAAAGCAAAATAGACATCAATTTTTGAACAAAATCCAAATATATCAAATTCATTGATTTCTAGAAATGTTACCACCAAAATGATAAAAAAACTCAATTAATGAAATGCACAAATGAAAAATGCACAACTTACAGATTTTTCAATGTTTTCTTCAGGTTTCAGGAAATCCACGAATTCAGATAGTATTTCATAATTCTGTATGGGCAGATTGAAGGTTTCTCATACATCTTAACCTGGTTAAATTGGATCTGGTTCTTTATTTTCTACTGTAGATCTGGTATCATTTACTGCTAGCATTTATTTGCTTGATTAGCCCTGTACTTTTTAATAAACTTTTATATAATAGTAAACAATCGATAATTGAAATTTTTGTACCTGTTGTAGCTAGCTCATATCAATGAGTAAGGCAGCATCTACAAATAACCTCCTTATTTACTAAGACAGATGAACTTTCAGAAATACTTTACAGGAAAGTTGTCGTTTTAGTAATCTTACCGTTTTCGCCTGTTTCAACTGAAACAATTATTTTTGCAACAATACATCAACATAATCTTTCCAATTCTGTTGGACTTATTTACAGTTTCTTCATGTTTTATATTGAAAAACATTCAGGCTTCGTATAAATAATACAACTGACTAAATAAATTGATTGTAAAATTTGACCATCAGTTCAAAGGAATCTGTTGCTTCTGAGTAGTTTGTTGTAAGTTATCTCAAATATAGCACTCATCATCAGTAAAAATATCAGATACGATTCTTGAATTGTTGTCAACTGAAATAAAGAAAAACAATAAACTGTGTCATCGATCTAAAGCAAGGTAAGAAAATGTAAATTCGTTAGAAAATCTTTTATGTGTATCTTATTAATGATAATCTTCGTATCTTGGATCAACAATTCTCGAAATTTCCTTTGATCCATTATTAATGAAGCATGTATACACAAATGCCAAAGGATAACATTCTTATGTTTACCATCAACTGATTGTTTTACAGTTTTCATCAAATTCATTTCAGGATATTTTGGTGGTGAAGGCATTACTATCTGAATCGGAATCTGTTGAACTGGACATGAGCCTCATAGGTTTTTTGTTACTCTCTCTCTTTCAATTTATGAATTTAGATCAGATGTTACCTCTGCTTGTCGACAATTTTTTCTTGCTATTGCGTAATACCATAGAAAAATAAAGCTATAACAACCCGTTATGTCTTTTGTTATTTTGGAATATCTAAGAATAGGATTCCATGAAAGAAAACTACGACATTAAGACAGCAGGCAAAAAGGTGTCAATTAATGTTATCGAAAATATGCCTAACCCAGTTACGGGAATAAGCAATTCTGAAATAACAAAGGATATCATCGACATTAACTCGGCAATTAGAAAAGGGTCAATTAGGGTTAGCGAGAATGTACCAAATCCAGATACGGTAATTAACGCACAAGACTACCTGAATCAGAATAAATTCTTCGCAGACGGAATCTCCAGTCATCTGAGATTATTCATGATCTATAAGCCTCTGAAGAAGCTAGCCACTCGCGCTAGCGAAACGTTAGGAAGAAATTCCAAAAAACGACGGCCTTCAAATCCGAGTGAAAATTGTAGCACTGAAAACTTCGGCCGCGAAAGCCTTAACCATTTTATTGAAATATCATTTGCAATATTACGTTTTTTGGCAATAGCATTGTTATTATGATTTTCATCATTTAAGTTAACATTGGGATTGTTTTGTCTTTCTAGTAGTAGTTCTTCTCCAATGTTTATTTATTTATTTATTTATTCATTCATTCCAAATTAGATCAATATTACATGACATATGGACAGGTCACTAATACTAACATTTAGGTATTAATCTAAAATTAAAAGAGAGAAAAACAATTTCATCTACACACATAACATATAAATATATATGAGCACACAGCAGTTTGCACATGTAAAAAAAAAGTCTAAAATTTAATATTAAAATATTCGTCCAAAGAGTATAACGAGTGCTGCAATAGTAGTTTTTTTGACTCACGTTTGAAGGTTTTGACATCTGTTACACTTTTCAGTACATTTGGTAAGTGGTTATATAATTTTAAAGGCATTACAGTACAACTTTCTGCAGTTAAGGCAAGTCTATGTGGGGGTAGTCTAATTACCGACTTAGATCTCATATTGTAATTAACAATATCACCAGATACATATTACTTAGAGATATTTTTTTTTACAAATATTACACATTTGAAAATATATAGGGATATGACAGTTAGAATTCCTAATTCTTTAAATAGGTTTTTGCACGAGTACCTTCGACCTTTGAAGGTCATTGTTCTCAATACCTTCTTTTGTAATATTAAGAGAGACTCAATTTTGTTTGAGTTTCCCCATATAGTTATTGCATAAGATAGTGTAGAATTTATGTATGAATAGTAAGATGTTTCTGTCTACAAACTTTCTTAATCTCCATATTACAAAGCAGTGAGATGAAACTTTTTTGGCAACATGTTCAATATGAGTGTACCAATTTAGATGTGAATCCATACTCACTCCAAGAAATTTAACAACCTTTGATTGACAAATTGATGAGTTTTCAGATCTTACTAGTAAGCTGTAGTCCAGATTAGAGGCAGAAAACTGCAATGGTCAGTTTTCAAGATATTCAGTACAAGTTGATTTTTAATACTGTATTCATTAGTAGCTCTGACATAATCAGTTGAAGTCTGACTAAGGTCGCTCATAGAGGTACCAGATGCAACCACCGATAGAGAAATAGAGAAGATCGACTATTACTAAGATAGTTTGGTAAATCATTAATAAAAATAATGAAGAGTAGGGGTCCCAGGATGCTTCCCTGCGGGACTCCTGTCTGTATACTTTTATTTGTTGAGTAGTAGGTTGCATCTTGAACCCTTAGTTGCACCCTCTGGGTCCTGCCTGCTAAATATGATTTCAACCAGCTATGGGGTTGTCCTCTGATTCCATAGAAATATAATTTTTTAAGTAGTAATTCGTGATTTACAAGATCGAACGCACGAGAGAAGTCAAAGAACAACCCAGTAACCAGTTGTTTGTTGTCCAGCTTCACATACACTGTGTTCAGAAAGTGTACAATTGCATCTTCTGTATTCATCTCTCTTCGGAAACCAAATTGAGAGTCGTTTATTATGTTAAATGATGTTAAAAAATTGGCTAGGCGAATATGGAAAAGTTTCTCATAGATCTTGGAGAATGCAGGTAAGATTGAGATAGGCCTATAGTTTGACATTACAGATAAACTGCTTTTTTTGTGTATAGGTACTACAAGTGCCATTTGTAATTTGGATGGGAATACCCCTTCCTTGAACGATTCATTTACTAGGTAGGTTAGTATGGGTACCAAGTCTGTCGCTATATTAGACACCAATAAGCATGGAATCCCATCCTGTCCTGCAGATTTTTTCTTGGTAACTAACTTAATTATTTCTAAAACCTCCGTCTCAGTGACTGGTGTCAGAAATAGTGATTCATTGATTGAAAAACTCAATGCACTATTAATGAATTTGTCTTTCGCTGATTTTGCCAGCATATTCACACGAAATAATCATTGAATCCTTCAGCAATATCCTGCGGCTCAGATAAATTTTTCCCTCCGTTATCTGTAATAGACTGGGGATACCGTTTATGTCCATTATGTGAAGTTTCACTCTTTATTATTTTCCAAGCAGACTTACTAAAGTTATTTGATTCTTGAAGAAAGTTGTTGTAGTGGTTACGCTTTCTTTTCCGAATTTCCTTTTTATGATTTCTCAATTTTTCTTTATATTGGGATAGGAGATCACCACTTCCAGAGCTCTTGCACAGTTTGGACAAAAATCGTAGATTATTACCCTGGTCTATAAGTTCCTTATTGACCCAGGATTTTCTATTTCGTATGTTATTATTGGATGATTTAGTGATAGGAAAAGACTTATGCATACTATCCAGAAAAATTTCCAGGAAGGTATTGAATTTTGATTCTGCATGTTGACAGTTGACAGTTGAAAACCAAAATTTCAAAAGAACATAAATTTCGGACTTTTTCATTAACAGTAAACATCTACAGCGATGAATCGAGAACGAGAGCCTCTGAACGGAAAAATTATTAAAACTGATGATGGTCAATATATTTGCTACAATGCACAAAGTAAGTTCTTAATATTTTAAGCAAAGCTTAGCCCAGCTCTTGATGCATAAGGGATAACTAACTAAAAGTGCTGAATGCAGACAAAAACTCAAGTTTTATCTGTACCTACCCATTTATATCCACTCATATGAACTATGTAAATGATACCTACTTGTTTCAAAATTATGCATTATGCACTGGGTTATCTATAAACATTCCACAGCTTATTGAACAATCTATTTTTTCAGTAGCTTCCGGACAGTTGCCCGAAAACAATTTCCCGAAAGACAATTCCCCGAAAACAGTTGCCTAAATGGACAATTTCCCGAAACACAATTGATCGAATGTACAATTGCCCGAAGAACAATTGCCCGAAAGGACAATTGACCGAAAAATATATTTTAGCGCTACTTTATAAATTTGTAACCAATATTTTCGGAAAATTCTGTACACTATTATTTCTTCTCTGATTTACAATAACACCCTTAATACCTACTATAATAATTAATGTTACTCATTAACGATATGGCCAACCTAGATATTTCCGGACATCTTACATTGTTTGCTGATGATACCACGATATTCTGGCACAATGAAGATCATGATGGTCTGATTCGAACTATTTCTGTTGACGTAGAAAAAATCAAAAAGTGGTGTGAGGCTAACCTGCTGACATTAAATGTTACAAAAACAAATCTGGTCACTTTCAAGATGGATCTTGAACAAGTACCTTTAGGTTCTCAAATAATTAAAAACAAGCCCGAAACAAAATTTCTTGGGGTACAAATTGACCACAATCTGAAGTTCGAAGCTCATATAACGGCTCTAAAAAAAAGTTGTCCTCTGGTTGTTACGTTGTCAATATTATATCTCGAGAACTCGGAATGGCACCTTCCTTAACTGCATACTACTCATTTATTGAGTCCCACCTACGGTATGCTATTCCATTCTGGGGTTCTTGCAGTCAAGTTTTATTCCAAAGTGTTTTTGTCCTCCAGAAACTAGCTTTAAAATTTATCTTCAAAGTAAAGATGCGTGAATCGTGCAGGCCAATTTTCGTCAGTGAAAAAATATTGACGCTTTATGAAATTTTCATATTAGAGACAGCTTGCTTGATGCACAAATACAGGGAGAAATTCATCAACTCAAACACGAAGCGATTTACACGTCAGGAAAAAAAACTTACCCTCCCTCTTCCCACTTCAACTCTCACGAAACAGTCTTTGATTTACAGAAGCAAGCAAATTTACAATCACTCACCTAATCAAATCAGAGACATTAGCGACATGAAGTATTTCCGAAAATCAGTTAAAATACTTCTGATCGGGAAATGCTTCTATAATTTAGAGGAGTATCTTGCATATGCATTCTAGTCGTTCTATAATTAATACGTATTATTCAATATTCTGTTTTTGATGATACTGTGATATTATAATATATTTTACATGTTATTTTGTTTAATGTCCTTTTTGTTACTTTTAGATTTTTTCTCCTTAGGCTAATAGGTTGAGAATTACCTGTGTAATACTTTGACTTTGTCGACAAATGTTTTCATTTAGACAATAAAGTTTGTCAATCTATCTATCATTGATCGTCTCAAGGTACACTAACAAAAAATATTAACTCCAAAAATGTTATTATCCCTCTTAATAAATAAAAATCCTGATATCCTAACATCCTAATGACACCCTTAATACCTACTATAATAATCAAGGTTAGAAAAAGTGAGACTCGTTAATTAGTCATTATTTACTTTTATTTAAATAATGCACTAAAGGTTTCTTATTCATTTATTGTCCAAAATCTGAGCTGGAGCAAAGCTTACATGAACTTCAAATTGAACAGTATGTAGGAGGCTTGGAAGGCCCTCCTACACGTAAAAAATACAGAGATTGTGCTGAGCATATTGCAAGTCTGGTAAATAATTACGATCCTGCAAACACTTATGAGTTCCTACGGGGAATAGCACATAATTTATCGTATTAGTATAAAGATAAGTAATAAATAAATTCTCTAAAAAAATGTTTTTTTCCAAGTTCTAAACACGCCTAGCGATAGACGTAAAAACGTGCTGTACACTTATCGGACAACGGATTATATTTCGTAATATATCCAGTGATGAGGCACTCAACATGATCGTACGCGCAATTAAAAATCTATTGGTTTCACTATATTTAAATAAATTTTTCGGTCAATTGTCCTTTCGGGCAATTGTACATTCGATCAATTGTGTTTCGGGAAATTGTCCATTCGGGCAATTGTCCATTCGGGGAACTGCTTTCGGGAAATTGTTTCCGGGCAATTGTCCTAGATCCTTTTTCAGTGAGGTGTTACGAACTGCTGGAGGGAATATTTGTCAGTCAGCCCCAATCTATTCCACAGCCTGCCAACAGTGCTGACCATGCATGCCGTATAGATGAAGTTGAGATTGCAGAAGAAATCTCATTTGCAGATAAGTTGCCAGAAAGACGGTTGTGGGGTCTGACCACAACTTTGCTTCTGTTGGATGAATGTACAACTCATAAACAGGAACTCACAGACCCAAAAATGAAAAACATGGCAGTTTATAAAAAGATTTCAATGAAAATGGTAGAACATGGATACAACTTCACACCAGAGCAAATACAGAACCGAATGAAGACATTAACTAGTAAATATAAAGAAATTAAGGATCACAATGCTGGAATTGGTAATTCTTTCAAGGATTGGGAGTACTATGAAGCAATGGAAAATTATATGGGGAGGACTCCAAACAACCCCAGTAGCTCCATGCTCCAGTTTGGGCAATAATATAATCAATATTAATTCAAAATATACAGTGAATGGAAAAACCAAACATGAAAAAAGCTGTGACAGTGGCAAAATCTCCTGTTCTACTAAAACTTCTATGCAATCTAGCAGAACGAATAATACTCTCAATAATAATACTCAAAGTATTGATACCCATAAACGAGCCAAACGTTTCCGTTCACGTCCAAGAGTAGAGATGCTAGTATTTCTTAAAGAACATTGTTAGAAAAGTATTTACACATTACTCCTGAACCTGGTATATAAATATTTTTCTGTAATTATACACTGTGGTTGAGAAGAGTACTAGCCCAAGTGTCAACTCTCAATTATAGGAAAAAAGCTTCCTGGGATTCAAGGAATATGGGCTATAATAATATTCTTTGCAACCTTGGTATACAACATACTATTGGTTTATTTTCGACTCACAAATAATGTAATAAAGCCAATCTAATTTCAGTAACAACTTTCAAGTTGAAGTAGTTTTTGAACAACTAAATAAATTCAATCAACAAGTACTGCAATTCTCATCTCTCATGTCTAGGTACATGATCCCACAGATAGGCTGCAAGAGCCTACCTTATCTGGTGACCATGAATATCATCTCCAATATCATTGCCACGTGCTCTATTATCTATGAGGTCTACTTGTCTCATTCCTTCCTCAATATAAATGAAAACTTCATCATGCATTAAGCATACATTATGAAGCACACAACAAGCTACCACTGTATTTACAATGTGTTGCATGTCTACCATATCCAGGTAATTGAGAAGTCTTCGAAACCTGCCTTTTAGTAAAGCAAAAGCATTTTCTATTTTGACTCGAGTTTTTGAATGTATGGTAATAAAATATTTTTGTTATTGTGTTAAAAACCATTACTTGTATAAGGAGTAATGACCCAATTTTTGCAAGAATAGGCTGCGTCTGCAACAATGAAATAGTGTGGAGAACATAGTTCTTCACCCAATGGGAAAATATCAGAGGTTCGAAATACCCTGGAAACCACAAGGTAAACCCGGTATCTCGCTCGTCAGCCTTTAACCAACCATGTACGCTTCCTGGCCATCTACAGTCTAGGTCAGAGAAAATTAAATTTGAAGTACATATGGCTTGTAATACTACGGAATAATATTTCTTTCTATTGAAATAGTTAATTTCATTTTCTGAAGGTTTCCTTATTGGTACATGGCTTCCATCTAATGCTCCTATAGCATGTGGGAGTCCATATCTAAAAAACGTTTGTGACATCATGTACCTGTCTCGAATGGTAGGCCATGTGATGATCAATTTGCACAAGTATTTTATTACTGCACCGACAACAAGATGAACTGCATTATGTACGGTACTTTTGGATACTCCAAATCTATCCCCTACTGAGCGGTAACTGTCAGGTGTACCTAGTGTCCCTAATTTAATGAGCAAGGTTTTTTCCACACATAATTGGGTTTGACCTCCATAAATATTCTCATCACGTTTTATGAATTCTGTATTTTGGGATAGATGTCCTAATATGACTCCAAATGTTGAACGACACATGCGAAAATGTGAATTGAAGGTATCCAAATGGAAGGAAGGAATTACTTCTTCATGATAGTTTCTACTTTTTGGGATATTTCTGTTATTCATCCTAAAATAACAACCATGAATAGCTGTATAATTAATATCTAAAAAGCAACATACATAGTAACGATTTACTCCAGAATTCCTCCATCTAAGGCATTGATTTCTTCCAACCCCATAAATCCCATCATAATTCTGTCACGATGGTTTATAACGATTGCTATCAGATTAGCCAATATCAACTGTTAGTCCACGTTATTGAGGAAATAGCATCAAAATATTTTTTAAATTTTGCTTTTAGGAAAACTGACAAACGGGTTTCAGTTTATTTTCGAGGTTAAGCGATGAATGATGAGTTCAAAAATCCAAAACCAAAACAGCAGAATGATATTCGTCAAATGTCAGTCTTTTCAACCCGTTTTCTTGGGTCAGCTCATTCAGTCAGTTCTGGAATGACACAACAAAACGCACCTATTAAGTAGTGATGCTGAGTCAAGCCTTACAGTTTCAAAAAATTTTAATCGACGAAATCGACCTTTTAATGAAACAAATTAATTATCTATTTTAGCACTCATTTTATTCAATGTAACATTGAATTTCCTTTGGCTCAGTGTTGAATGTCCATTATCTTTATCTCCCACTATTAAATTGCTACTCAGTTTGTATGCCATGTCACCTATCATGTAAGCATCGTTGAAAAATTGTATGGTTTGGTTTTGAATCGAAGCATATAAGTCTGATCTGTTATATAAGGTATAATCATGTAACGACCCCACTTCTCCTGCGTTAACGTTTGTGAATAACATTTTATGGTCACAGACTACTTGCAGCAGTAAGGAATGAAAACTTTTTTATTGATATAAGAATATCTATTCTCTTTAGGAGCATTGATTTTGATATGTGAACTATCAATGCAACCAATAAGACTTAACAATATGTTTATAGTTTGTGATTGCTTCAGACACACTATACCTTTTCATCTACCTGGAAACCTTTTCAGATTTGCAGAAATTTCAAATTGTCTCAGTCTATCTGGCCCACAAATAATTTTATAATGTCCATTCACTTTGATTAATAAATTGCATGTTCTATATATGACATGCTAGCAAGTGGAGTTACTGATCCCAAACCTGTCGGCTGCAGATCTGAAAATTAAAAACTATCGATACCTACCGGTACATGTGTAGGTCTTATTTCAAACTGGTCACAATTGCATCTATACCTCATACTTTCCATATTTCCAATATACCAAACTTTAATCATTACTGATTTTTCAAGAGATGTCTTTGGGTATCCAATATAATTTATAATGTGTGTTAAAGCTATACTGAGATTTTTGAGTCCAGCCCTGTCTATTTCAATACAACTCCTACTGATGTTTTTTGATGTTGTTATTGATATATCTGTCAGAGAAAAATAATTCAAATGATGTCATTTACATTTTTACGAAGGCAATAAATTAATATACAGTCCAGAAATATAGCTTATTTCACTTCAGTAGTGAACATTTGGTCCTTCGAGCCGGATCTAGACTTGTATGAAATTTGAAGAAAGCCGGTCATCAACATTCAATTGGTGATTCAGTGCGCAGTGCAGAAGAAGGAAGAAGGTCCTATATCCTGTAAGTCCTTTTCATTTACCATTATCCTATATCCTATCATTCCGTTTTGAGTATAGCTTTGATTTGTGTCATCGGAATGGCGGAAGGTTTGAGACTCAAACGTGCCCGAATAAAGGGTCGTCTAACGCGATTTGAAAATTTTGTTGGTACACTCGATTTAAAAAAATTGAGCGAAGAACACGTTATACAATTACAGTCGAGATTAGAAAAGGCAGATCAAATCTTGTACGAATTCAATGAAATTCAAGGGGATCTTGAAGCATTGGAACCAACTGAAACCGATGAAAGGGAACGTGAACAATTCGAAAATAGATATTTTCATATTACATCTTTATGTAAATCTGCTGGAAAGACATTTTCAATGTCGGTTCACAGTGATTCTAATGGGTCAAATAATATATCCAAAGTCAAATTACCGACGTTAAAATTACCAACTTTTGACGGGCAATACAATAAATGGCTAGAGTTCAAGGATGCTTTTGAGGATTTGGTGGATAGTGATCAATCGCTGGCCGACATTCAAAAATTTTATTATTTGCGCTCCTCATTGGAAAAGGGTGTGTTGGATTTGATTCAGTCAATAAGTGTCACTGCGGTGAATTATAAAACCGCGTGGCAAATCTTAATAGATAGATTTGAGAACAAAGGTTTGATGGTGCACAATCATATAAGAGACATTTTTGAAAATAAACCCATTGTGAGAGAGTCTCATACTGAGTTGAGGCATCTATATGATTCTGTTACCAAAAATTTGCGGTCTTTAAAAAATTTAGGAGAAGATACAGACTCGTGGGATCGATTAATTATTTATATTTTGACTAGTAAGTTTGATAATGTAACTAGACGGGATTGGGAATCCTACAAATACAAATAGAAATTGCAAAACATGAAAAAAAAAGAGAATTGCCTTAAAATTAATAAGAAAAGCACATCTAGTAGCTTTGCAGCAAGTACCTCCAATTTCTAGGGAGATTTACAATGTTATTATTGCAAACAAAATCATGCAATTTATAAATGTAACGATTTTCTACAATTACCGATTGAACAACGAATAACTGAAATAAAAGATTGTGTCTCAACTGTTTAAAATCGAACCATTCCTCATGGAATTGTAAATCGCAAAAATGTTTCAGGTGCAATAAACCTCACAACTCATTATTGCATATAAGTTATAAAAAAGAATCCGATTCAGGAGTAGTTGCAAGCACGGCGGGCGGAGAAAAATCGGAGCAAGGAGGGTTGGTAATAGGTACTTTCGACCGTCAAACCTCCTCTGCTTTGCATTGTATTGTAGGTAATTCCACAATTTCTAGCAGTGTCGACGTTAGCCTGCCAGTGGTATCACAAGTACTGTTGTCTACCGCTATTATTAGAATAAAATTTGAAAATAAAACCATGAAATGTCGAGCGCTATTGGACAGTGGTTCACAAAGCAACTTCATATCAGAATTGCTTTGTGATAAATTAAATTTACCTAAGACAAAAATTAATCATTTTGTGAAAGGTGTGGGAATATCACTAGAGAAAATTAGCAATCAGGTTAATATTTCAGTAATGTCATGTCATGATGACTTCGAAATGAATATTAATTGTCTAGTGTTACCGAAGATTGTAGATAAATTACCAAACTATACATTCAACAAAAGTATTCTCAATATTCCGGGTGATTATGAGTTGGCAGATCCAACTTTCAATACAACTAGCCAAATAGATATTTTACTGGGTTCTCACGTGTTTTGGGCAGTTATATGCGCAGGGCAGAAGCAATTGGGTAAAAACATGCCCATATTACAAAGGTCCAGGTTGGGATGGATTTTAGCTGGCAACTTATATTTCAATTCACAATGTAATGTATCTTTGAGTCTGTTAGCTACCAATGGTGATGACTGTATTAATGATCAAATATCAAAGTTTTGGGATATTGAAGAGATTAAAAATCACGACCGTCATTTATCCGAGGCTGAAAAATATGTTGAACAATATTTTGAGAAAACGACAAGACGGGACGACACTGGTAGATTCATAGTTAGCATACCTTTTAAAAATAACTTAAATCAATTGGGAAACTCTCGTAAAATGGCGAAGAATCGTTTTCAGTCAATGGAAAGAAAACTTGTTAAGAATACTGAATTGAAGATGAATTATGTAAGTTTTATGGAAGAGTATGAATTGAGCAATCATATGTCTGAAATATTTGAAGGGTCTGAAAATTCAGATGAGTATTTTTTGCCACATCACGCTGTAATTAAAAGCTCAAGTATTACTACGAAATGCAGAGTGGTTTTTGATGCAAGCTCCAAAACAGATAGCGATCTATCTCTCAATGATGTTCAGTTTTGTGGGCCTGCTCTGCAAAATGACATTTTCTCAATTCTCATTAGGTTTCGTAAATATAAATATGTTATTACGGCAGACGTTTCCCGAATGTTTCGTCAAATTTTAATAGAAGAACAACAAAGACGTTATCAAAAAATATTTTGGAGAGCAGAGCCCAACAAAGAATTAAAAACCTTTCAGTTGAACACTGTCAGCTACGGTACTGCATCTGCTCCCTATTTGGCAGTCAGATGTATCATTCAACTAGCAAAGGAAAATGCTAGTAGAATAATAAAAAATGATTTCTACGTAGATGACCTGCTTACTGGTGCAGATTCATTGCCTGAAATTCTCAAAATCCAAAGGGAGGTTTGGCAAATATTAGCAAGTGCTGGATTTGATTTGAGAAAATGGCTTTGCAATGACCGTAATATTTTAGGTGAATTTCAGGTCAATAGTAAATTAGATTTAAATGTGTTACCTATTGGTGAAAACGAAAACAATAAAACACTTGGTATCTATTGGAATGCTAGTTCTGATATCATACAATATTCCATCAGAAAGTTTAATGAAATAAACAGTATAAATAAAAGATCAATTCTATCTATTGTATGCCAGATTTTTGATCAGTTAGGATTGTTAGGTCCTATCATAATAAATGCCAAACTCATTATTCAGGAACTTTGGAAATTGAAAATACCTTGGGACGAAGATATTCCTCCAGAAGTTATGGGCAAATGGATTCATTTTCAAAACGAATTGCTTGAGATAAATGATATCCACATACCCCGTCATTCAATACTACACCAGTATGCCAGTATTGAATTGCATGGTTTTTCTGACGCTTCAGAGCGTGCGTTCGGGGCCACTCTGTATATTCGCTGTATCAGTTCAACAGGACAATTTTATTCTAATTTACTTTGTGCAAAATCTCGGGTGGCACCTTTAAAGAAAATTAGTTTACCCAGATTAGAGCTATGTGGCGCGGTTTTACTGGCAAATCTATCACGTTGGCGTGGATTAGAGGTGAACCATCTAGATGGAAAACTTTCATTGCCAACAGAGTCAGTGGAATTCAGTCATTGACTACGATAGATCAGTGGAATTTTGTAAAGGGGGAGTCAAATCCTGCTGATTTAATATCCAGAGGGGTTACTCCCAAAGTACTTCGCGAATCTAATTTATGGTGGTACGGACCGGAATGGCTTTGCGAAAATAGTTCTGGGTGGAATTTGGAAGAGATAGAATTTGAATCGGAAATTCCAGAACAGCGAAGTATTGTCAGTGTATCCATTAATTATGATGACAATTCACTTGTTGATTAAACAATTTTCATCCCTAAAAAAGATAGAGAGAATAATGTCATATATTTTGAGATTTATAAGAAATTGCAAGTCTGCTGAGGTAGAACGTCAACGAGGCGTTTTAACGCCATCGGAATTGGCGTCCGCGCTACATATATTAGTTAAATTTGTACAGATGCAATGTTTCTGTTTGGAATATTCTAATTTACTAAAGGGGAAGGAATTACATAAAAAGAGTAATATTTCGAGTTTGAACCCATTCATACTTGATGGTGTGATACGTGTAGGAGGTAGAATACAAAATTGCGAAATATCATTCGATAAAAAACACCCGATAATTTTACCAAAGAGTCACATATTTACTGATTTAATACTAACATATGAACACGAGAGATTATTGCATTGCGGGGCTCAAGCGCTGCTATGTTCTATTAGGGATCGGTTTTGGCCAATATCAGGCAAAAACTCATGTAAGAAAATAGTTAAGAGGTGTATTATTTGTTTCAAGGTGAAACCTGTGGACACGAATTATTTAATGGGAAATTTCACCTTTTTTCATTGTAGGAGTTGACTATGGTGGGCCATTTCCTATAAAGGACAGGAAGACTCGTGGCGCGAAAATAACAAAAGGTTATATTTGTTTATTTGTGTGCATGAGTACGAAGGCCGTACACCTTGAATTCGTTTCAGAATTAACCACTCAAGCTTTTCTTGCAGTCTTGAACCATTTCATAAGCAGAAGAGGTAAACCTTCTAATATTTTTTCGAATAACGATTCAAATTTTGTTGGCGCTAATAATGAACTGATAAAATTGCATGAATTTTTACTATCGGAGAATGAAAATATCGCCAATTTTTTAGCGAATGAAAATATAAAATGGAACTTCATTCCCGCGGGGTCACCAACCTTCGGCGGTATTTGGGAGGCAGGAATAAAGAGTACAAAATATCACTTGAAGAGGGTAATAGGGAACTGCGTTTTGACTTTCAAAGAATTTGCCACCGTGCTGACTCGAATTCAACGTTTGCAGTCCATAGCGCAGCATTATTGGAAACGCTGGAATCAAGAATATTTGGCTGAACTGCAGACTAGGTTGAAGTGGAAGCAGAGATCCGAACAGCTACTGAAGGTTGGATCGCTCGTGTTAATCAAGAATGAGAATGCTCCTCCACTCCAATGGCAGCTAGGCAGAGTTGCAGCTCTTCATCAAGGAAGTGAAGGCGTTACACGAGTTGTAGACATTAATGTCAAGAATAGTGCACTTCGTCGTGCAGTGAATAAAGTGTGCGTACTACCGATAGAGAAGACTGATGTCAAATGACTTGAAAATTCGTTAGATTTTTTATTGACACTTTCATCATGTTTCATATATATATTTCATGATCTTTATTTTATGAAACAATTGGTGTTATTCATTTGTTGTTGAAAGGAGTGCTTTCAAGGCGGGCGGAATGTTAAAGCTATACTGAGATTTTTGAGTCCAGCCGTGTCTATTTCAATACAACTCCGACTGATGTTTTTTGATGTTGTTATTGATATATCTGTCAGAGAAAAATAATTCAAATAATGTCATTTACATTTTTACGAAGGCAATAAATTAATATACAGTCCAGAAATATAGCTTATTTCACTTCAGTAGTGAACAGTATATTATTCAACATTGCTGCATGACTACATTTCCCAACCAGATCTTCAAATGTATCAGCATTCGAAAATGCATTCGGAACTGATGATCCATCATAGTACCGTTGCTTTTCCTTTTTCTAGATTGTTTTCAACAGTATCGTCCTCGAAAAATATTTCTTTAGCATAATGTACAATAGGCATTATGATATTATTGATATCAATGTTAATTTCAAAAATATTTAATTATTCTTTAGGTTAAGCCGTTTGTTGAAGGGAAATGCCATCTGTCAAAATAAAGTCGTTAGGGAACTTCGCACACAGAAAACCGCAGTGCATCAAAATTAATTCCATTCGACAAGCGTCTTATATCCTCTTTAGCTCCGCTGCGCTCCGAGTTGGAGCAGAGTTCCAACTCCTTATAACCAAGCCGAACTGCCTTTGTATTAATAGCTGCGTTTTTTTCGTTTCCTTTGTTGGTAACAGATCCAAACCAATCACAGCAGAATGGGAATAACAGTGCAATAAAACGACATAAATTATCATTCCGGAAACAGAGTGACAGCAAAAAAAACAGTCTATGTTTCAAATTTCAATGATTCAGTCACAGAAATTTGAATTCAGTGCTACTCCAAGGATATCACTGTATTTAGTTTCCTTCTTATATTTGTTTGTACTAAGGCGGAATATAGTTTTTTTTCTTTTTGGAAGGGTGGTGAATTATAAGAAAAATGTATTCGAATAATATCAACAAATGAATAAAAAACTGAATGATTGTTAAAATCGCTGTAACGAGTGTTTCCATGCGGGGTGTAGAAATTTTTCATTAGATTGGATTTTTTTCAGAAAAATATTTATAACTGTTCACTACTAGTAATAGTGATTTTTAACTTATATTATTTAGTACTTATTTAATTATTCATTTATTTAGCAATGCTAATATATTACAGTTTGCTTTTTCACAAAGTATCCAAATTTCAATATATTTACTAACTTAGAGCAATCAAACGTTTATCGAACTTATTTCCCAATTTTCGCGGTCAAAATACAGTTAAGGAGACATCTACGCCCTCTGTGGTCGACCGAGACGAATAAGGTAGTTCGAAAAGGCACACGAAGGTGTGTGTTCGTAGCCATTTACCGCAATCTCGTAGTTTTCGCATTCGTAACAAATTAAAATCTCTCGCAATCTCAAGTGCTCCGACAAATGATAATCATAACATCAACTATCCAAGAGGGCATCCAGAAGAAGGACAATTCACCAGGTGAGTTGTCCCTTTCAACTGTCGCAAATTCCAAATTTTATTTCCCAACCAGCGCTACAGCCAACATTTTGGTACCTTCGAGCTAAGTATAGCGCTTCTCAATACGTTTTATTGGTCTCAAGTTAGTTGATTTCAATTTTTAATGAATATTTAATTGAACTATCTTTTCGCAAGTGTTCATAAAGTGTGTCATTTCACTTTCATAAAAAACGTTACCAACAGACCACAAATCCAAAAAACCAAGATTCAGTTCATTTATTTTTTGCTTCTATTAGCAGCAATCCTTTGAATGGTCTGGGGACATAGTCAAAGGGGCTCATTACAAAAATAACTACATTCAGTTTCGCAAAATATTTACTTACGCAAATAAATTAAATGATATACGTCAAATGAATATTATTCAAATGAACGAACTCAACGGATTTGCCGATAGAGCTTCTGACGATGATAAAACATCAAAAGTTCACTTTAAAATGATGTATCAACAATTTGATTCAATAAATTCCGACTTCAGAAACAACATCTCCATTATCTTTGGCTGCTATTCAGGAAGCGGAAGATGTACAGGTCGAAGAAAGTATCCGTAAATCTTTTGAATTTGATACATCATATATTTACGCAATTCACCTCACTCTTTATGGAAATTCTAATGAAGCAAAAACGGCCGACACTGTTCAGTCTGATCCAACTCATACCTTATCGCGCCTTAATGTGAGGTTGCCAAAAATTGAGATTTCCAAATTTTCGGGTGATATAAAACAGTTTAAAACATTCAGTGACATGTATACATCGCTTATTTACGAAAATGTGAGCTTATCGTCAATCGAGGAATTCAATTACCATTTATCATTTCTTCAAGATGAATCGTTAGCTTTAGTCCAACGCATACATATCTGCGGATAATTATCAGTTCGCATGTTAGTCGCACGATACGATAATCCTCGAATGATTGCATTTGCTCGCATACAAGCCATTGATAATGCACCAGTTATCACAAACTGAAAAAATTTGAAGGCTGTTCATAATCTCCTTAATATTTTCGGTGAGAATCTTGGCGCTCTGAAAAATCAAGGATTTAATGTTGAAAATTGGGATTTTTTGTTATTTTATATGTTTTGCAAACATTTTGATGAAGATACCATCACTAAATTTGAATTGGAGGCGGAGTCTCCAAGCATCCTCTCTTTTGAATCCATTGAAAAATTCGTTTTCAAACATTGCAAGGCGTTAGAAACTATACGATATGCATCGAATGTCAAATTTGAAAACAAGAATAAAATTTCAAAATCCTATTCAAACTCGATCAATCGCACGAATCATACTTCATTCTTTTTTTCCATTTCTAATAAATCTCACTGCAATTTATGCAGAGGCGATCATATCATTTACAGATGCTCCCAGTTTTCTAAAAAATCTCCAACCGAACGATTACAAATTTTCAAAAGTAATAATTGGTGTACAAACTTTCTTAGTAATTAACACATTTTTCCAAATTGTCATTCTTCGAATAAATGTCGTTATTGTAATTCATCTCAAAGAATACACCAACTAACAAGAGAAATAAAGTGGTTTTTGTGATCACAAATTTGAAAGCGTATGCGCGATTTAGGGCCAGTTGTTCAGTCAGAGATAATCTGCAGTTTTATGTGAATCTTGGTTTATCGAGTTGTTCAATGCATAGTTAGCACTTTAATCCTGGTTTGATTCCAGGTTTCGCTAAACCATCAAAATCAGTGGATTAAGCACTCAATTTGACATAACTGACTGACAACATTAGACTGCAATATGAAATAGTATGGAAAAATAATCGGAAATAACTTTAACAAAAATGCTTATGATATAACATAACTGATTATTGATATTATTGAATTGGTGAATATCCTAGCTCCTATTAGGGCACCTCGTACTCATAGATTACGTGAAAATCATTTCGAGAAATGGTCACATAAAGAATTTGTAGGAAGGTAGAATTATCAAAATATATTGTGAGGATTATTGTGAAATGGTTTCTCATGAAATCGTAAATAAAACTAATTTGTAAGTGCATTATGTAATTTGATACTATTAGGTATTTTTGTGATGATTCCATTACTGAAAATAATTTTTCTGGTAGACATTATATACACCAAACATTACAATGGCACATCCCATTACAGGATTTTCTTTTTCGTGGCAACCAGCTAGGACATATTTACACATCTATCTTGAACGAATCATTATATCTACCTCAAGAGATCCATCACATAGGATGGTTTGCTCATGAATTTTAATCTATTTTATTGTTTAATGATTCTGTTTTCTTCCAAGCTTTCCAAAAAAACACAGGAAGGTAAGAAAATTCGAGTGGATTGTGTTTGGTTATATTTGACACGAATTAGTAATATCTTCTTCATTGATGTGATGATGAGCAAAGTGTTGAATTTTCATTCCCATTGAGGTACAGCGCTCGTTCTCGTTTCAGTGTCTCCTCGTCTCCTCAGGTGTTACTGTAGGGTTTTCCGGTTTTTTCTGCAGTTGGAATAGAAAATACGCCACCTTCTATTCGTTAAGTAGCCCCGAAGCGCATTTGGTGGTGGTACTCTCCTGCGTCTGAACTTATGTTCAGCTCGGGGAGACCATCACCATTATAGTCTATTATAATACGTAAATATTTCAATTTACATTTTTATTCATACTTGAAAAGCTTTGTCGATGAGTCGAAAAACGTCTAACCTTAAAGTACTTATATTTTGACATCGACTTTGACTTTTCATGAATTAGTTCAGATGAACTGCAAAATCTTGGTTTTCATTATCCATGAATATCTACTGAACAACACATTTGACGGTAATCTAGGATTCGACTCCAAACCAAGTTTAATAAATCTTTGGATTTTACCATGGACTGAAAAACCGGCCCTTTAGTTTAACTGTCAGTGTCAATCAGCCACTACCTGTCTCCTAATTGTGTCGCAGTATTGCCAGTTTAAGAGTAATTACTGGTATTTACCGTTATACTAAGAGGAAATAGCTGAGCTAAGATCCTTGAAATAAAAAACGAAAATGTTATAGGTACATACTAGCCTGGATATCAGACTATCTACGTTGCTGTTAAAATGAACAATTCTTATTTTCATTTGTGTAGTACTGATTGTCTACCTCATAATATATTTCATATAGGTTTATTTGCATCATATACGTTGACAACACTGATCGTGTCAACCAGTCTACGAGGTTCTACGAATCCACGTAGTTCATTGTCGAATGTCGATGTTGTTTAATGTTTAAATACACGTTACTGTTTAAAATAAAGTTTTCCGAAATTCGAATAGTTCTTTACTTCACTCTGGTAACTGTCGATAGGTTATGGGCCCAGAAGTATTCTGAACTTATTCGGTGGGAACGGGAAACGGTGTAGAGGAAGGTTGCCTAAATTGAACCGCCACCTATATTGGACCACCATACTTTTCTCCGAAACTACGAAACCGAAAATTCACTTGGCAACATGGTATCTTACTCCCGCCTAGAGACATTGATTGATACTGAACTCAACTAGTTGGCGGCCAGCGCTTGGCGTGTGCAGCATAAAATCTTAATTTCTCCATTTTGATGTAAGAATTGCACTGCGTCCCTAAGCAAATACAGAGTCACTGTCAATCCCTAAGGAAAAACTGTTATTACCTGGTTATCAAGTAAGTTTTTCTTCATTTATTCCCCCTATTACCTAGTTATATTGTTTATTTCTTTTTCCCTACGGTGTAGTTTTGTAAAAACACGTGGTGGTTGCCTAAAGTAGACCACCATGTGGTTTCCGAAATTAGACCGGTCCAATTAAGGATCCCAATTATAGAAATTTAAAAAACACTTGTTTTATATTTAAATACACAAAAAAATAAACAAGAAATATTTCTTCACAATTAAAAAAAAGTGATCTGTTAAAAAGGCGAAAGTCCCTATGTCTGGTCCAATTTAGGAAACTAACAAATTTTTTTGCTTTTAGAATGTCTTCCGATGAGAAAAAGGATAGAAAACCATATGGACAGTGGTGTCTACAAGATATGAAAAAAGCAGTAAATGCTTATAAAGCGAAAGAATATGGATTCAATGAAACATGCCGAGTATTCAACATTCCAAAAGCGACATTTAAAAGGCATCTTGAATGCAAAAATAAATTTGCCAATAAATATGTTAAAAGCTTTGGACGAACAACCGTGTTTTTCAAAGAACTTGAGGACACACTAGCTAATCATATTCTTTATTTGGAAAAAGTGTTCTTCGGAGTGACAATAAAGGACATGCGCAAAGCCACTTTCGAACCAGCCGGAAAGAACCAAATAAAACATACTTTCAACAAAGAAAAATGTTTAGCTGGAAAAAAGTGGTTCTACGGATTCATGCGACGACATCCTACCCTCACACTCAGACAACCGGAGTCCACATCCATAGCACGATGCAAGTGATTTAATCGCAAAAATGTCTACAATTTTTTCGATATCTTGGAAAGAACGGTAGATGAAAATCAATTGACAGCTGCCCCAATTTTCAACGTGGATGAGTCCGGATTTTCGACGGTGGCAAAAAAGTGCCAGAAAATTTTAGCAGCAAAAGGAAAGCGCCAGGTCGGGACAGTTGCAACTGGTGAGAGTGGAGTCAATACATAGGGCAAGTTTTTAAATTCATCTCTAAAAACATCGCTTAATTTATTCGATATTTTAATGTGACGTCACAGATGCTTTTGCTTTTTACAAATATTCACTGAATTTACGAACTCTTCAGTCTTCACTTCGATGAAACAATCGAGATCGGTGAAGGTAAACATAACCAAACATATTCATAATCATAAATCGACATTTCCTTTTTTTCATTTGCTGTTTGGATTTTGGAACCTCTAGAGTTTGGTTGCTCGGAGTTACGAACTTACAGACTAGGACTGGTGCCTACTAAAAAATTGATCAAATGAAAGTGATAAATTTGGTTTATGATGATCAGTGCTTCGAAGTAAGATTAGACAGTGAAACTTATGAGGAATTGATGAATGGTAAATAACACATTAATTTTCTAGGATATTATTTATACATGATTGGTTTTTATTTCTACAGATGATGATAAGCTGCAAAGATATGCAAAAGAAGTATATGAACTTAATTCTGCGAAAGAAAATTGTGGCATAACAAAAGAGACTGCATCAGACACAAAGCAAGAGAGTTTCAAATGGAACCATAAATCAACTCTCGCACTCATTGAATTTCGTTTACAAAAGGAGAAGGAATTCAACAGACCAATATGTACAAAAAAAAAAACTTTGGGCTAGCATTGCCCAGGAAATGAAAAAGTTTGGGTACAATGTAACAGGCGATATGTGTGATACTAAATACAGAAATCTCTTATCAACATATAAAGTAAACAAAAAGAGGAAGCAACAGAGTGGGGAAGGTGCGGTAACATGGAAATATTTTGAAAAGTTTGAGTCCGTACTTGGATCAAAAGCAGCTATCGTTCCGCCACCTGAAACATTAGGAAGTGTGGATGAAATGGGAATAAATGACATCACACAGAAGATCTTAGACGATAAAGACATGTCTTTTAGTTCTGAACCATCGACAAGTATCAGCACGTCCTCAAATAAGAGAAAACAGAAGGACCTAAGTTTTAATGATTATTTGAAAGAAAAACTGAAGCGAGAGGAAGACACATCAAAAAAGAGGGAGGAAAGATGGATTCAGAAAAAGGAGTTGAAAGAACGAGAAATAAATGCTATAGAAGCTTTAGCACAAGCTATAGCTAGTAAATACAAAAAATGAAAATGATGCATAATGGTTATTTTGTTAAACTTATGAGAATTTTATTTTTGTGTTGCAATTGTAATATTTAGAATTACCTTAGGTTTTCGTTGAATGAATGAATTATTTTTTTATGAAATAAAAATAAACTACAAATGAAAAATCACTTTAATATATATAGTTCAACTATTGACATATATTGTTCATTATTGAATTTCTTAGCTCTACAGCCAATCTATCAATTCGTTCAACATCTTCAATATCCGCTTCTTCATTGTTCTCTTCTGGTATGTAAAACTCGTCATCCTCAACTACCGCAGAGTCTTCTTTCAAAGAAATATTGTGCAGAATGCAACACGTAAATATAATAAATTTTGCATATTTTAGATTTAAAACATGTAAATATTTAAGCCTTCTAAACATTCCTTTCAGTCTGCCAAATGCCTGTTCTATGACCACACGTGTGCTACTCAATAGTTTGTTGAACGTTCTCTGTCTCTGAGTTAGATGTCCATTGTCCCGAAAAGGAGCCATAATGAATGTTCTTAAGGGGTAATGAATGTTCTTAAGGGGTAAGCAGAGTCTCCTAACAAGTGTTGGGAGGTAAAATATTTTCATCACAGATCTTGTTGAAAATTGGGGAATTTTGCCACATTCTTGCATCAATAACGGATCCAGGCCAACCGCAGTAAATGTCAATAAACTCCAGCTTTAAGTTACACATACCTTGCAATAATATAGAGTGGTACCCTTTGCGGTTATAGTATGAATTATCATTCAAAGGTCCTGGAATAGGTATATGTGTTCCATCGACACATCCAATAAAGTTTGGAATACTTCTGTTTCCCCTTAATTCACTGAACTGTGTCACAGTTTTCACGCATCAGGCCCTGTTGGCCATTTTATGTAGTCCTTTACTTTCGCTGATATTAGCTTGTAGGTTTTGATAAAGATGGTATGAGCTTGTCCTTTGCTGAAGCCGAAGCGATCGTCAACAGATCTTATGCTCTCTAAAGTACTCACTAGCCAGATAGTCATTAATATACAGTCACTTAGTGGTACAGGTGTTCGACCAGTTATGTGCAGTTTGTCTTGAGTTATACTCCTCAGAAGGTTCTGTAACAAAATAATTAAAATTACCTAGGTAGGTAGGTACTTCATACCTTGATTTATTAAAAATATATAATGTAATTACATGTATAGCGGTTCTACTTAGTCGAAAATGTGATTTGAAGTCACTATCTGAATAGAGATGAACAATATTTGCTATATAATTCGTATTTTTGATATGTTTGTCCCTATGCTTTTTCTTATTTATGAAAAATAATATTTCTTCGCTGTCTGTTTCTTCAGATGAAGATGAATCGACAAAACTATCGTCAACTATCATCTTTTGGGATAGTAAAAACTCCATTTCGTATCTACTGAACTTGAAATTGGCCGATTTAAAAGCCGAATATTTTTTCAGAAATACTTTTGAAAGTTTTGAACAACATAACCTCAACAGCAACAAATCTACAATCCAGCGAATCCACCGACTCGTAAGATCGATGGATCTGATGGAGATAAATTGTTTCCTGCGCTGAAAATACAAACTGTCAGATGAATTTTATTGCAATATATAACTGAATTTAAAAACGTTTTGCTGAAAAGGCGCTTAATGCGCATTGACAATTGATGAATTTAAAAACTTGCCAATACTACGTTTGTTGTATGTGCAAGTGCTTCTGGACAGTTTGTCGCCCCAATGATTATTTTCAAAAAAAAAAGAGCAAATCCTGAATTGAGGACTGGTGCTCCACCCGATTGTCTGGTGGAAATCTCGGATACTGGGTACATTAACACAAACATATTTGTGACCTGGCTTAAAAACTTTATAAAGTGTGAAAACCATCAGTTAACAGCAAGGATTTGCTTCTTTTGGACGGTCACAGCACACACTCAAAAAACCTCGAATCGATTGAACTTGCTCGCGAAAATGGTGTTATCATCTTACAACTCCCTGGCCATACGAACCACAGACTTCATCCATTAGACGTGGCGGTTTTTAAACCCTTAGAATTGTATTACACCGAGGCAAATGAAAAATGGCTAAGGTCTCATCCAGGATTAGCTGTCTCGCAATACCAGGTCATACAGCTTCTTGGGGAAGCCTATCCCAGAGCTGCGGTTATGGCAAATACTATGAACGGTTCCAGAAAAACTGGAATTTGGCCCGTTGATCGAAATGTTTTCTCAAACGTAGATTTTGCTCCTGCGGATGTCTTGACAAGAAATGAACCCATTGAGAGAAGTTACCATTCTGAAGATGAGTCAGATTCTGATGACAGCGACGATGAGCCCCTAGCTCGCTACGTGGCCCCTTTGAACCGTAACGTATTTGAATCTACATCTCAGGTAGTTGCGTCGACTTCCGGTCTAAGTGTCATCAAGAAAGAGAAAGCATCTACTTTAAAGGCCAAAGCACCCTCTTGTTCGTCTGCGGCACAGCCCAAAGCCAATGATTCTAAAGTAAGTGCGTCCACTTCATCAGAGGCTAAAGCATCGACTTCGCGTGAACCTACGTCTAATGACATTGACAAAGAGTTACAAGTCACAGCAACTACTTCCGCACCTAAGAGGTCCATCAAGTCCACGCCTAATGCGGGTTTAGGAGCAAAGGAGCCTAAGCATCTGTCCGAGCCTGAAGAAAGGCCCTCTTCTGCTTCCAGAAGTGTGTCAGTATTAATCGAAGAAGTCTTAAAAAGTCCAGTTGTAAAACAAGCCAAGAAAACATCTAGAGGGGCCCAGAAGGCACAGATACTTACTGCAAGTCCATATAAAGATGAGTTAGCTGCTAAACAAGCATCTCCAGATAAGAAGAAAACTGTTAAACGTAAAGTTCAGCTAGATTCTAGTACTACTAAGAAGGCAAAAGTAAATGAACGCGAGTGGTATTGCAAATTTTGTAGAGAATGTGTCGTTGAAGACATTATCCAATGTCTGAAGTGTAGAGACTGGGTACATGAATCATATGCCCATGTGCCTTCAAAGGAAAAGTTTCTTTGTGTTTTTTGCGCTGGTGATTAGACTGACAGTTTTGAGCTTTTTGATATCGTGTTTATTTGATTGTGTTTAACCCAATCATGATGTGTTTATTTTCTTAGTGTTACCTACTTTTAAAACTTTAAGTTGTCTTTTGCATGAATGTTTTTTAATTTTGTTGTCGTTTATTTTATTTTTTAACATGAATATCTTTTTAAGTTTTGACAAAGTAAAAAAAAAAAAATTCGAAGAGTTTTCGAATAAATCTTATTTTTTTGTGAAATAATTTTTTTTTTAATTAGGACAATTTTATATGACCTTACGTGTTAAACAATTTTTTTATTGCAATAAATCACGTGGTGCAATTTTGGAACCTTCATTTATTTGGAATAACCAGCAGGAACGTGTCTGACATCTTTCTGAATGTTGTTGGTGTTGCCAACCAACGAGGTTCCATTAATTCGCATGCCAGGCCGAAGATTCCTAAAAACACCAGAAATACTATTTACACTAGACTTAACAATAATGAGCCATCCAGAAGTGAGGGCTTCTCTCCTGGGAATTGTCCGAGCCCTCGGGCGGCTCCTGGATGACTGCCTAAAACAGCCAAATAAGCCTTAATTTATACCATTGCCGAATATTTAAGTCGGCCAATGGTATTGCAAAACCACTGATAGGCGGAGCCTATTAGAGCTCTCGCCTCCAGATATACTCCCCTGAGTATTTTTTTAAACTTCATTTTATAGTATTTCTGGCCAAAGATAAGAGCTCTTGAATTTGTTTAGCTTGGTAAATTCTTGATAAACAATCCGCGTTAGTATTTTGTATACCACGATTAAAAACTATTTCATAGTCATATTCTTCTAATTTTAACCTGAGACGGGATGACGGATCGGCATGGGAAAAGAGATAAGTTAGTGGCTTGTGGTCGGAAACTATTTTGAACATTTTTCCGAAAAGATACGGTCTAAAATGTTGTACTGACCAAGTAATACTTATATGCTCGCGTTCAATAGTTGAGTAATTTTGCTCGGCTTTGTTCAGCGGTCGGCTCGCGTAGACAACTGGTAAATCGGATCCAATTTCACCTTGAGAGAGAACTAACCCAATTCCATACTGACTGGCATCTGTGGTGAGAATGAACTCTTTCTCGAAATCGGGATATTGAAAGATAGACGGACTGATAAGCTTTTGTTTTAAATTTGAAAATGCATCACACAAAGACGTCCATTGAAATGGAACATTTTTCTTCATGAGGTTATTTAAGGGATATGCTATTTTTGCGAAATTTTGTATGAATCGTCAGTAATAGGAGGCAAGACCCAAAAATGATTTAACTTCTTTCTCGGATTTGGGTATTGGAAAATTCTTTACAGCAACAACTTTATCTGGATCAGGTTGAACTCCATTTTCTGTGATAACGTGGCCTAGATAATTGATTTCTTTACGCAAGAATGCACACTTATTGGTTTGAAGTTTTAGTTTAAATTGACGTAGTCTATTGAAAACATCTATCAATTTGCAATTATGATCTTTGAGTGAATTTCCGAAAACGACAATGTCGTCAAGATATACAAAACATTTGAGTCCATGTATACCTGTTTGGACATTCGACATTAAACGAGAAAATAGGGATGGTGAATTTTTCAATCCAAAGGGAAGTTTTTTGTACTGATAATGATCATAAAAAGAGAATGCTGTGCAGGGCTTACTGTCTTCACTCAGAGGAATCTGGTGAAAGTCACTAGCCAAATCTAGAACTGAAAAATATTTTAATTTCCCTAAACTATCCATGATTTCGGTGATATTTGGCAAGTGATACGCATCTAACTCGGTAATACTATTCAATTGCTGGTAATCTACTACTAATCGCCATCGCTTATTACCATTTTTGTCAGCCTTCTTTGGAACTTTTAAAATCGGAGAGTTATAAGGAGAATGACTGGGCTCTATTATGTCTCGATCTAAGAGATCCTGAATTTGTTTTTTTATTTCACCCTTTTGATGCTCGGGAAGTCGATAGGGTTTGACAAAGACGGGCTTTTGTGAGGTTAGTGGAATTGAGTATGTGATTGCATCGGTACATGTTAACTGATCACCTTCTAAATGGAATAATTCATTGTAGTTTTGGCAAATATCTAAAATAGATTGTTGTTCTTCGGAATTCATATGAGTTGTATTGATTTGGGATTCTAGAAGAGATATTCTGCTTTTATCGGATGTGTTGATGAAATCTATCACATGATAATTTCCAAGATCATCAAAATCTAGATCTGTGCTATTGAAAGTTTGAGATGTTTCGCATGAATTTATTAGACTTATAGTGCAGACACCATTTTTTGGATCGACAATACAATTACTGGAATGTAAACCTGGCTTAATCTCCTTATTGAAACAGATTTTCGATTGTGAGAAATCAGTATGAATTTTGGTAATGAATTCTGATCTTGGAGGTACGATGATTTCATATGGGCTTGTCATCTTGAATGAGAATGTACTTTTGTGAACAAGTATAGTTAAAAGTGAAGTTTCATAATTTATTTTCGCTCTGAACCTTGTGAAGAAATCTTTTCCTAGGATACCTTGGGTTGGAATTGGGAACTCGTCTGATACGATATGGAATAAGTGTGTGATACTTAGGTTTTCTGAGAGTTTTATTTCACCGTAACTTATACCAATTATTGTTGTTATTCCTTTTATTTTAATCGTTCTATCTGTATAAATAAAAGCGTCGTCGTCCACTTGTGAGAGTTTCAGAATACTGATATCGGCTCCGGTATCTAATAGCAAGTTTGCGGATTTCGTAACTGATAGAAGTGAAGGAAGATTCATGCAGGAGGAATTTGAATTTTCGCTGGTAGCGACAAATATTACTGGATGGTTTTTAATATTTATACGTTCAGATAATTTATTCGAATCATGTTTGAAGAGCTATTCTCCCAATTTAATGAGATGGTTTATACTGGGAGAATGCTCATTCGGAATACACTGTGGTTCATTTATTTGGCAAATTTGATTTCGCGGGCTCGAGTCATACTGCCAGTGGATGTGCTCGGCCCTTGGTCTTTTCTCTGAAAATGCGAGGAACTGGTAACCTGATTGTCATTGTGAGGATAAGAATTACTTGGATGAGGTTGATAATGTGAGGGGTTTTTTCGAGAATATTTGTATTTTCGTTTTCGGCATTCGACTATTGAATGTCCGAATTTTTTTGCAATAACGGCACTCTTCTCGAATGTTATTTACATTAGCTTCCGTTTTTATAGGAATTTGAGTGAAACTCTGTCTCGGATAAGAAGGAAAACTTCTAGATTGTGAATAACATTGATCTGAACTATGATTATTTCTGCCGCACTTGAAATATTTTATTCTTTTATGATCTCTATTCTTAGACTCAGAATTGTTTCAGAATTTATTTCTGGTTTTGAAATTTCGTTCTTCTTCACACGCTGCTTCCACAGCATTTGTGAAGTCATCAAACCTACTAGCCTTTATTATCAATTGGAATGGATTTCTTAAACCTCCAACGAATGCTTTTAGTGCTGATTCTTTGTTTAGATTTTCTATAGTTACTCTGGCGTTCTGTCCTTTGCTCGCTATGCAAGCATAATTCAAATCTATGGTCAATTTTTCTATTCTATTTGCAAATGTACGGACACCCTCGTTGGGATATTGTCGTGATCTTAATAATTCAGTTTGAATTTGAGCAATTGTCCTACGTTCCAGGTATTGATTTTGTAAAATTAACTTGAATACTGGCCGGTTATCCATTTCTTTATATTTTATAACATTATAGGCTGGTCCAGATAATTTAGATTTGGCAATATGCATAAACATGACTTGTGCTCTTGTAGTAGCAACTTCCCATACAACATCGCAGCAGGTTAAGAATTTATGTAAATTTTCTCGATTTCCATCAAAGTCGGGAATCATTTTGAATGCAAAGTCGTTAGTAAAAGCCTTATCTGCGTTGATGTTTGGAAACTGATTTTCTTCAACCACTACTGGATTTTGCAAATTAATTAAATCTACCATGGAAAATGAAAATACGAACAAAAAATAAAATCGGCACAACTTTTATTTTTACCTGAACTGTGGATTAAACACTTGACACCAACACTTGTGCGCTTCCTGAAGTTTCCAGAGGACTGGAGGAGAATGGCTGCCCTGAAGAGGAGTTCTGGAAGGATGCCCAGCTATCTGCTCGACTCTACTTGGCTCTGCTTCATCGGTTTCTGCTACTGACGCTGATCGTTTCGATGGAGATGGAACAATTCTTCTGGTTTCAGACTCTACCCACAAACTACTTTCACGTAGGTATTCCAACAACAACAAAGAAATAACTTTCACGTCCGGTTTTTCGCTGAAACTTTCAACAACTGACGTAGGCTATTCCACTTTGTGCCTTTTTCGCTGGAATTTACACACCGGACACCTGACACCACTGTTGTAATTTGGGGTTTGGAGATCAGAAATAAAACTTGTTCAGCTATCTTCACTTTAGGTCGTCTATTGATAACTCAGAATTTAGCAAGTTACAAAATGCTGGTTGGCAAAAATAACAGAAGTACACAGGTACGGTATCGATAATGTAATAATCCTCGTTTCAACGAAAAAATTCTATTTTATAGCTGACGCTCAAGAGACGCATGTTCGTCATTAGGACGCTGTCGCGTGGTGATTCTGACCAATAGAAACTTGACATGCATAGTAATATATGTAGCACAATAATAGTCAGCAGTTTGAAGTTCGTTTTTGAAAATACAGAGTATCAGCTATAAGTAGAAAAATAGAATTGGTTGCAATATGACATCATGATTAAAAATATAATATTTAAACAGTAATAACAGTAGCACCTCGTAGAGGGTGTGAAGGGTACTTCACAACATATGAATCAGACGCTAAAATTTGAAACTATATACAATTTGGAATTTGTTGCGATATGGAAGTTGTACATTTTTTAATTAATGTCAAACTGATATCTTTTTAGGCGAAAGAAGATGAGTGCAAACTTTCATCAACATTTATTTTATAAGACTGAATGGAAAATCTGTTATTTATGTATATGCAGTTGAAACTGGAATGAATTCATTTGTCATAGTTGGTTTTGTATTTAGATGACGTCTTTTAATAGACTTCATCACAAGATCTGTATATGTGGGATCTCTACAACAATGGAGAATGAATGAAGAAAACTTGATCCAACTGGAAACTGTTAGGGCGGAAAAACAACCTTATGCGCCAGAAGCATTAAAAATTAAAAGCGTTATAAATAGTAAGTTATCATGTGCTAATGTCTTTTACATTACTTTCTACTATTCTTTGAAGAAAGCATTCAGAAAGCACAAACAATTTTTCTTGTAAGGCCAGATCCCAACCCAGTAATTGAAGTTGAAAATGCTACAGAAAGACTGTGGTTCCCACACAAAAAAACATCTTCAAGAGATAAAGAGGCAACATGAAGATGTTTGGGGATAAAAAACATATGAAAAATGGTTTGTGGTTGAATGTAGCAAAGGAGTTGAGAGAAGCAGAATTGATGATGACCTGAAAAAAAGTGCAGAAAAATGTTGGCCAAAGTTTACCAACCTACAGAAATATTATGTAGCAATTATGGACAACATAAAGCAAATTCAATGAAATGCATTTTATTTTAGGGTAGATTCGTTGGAGACTGAACCTATTTTACCTCCAGCTTCTATCGAGATTTCACCTCAAAATAAGAACGAAAAATCTGGTCCATCTGCAGACACCATTAATGAAAATAATGCATTCATGCAGACATCACGGAAAAAAGTCAATACCAAACAGATTTTCTACAGCAAAACAATCTCTGAAATTTAAAATTTGATTATTGATGAAATAAAAGTCATGAATTAAAAAACCTAAATGAACTGAAAAATATAACACCAGTCATCAAAACGAATATGGAGAGGCAACATACTCTATTAGAAAGTCTATATGAACAAAGACAACAACTCATAGACACCCTAAAGATTTTATGTAGTAAAGAAAACAGCAAAAAACGATCTAAAAGAAGAAGATCATCTTCCTCATCAGATTGATTATTAAATATACGTAAATTTTTTGTGATTCTCCTCATTCAAAGCTTTTCTTGAACCTGATATTTTTTAAGTTATATATTATGTTCCTATATTTATTTGTTGTTTTTTCTAGGTGTATATAAGAAGAACATTTTGAAAGACCATCATCCCCACTTTCATTTTGATCATTCTGCATATTATAATATATTATTTTTGTTGTATAATATATTTTTCTCTTAATCAATGTCAAAAAATAGATTTGTTTATTTTCCAAGGCATACTTTAGGTCAAGTCGAAATGAAAATTATCACATAAAAAAAATTACTTTGGCAATTTACTTATGGTAGAGAAAGGGAAGAAAAACTATTATAGTGATCTGCTGATTAAATCTCTTTTTTTCTTTCCAGCTGCACTTGTAAAACATTCTTCACTCCTAAATGCTCAACCCGCTTGAAAATGGTGGAATTCTGGAATGCCAATAAAACAATTTTTCGATTATAGATAGTTCACTCAACAAAATATGTTAATATTTTATTGGATACTCCACTTGGGAGCACAAATAAATACTTTTTTTTCATCCAGAAATATACTTGCAAAACTTTTTTGGTCATTTTGACTAAATACATACTTGGATATCCAGCAATACTCCTGAAATCCTGGGAAATTGGTGTTTTTCTTTTTCGGTTGGCCATTTTAGAGATCTATCAATTATCTTAATCAAGTGATCAAAACAGTTACTTAGAATACTGTGAACTGTTGATGTGGTCACATCAAACCTATCTGAAATCGATAAAAGAGTATAACCTTTGGCTAAATACCATAAAGTAATCAGGAGTGTCTTCTCCATGCTTACTTCTAGACGTCCACCAAAATGAGTACTCTGAGGAAAGTACTTTGCTCTTGACCATCCAATTTCATGTATCAAAGCAACAAATGTACTTCGGCTAAGCCTGAAGTGGTTGAAGAAATCTGTTTTTAAATAGAAATTTTCCATTTCTTGTAGTTTGGCATTCCTACAGGGTCTTCTCTCAAATGATTCATCATATTTAGTTAGCATAGTTGTAGTTGAATAAGCCAAGTTTCCAAATACATTCATAATTGCTCCACATAACGCACCAAAGGAGAAGTCTTTTTCGACTAATGAGTACGGAAATAATTCTATCTGTTATCATTTTTGTCATAGATTCATAACAAAATATTTAAAAGGTTATGTTGCATTGAATTTGTCATTTGTCTACCGTAACTGACAAACTGATCCATTCGTTTCGTGTTCATCCATGACGTCATCAATTGAACCAGAAACTTAACCGCTGTCAAAAAATTCATTTTAACGTCAACCGCTACCAGAACCAAACGCCAATCGAGAGCGCCTAATACGTAGGTAACTTAAGGGTATTACACAATTTACAAAAACTCTATGAAACATATACAAATTATTGATCACTTCGAAAATTTGAAATAAGATAATGAAGATTTCAAAAAAGGCTTGGAAGTTTGATTTTGCAAGTTATTAACACATTATGAAAAACTTCATATTGAAACATTTTATTAGAAATCAATAAACAAACAGTGCCCTATAATATATGATATATGAAATCGAAAACATTACTCCAAACAAAAACGTAGCTGTAAACAAAAAATAAATTAAACAAATAAACAATCTATGCTCTCAACATATCACATATTTCATGTCAGTAGGTTAATTATCTCTCTCTATCTACCATTAATCAACAAATAATTGTAATATTTCACATTTTATTTCTTCCGTCTTCAATTTCAGAAAGACTTCCCGCAACCACTTTGCCAAAGAGCGAATCTTGTGATTCTGGCTCTTGAGGCTGGAGCTGCAAGTAATTGTAATATTTCACAGTTTATTTGTTTTTTTCTTTCTTCCGTCTTCAATTTCAGAAAGATTTCTCGCAACCACTTTGCCAAAGAGCGAATCTTGTGATTCTGGCTCTTGAGGCTGAGGCTACAAATAATTGTAATATTTCACATTTTTTTTGTTTTTTCCTTCTTCCGTCTTCAATTTCAGAAAGATTTTCCGCAACCACTTTGCCAAAGAGCGAATCTTGTGATTCTGGCTCTTGCGGCTGGGGCAGCATATTCTTCTTTTTGCTGCGCATGTAAGTTTCAAACTCACTAAGTACTCCCTGAAGTGTGCTAACAAGTTCAGTTATATCATTTTTCCTTTTGGTTTTCTTTCTTTTTTTCAGATATAAACTGAACCGATACATTTTCTGATTCTCTTTCTGCTTTGTTTGGATTTGAAGTGTAAATGTTAATTGTAGTTAAATGTCAATTTATGCTGTATAAATTCACTCTAAATCAACCGTAACTTTATTATTAGAAAAAATCCGGAATCCCACAGAAAGGTAAATATGAAATAATCTAGTAATTTCTATATCTAGATCTTTTTATTAAGGTTATGTCAGAGAGAGCTCTTAACTTTGCTTAGAACTATAGCTCACTGCTTTTTGTTAAATAAATACATGTTTAATTCCAAATAAAGCTTTCATTATGTGTAATAGGATTATTTGCATGCAAATATTATGGAATTATTTTTTTTTCAATAATCCCGATCGATCCCTCACACCTATATAACAGTGGGAGATTTTGGAAGCACTCACAAATCAACTGCTGGAAGAATTATCAACGAAGTCTTAATTGCTATTTGTCGCCTTAGAGAACGTTACATCTGGTTTCCAGAAACTGAAGCAGAGAAACAATAAGTTAAAATGGATTTTTATGGAATTTCCCGCTCTCTAAAGGTGTTATGACATTGCTTGTACACAGATCAAAGTTCAGTCCCCGGGTGGAGAATGAGCAGAGATATTCAGAAATAGAAAAGGATACTTTTCTATAAATTGTCAACCAATATGTGATGCCAAATATATAATAAGGGATTTGGTTTGTCGTTGGCCAGGAAGTGCACATGATGATCATATTTTTGAAAATTCAAATATTAATATTCGCTTCCAAAACAATGAAATAGCAGATGGAATATTATTAGAGGACAGTGGATATCCTTCCAGGCGCAATTTAATGATACTAGTGTGGATCTTTGCGAAATTGTTAAATGTTCAATATTTTAACAGCTGCATTTAAAAATAATCGAAAGGGATGTGGACTGTAAACACTAAGATAATAAGGTTCGAAATCGCTTACCTATGGTCCTATGAATTGTTGAAAACGTTGTTTTTTTTCCTCGTTTCACCTTGAACGTAGGAATTTAGGGAAAGGATGAAGTTGGAAAGAAATTAAATCGGTGAATACCTGATCTGCTCTTTGCACTCCAAAATAATCCAACTATTATTGAATCACGTTCAATTTATCAAGAAAGTATGTTAAATTTTTAATATTGGGTTTTACGAATCATAGCTCGTATCGTCTACCCGGACTATCTATTTACCGTTTTGTTTCTGACGCGCATCCACCCAACGCTTTTCCTAGAACCGGCTCGTTCCATTTCAACTGTTTTTTTTGCTAAGGTTTTTAAGTTCTAAAATTTTGTTTAATGAAATTGATGCTACTGGGTAGACAACAAATCATACACGTATTTGTAGATACACATATTCAAATAAACTATAAATAAAAATGAATTTATCCACAAAACCGGCCAAAACAGATACCAACAGCTAATCCAGAGAAAGAAACTGTCAATCAATAATTATAGGAAGGTAAAAATTGATAAAATTTGTTAATTGATAGTTGATGATGATGTACAGCTTCACCAGACAGAGCTGCAGATGATGTTCAACGAAGTTTTTAAGATTATTTTAGGAATCTGTTATAAAGTTTCCACATTGAGTTTTGATATTTCTTTGTTTTGTTAGCTCAGTATTCATATAATTTTAGAGTTCATGTTCCTGCCATTATCTGTATTTCATTTGATTGTAATTCTTATACGTCTCAATATATTGTAGATTCTTGGAATAGCGAAAGTGATGCAATCCACGCGTCAATGAAATGAGCGATTTTCTGTGAGTGATACTTCTGAATAACATTCTCCCTTATCTCATTCATAGATAAGAATCTCCACTGGAAACTGGACATTTAATAAATAATCAACTATCTGAATGAAAATGCAAATTTTCACTTTCAGATTTTTTTTTCTCAAGTTATATAGAGTGGCTTTTGCCGGGGAAGTAGTTGTTTTCTGTTAGATATTACAAAAAAGTAACTTCAATTTTATCGTAGGGTTTTTCCATTTCCAGAGGAGTCATGTATTGATTCAATTCTCAATGTTTCTCTTTAAAATATTTTCCACATTTTAACATTTTAATACATTCACTATAGTGAACGTTACCTATAGGTAACGTTCTGTTTTTTTGTGGGTAGTAAAATCACATCAAAGTTGAAGCAATTGTTTTTACTAGGACGTTTGGAAAAAATTCAAATTATGAGAATATATGGGGCTTTAGGATGCTAACGAAATGATTTACAATGAAATAAACGCCGCTAATAAATTTACTTTGTGTTTATTAACAATTCGTGTTTTTTATTGATTTCTAGTTCAAGAAAGCGCATTTTCAATAAATGTTCCTTTTCTAAACGTTCAACGTTTTTACTGCTAAGTAATTTTTCTTGCTGGATTTTTTCCATAACTGCAGTATGCTCCCTTCCTTTTCTTTCTTCTTCTTTCAACAACAGCTCTTTTTGAAATTGGACTAGAGACTGTACCTACAAGACCTACAAGAGATCCAAAACATCTCTCATGTAAATTAACACGGGAAAACGCCAAGGTCCATCGTGGACCTTTTACGACGGAAAGGTGAGTTCACACCTTCACGAACACGCAGTGACGATGGTATCTCTAAAGCCTCGAAGTCGTGGAATATCAAGTGGGCTTTAGCTTCAGCTCGCTGGTCTGCTGTCAGCGTGTGACGTAGTCGAGCTGATCCGCCGTGGCGATAAAGATTTTCCCAGTACTAGTCGACGTAAATTAGATATAATAATAGCATCTAGGAGAAAAAAATTATAAAGTTTTAAAAATTTGGGTACAGAGTCTTAATAGCCATCCAAATATGGATCAAAAGAGTTCCTACCTCTCAGAAGGGTGCTTCATCCCCTTTTGCTTCAAAAACCACCCTCTAATGATATCTCCTGCCAGTTTTTTAAATTTTCTTCAAAACCGTTACCCCGACAAGAAAAATGTATAGAACTTAATTTATTCTATGTATTCTTCTTCATCTTTCATGTCCCATACATTTTTTTCCTACATCTAGCCCTAATTTCAGAAGTAGCGTTTGAAGTTGGTTAACGATGGTAAAGAGAAGACAAATTCACTAAAATTACGATGATAAAAGCAAGCATATTTACAAAATTTTAATCGCGAGAATCGGCTCGCTGTTCTTTACCTTGAAACGATCCATTGTACGTTATCAGGGGGGAGTCGGTAAAAACTTGCCGTACTCGTGCGCGACACTTCATTGCACATCGAGTATTTTTAATCTAGTCTGCTTTAGATACCGGTCGGTGCAAGTAATAGTACGTTAATTTTATTTGGTATATCAAGAATGGAAATGGATGGCGATTGCTTTATTTGCGAAAAGACGCTTCAGAGTGGTGAAACTGTGAGTGTAGAAAAAGGTTTAGCAAATTTAATAGCGGTTAGCAAAACGAGAAAGGACGGTAAATACGAACTATTAGAAAACATTACGAGGGTGAGTGTTCATAAAGTATGTAGGCGGGAATATATAAAAGAACGAAATATTCGGCAGTGTTTAGAGAATGCTCCGGGAGGTAGTGGAAGTGCAAAAACTTCAAGGTCGGTTGAAGAATTTGATACTAAAAAAAACTGCTTATTTTGTGCCAAAGTATGCGATGTCGTGGCAGAAAGAAAGAAAAACATTCCTAAACATCGAAATATCTCTGAAGTTCGCTCACTTACTGTTAAGGACAGAATTGTACAAAGGTGTGCTAATCGAGAAGATGATTCTAGTACAGCAGTTTTACGTCGAGTCGATAGCGTTATCTGTTTAGTAGCAGCAGAGGCACGATACCATAATGACTGTTATTCGAAATTTCTGTGTAACGAACCGTCGTCTCGTAAACGTGGGCGTCCTCAAGACGAGGACATTTCTTCAGCGTTTCGTAGCTTGTGCGAATTTATAGATAACTCTGAGGAGTGCCAATTTACAATTCCAGAATTAATGCGAATATTAGAATCTCATTTGCCCGAAAGTTCCTCGGTAACGTTGAAAACTCTTAAAAATAAATTAGCGGACGAATATGGTGATGGTGTTGTGTTTGCCGCCATGCGAAATATGCCAACAGTTGTGTGTTTTCGTGGTTCGGGACTAAAGCTCATCAATAGCTGGTATACAGAGAGAGCGGAAAATGAGAGGGCAGAACGTTTACGAATTGTTAGAGCTGCAGCAATCATAATTTGTGAAGATATTCGAAGCACGGCATATGATACAACTGAATATCCCGACTTAACAAACTTCACAGAAGGAGCAGATGAACTGGTTCCAGAAACACTAAAAACCCTTTTAGGCACAATTATTGTCAAAAATAAGAAAACCAAAAGTGAAGGTATTTATAGAAAATGTACTGCAATTGCGCATTCAGTTATAATGGCAACAAGACCTCGCTCTTTTGTATCTCCGATTCTGCTTGGTCTAGGAATTTACTTGTTTCGCAAAGTTGCTTCCAGAAATATTGTTCAAGCTGTGTCCAATTTGGGTTTTTGTTGTAGTCATAATGACGTGTCACAGTTTGAAAATTCTCCTGTGATCTCCTGTAACCCCGATATTGACAAAAATTCATTTTCACAATTTATATTTGATAATGCTGATGTAAACATCAACACTATGACTGGAAAGGGAACGTTTCATGCGATGGGTGGAATACAATATATTACACCACATAATGCTGTTTGTGATAAGAAGATCATCAAATTAACATCAACGCCATCTGCGACTGAGATTGCTAACAGCAGACAAGTACGAATTCAAAATTTTCAGCGCCAGAGAATGGGTATTAAAGATATTCCATTAAAGAAGGTATATTTTGAAAACATATTTAAACAAGTTGCGAGACCTTCATGTCACGATTTGGCTTGGATAGTTGGTAAGTTTTTGGAGATACCATCTTTTCCGTCATGGCAAGGCTTCATGGATGCTGCGACACACATTTTACCTTATGCTAAATCTAAGATCATTGCGTTGCCCTTTCTTAATCAACCCCCTTCAAATTATGACACAATATTTAGTGTTTTAAAATATGCCGCTGAGGAGACAAAAAAGATGGATCAAACTACTTGTATAGTGACATTCGATCAGCCTCTTTATATTAAAGCTAGGGACGTTGTTGCCTCTGTTAACTTTGGAGAACTGACAAACATTATTGTCAGATTGGGCGGTTTTCATTTAATAATGTCATATTTAGGCTCCATCGGTTATGTAATGAACAACAGCGGACTATCCGATTTGTGGTCTACAATTTACGGAGCAGCGTCAGTAACTCACATGCTTTCTGGGCATGCTTATGCTCGAGCTGTAAGAGCACATTTGCTGACTTAATCAGCTCTATCTACGATAATGCTAGAAGAGATGCCTATAGACGAAGTTGACAAAAGTTACTTGCAACAAGTACTTATAAAATTTGCAGAAAATCCAACTTTTTTTACCACAATTGAAAATGATCCACTCTTTGAGAAAATTAGGCTTCAGCTGTCATCACATATTACTCTTTTACGAGAGCATGGCAAAACCGCTCAGTTATGGTTACATTATCATGAGTTGGTCACCATTGCAATGCATTTCATTCAGGCTGAAAGGATGGGAAATTGGAAACTTCATCTAGATTGTATAAGAGCTATGTTACCAATTTTCCACGCAAGTGGGCATTTTCCATACGCCAAGTCATGTCAACTGTATCTTCAAGATATGGACTCCCTGGAACAGAAGATGACATCCGAAGAATACTATCAATTTACAAGCGAAGGTTTCTTCACAATAAGACGCTCTGAAAAACACTGGTGTGGCGTATGGTCCGACATGACCATCGAGCAAACGCTCATGAAAAATATGAAGAGCGTTGGCGGCATTACCCACGGAAGGGGTGTAACTGAAAGCGTGTTAAACAAGTGGATTTACGGATTACCTGTTGCCCATCACGTGTGTGATAATATGGAAAAAATTTGCGGAATCGAAAGCTACAGCACTTACCAACATGTTGAGTTACGGGATGCAAGAATTAAAAAGGATGAAAACGACGTTAAAAAATTTACACCATGGCTGAGACAGTGGGCTTGTTGCAGATAAATCAGGTAATTGTTATAAATCAAGAGAAATTGGCGAGGAATCCCTGGATAAACTACTAACCGAGAATGCAACATTTGGAAGCTTGAAATTGAAACGAGCGGGTATGGCTAAATCTATATCTACAGGCAAAAATTCAGTGACAATAAGAGATGAAATAATTCAGGTTGATACTACGCAATTGCTGCAGAGAATACTTTGTACCATACACTCACCCAAAGATTTACACCCGTATGCATAGTCAATTCCAGCGACTCGCCGGAGTTTCGCCGCTCGCTACACAAGAGCTATAATGCACAGTCGAGCTCCAAAAAAGTGGTACATCGCCAGCGTTTCGCCAAAATGTGACTCATCGCGTAGTTGTCACTTTTTCGGAGCTCGACTGTGCATTATAATCCTTGTGTAGAGAACGGCGAAACTCTGACGAGTCGCTGGGGAGTGACTATGCATACGGCTGTTAGAGTTGTGTTTTACGCATGAACTTTCGACGATACCTCTTTCATTGTTTAACGAATCCGGCTTGATGCGAAAAACAAAAAAATCATCCCTGTATGACATTTTTAACGCTGTTACAGAGCGTCCAATTAGTGCTGGTGAACGTACATATATTGTAGATGGGGCAATTTAATTCATCGAGTGGTTTGGCCGAAGCAAGGGACATTTGCAGACATCTACACCGCTTATATTAATTTCATTAAAAAACGGTATGGTCAACGAGTAATCGTAGTATTTGACGGTTATTCTGAAAATATGGAGAGTACAAAAGGCATTGAACGACAAAAAAGACTTCTAAAACGAATATCTTCTGAAATAATATTTAACGAAAATACGCCTGTTCCTGATTCACAAAAAAAATTTCTGAGCAATCTAGCGAATAAACAACGTTTAATTAATCAACTGCAGGAAAAATTAGAATGTGCCGGCTTTCAAGCTCTTTCTGCCACAGATGACGCTGATACGCCAGTTGTCCAAACTGCTATTAAGGAAGCTTATAATAGTTATACGGTTGTTGTCGTGGGACAGGATGTTGACCTTCTCATACTTATAATTGCTCTTTGTCCTCTTGATAAAGATGTTCGATTTTTAAGAGATCTTCAAGGAAATATCAAGGAAAGGGCATATAGTTCTGTCGATATTCAGAACTCGGAAGTTCTTTGTAACTGTAAAAATAACATATTATTTGCTCACGCATTCAGTGGATGTGATACTACATCGTCATTTTTTGGCAAAGGAAAAGCACACACTGTAAAGTTGATAAATACTAGAAGGGACTTGGACGATGCTTTGAATATATTTAACAATCCATCATCGATGAAACCTGACGTTGTTCGAGCTGGAGAAAAAATTACCCTTGCTTTATACAAGGCACCTCGTACTGTTACATCATTAAACCAATATAGATTCATTTCATTTAACAAATTTGTGGGTAACTCTAATCAGGCGGTGCTGTTATCAAAACTACCACCCACATCTGCTGCTTTAGAACAACATTCGTATCGCGTTTTCCAACAAATTCACTCCTGGCGTGGAAAGATTTTGAAGCCTAATGATTGGGGTTGGAAATCAGTCAGAAAAATTTTGATGCCTAATCTTACAACGGAGATACCAGCTCCTACTTTCATTCTTAAATTGATATCTTGTAACTGTAAAAAAGGTTGTGGAAAACGATGCGGTTGTGCTAAGGTTGGATTAAAATGTTCAACAATGTGCTCCAGTTGTCATGGACAAGGATGTCTTAATTCATTGGTAGAGGAAGAATTACCTGAAGATAATCCAATTATTGAATAAACATTTGTTACTTTTTAATAGTATTGTATTGTAGTAATAAAAACATTTTTGAAACTTCTTTTTGTTTTTATTGCTAGGTTTGTAAACAACAATCTGCTTTTTATATTACATTTTTCTGTGGTCAAGGTATTTTAAGTTATCACTTGTTTTTGCGTAACTTCACTATTTTATCTAAATTTGTGAGGTTAGGATGCCATATAGCGAAAATTTGTATAGGACCTACATGATGTAGAATTTTATAGCAAATAAGTCAATTCCTCTTCATTTTTTACGTCAGGGTAACGGTTTTCGAGATAAATGTAAAACACTAGCAAGAGGTAACATTGAAGGGTGGTTTCTTAAGCGAAAGGGGATGAAGCACCCTCGTGAGAGGTAGGAACTCTTTTGATCTATATTCACTTAGAGTTCATATCCAAATTTTTAAAACTTTATAAATTATTTCTCTTGAAAAACCTACTTAACGTCGACTATACCCAGCGCCAAGTAGTGAAAATGGATTAACATGCATGAAAATAAAATGAAAAAAAGATGTCGATGTGTGGGATCGAAGTGTAGCGAACCAGCTTCGGATTATGAAGCGCACGTCTACACAACTAGGCTATGAGACCTCTTAGTGAATGTAGGTTAAAATGTTGTTTATACAGCGCGAGCCGCCGATCAGCGAAGTCGAGCGGCGTTATCTACCGCAGGCCTGCTTCGAGCGCTCGAATATTAAATAAAAAGAATAGTGATTGTGAATGAATAAATTCGAATTGTTGAAGTGGTATTATAGTAATGATGTTTGAAAAAATTGGAAAAATGGCGGGGTAACGAGGTTGTAATGTTTCAACGTGCGATTCCAATGTGGAACGTATACAGGGTGTTTCAAAATACATTATTTGAGAGAAAAATGAACAGGGTGTGTCAAAGTGTACACAGGGTGTTTCAAAATACAACATTTAAGAGAAAAAACCGCTGAAACATGTAAAAATGCGACCATAATATGCGATTTTCGCAAACCAAAAAACATCTAAAATTTGAAACGTTGAAACATGCAAAAATGTGACCACAATATGCGTTTTTCGCATTCCAAAAAACAGTCTAAAATTAAACCATAAAAACTGTGGTGTTTCAAAATACAACATTTAAGAGGAGAAAACAACCGGATTTCTCAAAATGCATCATTTAAGAGAGAAAAACAACGGGGTGTTTCAGAATACGTCATTTAAGAGGAAAAATATGTTACACCGGGTGTACCAACATATGAATTAAGAGAAAAAACATGGTCGCCTCTGTCATTTGTCAACTGTTAGGTGGAAAATGGGTCAAAGAAAAACGTATCATTGGAAATATGGGGATTCGAAACAATGACATACCCATACATAGAGATTGAATTACATCTGTCATCTATGTGATGTTCTTCGACGAGGGTGTTTATACTCGTCAGTCAACTGTCATCTGTCATTTCAAAAAAGGTTCGTTAAAGAAAAAAAAAGATGGTGGCGCTGGATTGGCCAACGCACATCACGGGACGTCTCGCAAAAACGCTTCATGAGGGATTCGAAACAACTACTCACCCATACATAGTTATTTAATTACATCTGACATCTATGTGATGATAGTGTTAGATAGGAGACAGGAGATAGAAGATAGGAGCAGGGAGACGGAAGATAGGAGAAAGGAGACAGAAGATAGGAGAAAGGAGACAGAAGATATGACATAGAGAAGTGAAGATAGGAGATAGGAGACAGACAGATTCATAGATATTCAGCTTGATCTAACCAGAATGAACTAACCTCACATATAGAGCATTTAAAAAATATTAAATTTCGTCTGATCCAACCTGAACGAACCAACCTTATGTATACTGATTTAAGAACCTGAACATTATTAGGAAAAAGATACTGCCATTGAATTACATCTTACATTTAAAAAACGTAGCATTGGGGATATGAGGATTTGAAAAAAACAACTACTTGCCCATACAAAGAGATTGAATTACATCAGTGTTTGTATTGTTTCTTGAAGAAAAAAATTGTAAACGGTATCATGATGGGGTTTCACATTTTAAACGTGAGATACCCATCAGCGTGTGGCGCTCGATAAACAAAAATTTCAGTCAAAATCCAAAAATATACCTCATCTCCGAAATTACTTGAGACCTCCGAAAATTTCATTTGGATTTTTGTTCAGGAGACTAAAATACGCAAGTACCAAAAATAAGTTTTTTTATAGCTTGTGGCGCTTGATAAACAAAAAAATCAATCAAAATCCAAAATATGCCGTATCTCCGAAATTATTTGGGACTGCGGAAAATTTCATTTGGATTTTTTGTTCAGGAGATTGAAATATGTAAGTACCAAACATAAGTTTTGATAGGTTGTGGTGCCCGATAAAGAAAAAATACTAATCAAAATCCCCAAAATATGCCGTATCTCCGAAATTAGTTGAGACCGCCGAAAATTTCATTTGGATTTTTTGTTCAGAAGACGAAAATGATAGCTTATGGCTCCCGATAAACAGAATTTTACTAAAGTGTTTAATAAAAAATAGTGGATATCATTGAATCTATATCGAGTATCGAGCGATGATTTCGTAACACTGGCAACAGCTATGCACTCAACTCGTACGATTAATTTTACAACTGGCAACACCCAATCAACTTACTATTATTCAAGCCAACGTTATCGTGAACCATAAAATTATTATGCCGGAAGTAATATCCCAAACCGCAAACGGAAAATGCAATTATTATGCCGGAAGTAATAATCTGCTGGCATTGAAATGCGGTAATCTGAGGTAGTGTTATCAATTATTATTGGAAAAACCCCGACCGTTATTGTTGCGTATTTGAATATGTTGCGTTGTCACCGACTGCGCGATGATAGAGTGGTAGGAGCAAACAATGTTATCAGGTGTGGAGAGCGTCATTCTGCATTCAAAAGTTTACCAAGTTTGAGGCATTCGAATAGCGTCAGTGTATAGTTAGTGTTTATTCAAAGATAATCTTCGAATTATAACTATATTTAAGTGTTTGTGCCGTTGTATCTAAAAACAATGTAAGTTTTTCATTCATTATATTGATGCTGAAGGTTTTGAGGGAAATTTGTGAGTGAAATATGATTGTTGTTCATCTAAAATCATCTAAAATATTGAGATAGTTTTTAAATATTTCTCAGCTATCGATGAAAAAACGGTCGACTTTTTCCTACACAAAATCACGACAGGTACCCGAAAGGGGAGAGTATCGGCTTTGGGGTCTGTAATTCCTCTCTGCAAAGGGGGTTGTCCCTATTAAAAAAGTTTGGTATGAACAGTGTTTTTTGTAAGGGGGAAATCGTCACCTGAACGGTTATCGAAGAACTGTATTTTCTCTAGCTGTATGTTTATTCATTTTAATCCTTAATTTTTGTTCAACTCAGAGTATTTTTATTCATAGATTTGCCTTAAATTAACTGATAATATATTAAAAATTTTGAAACAGCCAAATTTTTCGAGTAATTTTTTCCTAATGATAAACCTATGTTTTTTATATTTAGTATGGAAAGACGCCAATATTTATGACATCTTTTACTAATCAAGTTCTTGCTCATGTAAAAAAATTACGTCAGTATGAATTTTTCAATTATTTTTTGGGACATAGTCAAATTATATGATTTTATCAATTATTATTATTTTAAGGTAGATAGTTTTGATTGTGTTTCTATACAACATTTTTTTCCATCAAAGTTATGTTTCCAAACAATATTTTTTTTAATGATAATAATAATAAATGGTTTTATTGGCGTAGTAATAAAATATATCCAAAAGGCAGAGTTAGCGCCTTCTTATACTAGATGAGAGAGTACTTTCTTACACTCAACCTGGAGCAACTCGAAGCATTTTTATTTAAATATTTGATTCAGATAGGTGTGTTTCCATACAATATTTTTTCTCAGTTAAAATAATGTTCTCAAACAATATTTTGTATTTGTTAAAAGTGAAAATTTTTACATGTTTTAGTTGTTTAATACGAACATAGTTTGCGATTCCATACAATTTTTCGAATCTAGTAGTGAAGAAGGCCATTTTTCAGATTCAATACTTATACAAAAAAATTTCTCAATAGCGTTAAAATGTGGCTGTTTAGGAGGTCTTTTTTAGCAAACATTCACTAGCAATTTTTACATGTTTTAGTTGTTTAATACGAAAATAGTTTGCGATTCCATACAATTTTTAGAATCTAGTAGTGTAGAAGGTCATTTTTCAGATTCAATACTTATACAAACATTTGATTAATAGCGTTGAAATCGGGCTGTTTAGGTCATTTTAAGCAAACATTCAAGAGCATTATATAAGATTACATAGTGCACCCACCCACTCGACGAATATGATATATTAATAATTTCTATATGATTCAAATCAGATGGTTTAGGAGGTTACTTAAGGTAAACATTCAATATCATTATTTAAAAATTTTATCAACAGCATTCAGATTCGGTAGTTTAGGAGGTCATTTAAGGTAAACATTCATTAGCATTATTTAAAAATTTGATCAATAGCATTCAAATCGGGCTGTTTAGGAGGTCATTTTGGGCAAACATTCAAAAGCATTATATAAGATTACATAGTGTACCCACTAACTCAACAAGTATGATATAATAATTTCTATGTAATTTAAATCAGGTGGTTCAGGAGGCCATTTTAGGTCAACATTTAATACCATTATTCAAAAATTCGATACATGCGATGAGGATGGATGCAGGCCAGCTATCAATTGCATAACATACATTATCGTTAATGAAACAAGCATTTTTCCAAAAAACATTTATTCATAGATGGAAATCACTTTCGAAAGTACAGTTTTTAATTGGAATAGTAAGTTTTTATTGGGGCACGGTACTCCAAACATATTCCAGTTGAAATCGCCAACTTGAACAAGTTTTCTTCGGAATTCATTATATTTGAAATATGTCTTCCCGCGGAAAAAGTACATATGTCTATCGATATATCTAAACGCTGTCGTAATATCACCAGGAATACCAGGAAACATATCGCTGATGCGACCTCTATTAGTAACTTGGCTATTACTTTCACTAAATTCGATAAATGAGGAATTATCATAAAATAGATAAGTTGCTCCAACATATATTTGGAAAAAAGCATTTATTCGTGTACCTCTCGGTATTTGAATATCTACGTCTTGATCGATTTGTAAGTTCGGAAACGAACCCGAGTAAAATTTATTACTACTCTCGGCAAATAATTGACCAGGATAACTCTGAAAAATATAATTCACGCTACCAATTTCTAAGGGTAAATAATTTCCTAGTTTTTCTGGTTCTGGTATGGTTTTATCATTGTTTATATCCAACTTCCATATCAGATCTTCATTTATGATGTAGAGACGATAATTTGGGAAAAAAGGTGCGAACGCTAGGAACATTACATCGGGAGGCTGTTCAATCTGACATAAATTGGTGAGCGGTTTGGTGAGCGCTTTGTCTATAGTTGAGGCGGTATTCATCGTCGTCGTACGAGGGGTGCTTTGAGCGGGTTTCTGTATACGCGCGAATTTTTGTTTACGTCCATAGAGAGCTTCAATTCCATTTAAATCATCTTGTTGGAGAGGTATTGTTGTTTTTTGATAAAATCTATACATAATTGCTGATTCGGCATGTGAATGCCCCAAACCTAAATTATGCCCGATTTCGTGTACAAGGGTCATCAGCAGATTGTAGGTATCATCTGGGGGGTGTTTTGTCATCGCCCAAATACCATTCTTCATCATCATCCACATGAATTTCAACACATGTCGAACCTTTTGAAGGAAAGTAAGAGTGTCCTAATATTCTTCCTGGTCCGTCAAGAGTGCTGCCGCATTGGTGTTTACCCATACAGGTTGCTCGAAAATTATGTGCCCCGTTTACGAATACTATTGTAATGTTTGGCTGTTGTTTAAGTTTCAGGTTCACTTGTTTGAATTTTAAAACAGTAGCGTCTTGCCTTATATTGAAAGCTTTTTGAACAAATTTTTTGTATGTATTATATTTCCCTAAATCCATATTGATAGAAGGAACAACGTACCACAGATCAAAAAGCGAATTGGCATCTATACACCTTTGATTGGTTTATATAAAAATTAAATTCATATTCAAATCAATACATTTAGAGGCTAATATTCAATCAATAAATATCCTGGAATTTTTTTTATTAGTTTACGAATCTAAGTATTTAAGCGGATATTTTCAGGTACAATGGGGGAACATACATACGTTATTGAAAGACTTACATTTTTAAATCATTTTATTACGGATATCTAAACATTGGACATATTATTTCACCACAATAATTACAACCACATTTCTTGAATAATCGTTCAGATTCTTCATTGCTGCAAAAAGCTGTAAATTCTTCATGATTCTTAATGTGAGCGATGCATATCCTTTTCTTCGGAATTCAAGTAATGTATGAATATAATTGATAGTTTTCGGTTTTGAATGTTTCCTCAAAGGGTCAAAATCCATGGTTGAGAGCATCGCAAATGCTGTTGGTTTATCGTCGATGTAAATAATATAGCAGCTGATTTTTCTATCACGATACCACTGTTGTATGAAATCACTATCGATATTCAACTGCCTTATTTTCTTAGCAGCTTGAGCATCATAAAATAATCTCACTGCTTCCATCTTCAATGCCGGGAATGAACTGCGTGCGAGGAGATTTCCTCCACTAGATAAAATTTCTTTTACCCCCTCCCCTTTTGGTTAGTATTGCACCCTTATGCCATTTTGAGTTGACTTTTGAGTTGGCTATATGTATTTAGTTACTCGCGATATTGAATGTTACAAATACATTGATATATGATAAATGCAGCACTTTTATAAGTATTCTTATGCTAAGTGGAGCACATACTACTTGAAAACTGGGGGCCTTTTGGAAACAGTTCAGTTTTTCATCTGAAAAAATTGTTTACCCCACACTTTTATTTGTCATCACTTTTAAGTTGGCTATAAATGTATCAATTTTTCTCGTTGTCAAGTATTGTAGCGATAACATGAATATTTTTACGTATTTTCAATAAACTTTTTGGAGCTCCATCAAAAAACTCTGTTGTGGACTTGGTTTGTTTGACATTACGATAATTTTCAAGCATTTTGGTATCTTCAGCAGTATGACGCATAAACATTCCTTTCTCCAATGTAAATGGTTATTCATGAGGAAAATAAAATTTAGTGATGGCATCAGTAGGATCATACACTATTTGATTATGCTCAATCCAAAAATGCGGTGTAATTGTAACCCCCTTCGAATAAAACTTCGTTCAGACACATAACTTTACTGTAATTCCATACTTCTTGGCTAACTCATATAAAATTAAACTTGACGGTAAACATGCTCCACAATAATTGTTTTTTATAAATGCTTGTTCAATACATGATTTAATCAAGTTTAAGCGAAATTGGTGGAACGTTGAATTAGACATATTTGCTAATGCGACTGATCAGAGTGAACGTTAAATGGTGAATGAAACTTCCAAATCATTTTTTAAATATTTTTCCGTCCGACAGATTTTTTTACCCTCACCCATTTTTATTAGACGTCTGAAATATAGTTTTTTCAAATTTCATGTGTCAAACGATATACAACATTTTACATGCATTCTTTTGGAAAATCAAGAATGAAAATGTTATAAATATCTCGATATATAATAAATACACCACTTTTATATGTATTCTTATGCTAACTGACGCTTACATTTTTATAAACTGAGGGCCTTTCGAAACATTAATATTCCAGTCTAAAACATTTTGTCTATCGAATAAACCATTAATATTTACCCCCACCATTTTTATTAGGTATTCAGTCTGAAACATAGTTTTTTGAGAATTTCATTTTTCAATTTCATGTGTCAAGTGACATGCAGCATTTTGCATGCATTCTTATGAAAATCGTAACATAAAAATGATACAAATGGCTCGATAGATGACCAATGCAGCACTTTTATATGTATTCGTATGTTAATTGAAACACAAATCTTTACAAACTGGGGGTCTTTTGAAACAGTTCAGTCGTCGTTTGAAAAATTTTCTTTACCCCCACCCTTTTATAAAGCATTCTGTCTTCCGTCCGACTTAAGTTTACATATGCTGAGCTATGTTAAATTTCATCAGTCTACTTTAGAACGTTTAACGTTTAACACCTGACTTTTTTGCAATTACAGCAATCACAATGTTTGTCGAATTGATTAAATATCTTGCCGCCATCATGAGAGTTATCATCCCTAATGATGACTTAAAAATCAGAGAAGGGTTGAGGCAATGTGTTAAGGGGATGCGCCGGATTAGAGATGCCATGAAGAATGCTACCTCTGTGGGAGAGAAGCAACATCTGGAGGCATGCCTAAGAAATATCAAGACTATGAGGGTGCACTTCAAAGCGGCGCAGAAGAAGGGGGCAGGGCATTCTTCAAGACCTGAAGGAGCGAGAAAACGTGTGCACTGGGATGATACTGACTCAGCCTTCAATAGTCGAATCAGGAGTGGTGTTATTTCCAACCTCAAACACAAGGATCCATGCTCATTCCTGATTGATTCCAAAGCCATATTCAAAAGGAGAATTCAGAATGCTCTCAAGAAGGATGGATCAGTGAAAGTCAACATGGTTTTTTGTGGCGAATTTGAGATCTTGAAAGGGGCGCAGATATTGCGAGAGTACAAGTATTTCACAAACGCCAACTCTCCCATTTACCAGGACACCAATCTGGATGAATGGTTTGATTCCAAGGTTAATGCTCCTATCATGAAAAATCTTGAGGAGTTCCAGGAACGCGATTCAGGCTGGGCGTTGAAAAAGGTGGTTAACTTGGGAGTCAACATCAACAAGTTCACTCCCCAGCTTGGATCTTCATATATCGAGTTGCCGCCTCAGATTTAAAAAAAAGAACGCTTGCATCAATGTCAAGAATGACGACCAGGCATGTTTTGCGTGGGCCGTTACTTCAGCTCTGTATCCAATGGAGAAAAATCCCCATAGAATCAGAAATTACCCTCACTACTCCGAAATCTTGAAGCTGAAAGGTATTCAGTTCCCAATGACCATGAAGCAGATCCCCAACTTTGAGAAACAAAATAACGTCTCAATTAACGTATATGTGTTGGAAAAAAACAAAAAGCTGTTCAAAACCCTGCATATCTGACTAAGAATAAACAGGAGAGGCACGTCAATCTTCTCTTGGTGCAGGATCAATATTAGGTTGAGGGTGAGGAGGACGGTGGAGCTCCATCAAAATTCCATTTTGTGTTGATTAAAAATATGTCGAGACTTTTATCAAGGCAGTTGAGTAAGGAGCATGGTCAAAAGTTTTTTTATGACCGATGTCTACACTACTTTCGCTCTGAAGATAAATTGAATAAACATACTGAAGACTGCGTTAAATCAAATGAGACTGCCATTAAGATGCCCGAGCCGGGGAAAAACACCTTGAAATTCAAAAATTACATGAACCAAGAAAAGGTCCCATTCGTGGTGTATGCCGACTTGGAGAGTGTGTTGGAGAAGAGTGATAATCCTAAGAAACCTCAGCACCACGTTCCAGCTGCCGTCGGATACTACATGAAATGTTCCTATGATGATTCCCTCTCTTTTTACCGGTGTCATCGTGGGCAGGACTGTATGGCGTGGTTCGCTGATGAGATGGCACAACTAGCAGAAGATTTGGATACTGTATTCTGGTGTCCTTATGATATTAATATGTCTTGGGTGCAAGAAGCACAATTCAAACTCGCTTTCCATTGTCATATTTGCGAACAGCCGTTCACTGCAGAATGTAAGAAGGTTAGGGATCATAACCACCTGATTGCCGGGAATAACTATCGTGGAGCAGCTCATGAAGGGTGCAATATTAACTATAAGGACTCCCATACTGTTCCTGTTGTTTTCCATAACTTGAGTGGATATGATGCGCACTTCATCGTGAGAGATATCGCTACAAGAATGGCAGGAAAATTTGATCTGCTGCCTATCACCAAGGAGAAATATATTTCCTTCACGAAGCACGTTGATGATACACCTATTCAATTTCGATTTATTGACTCCTTTAGATTTATGAATTCCTCTCTAGATAAATTAGCATCTTATCTACCTGAGTTTCCTAACCTAAAGTCTCAAGTCACCGATATACCTATGGAACACTTCAAACTGCTGACTAAAAAAGGAGTCATGCCATACGATTATATTGATTCTTTTGATCGATTTGACGAGCCAGCTTTACCATCTCACGATATTTTTTTTAATAAACTGGAAAATAAGCCCTGTCCCCGACGTCTCTACCAACGTGCACAAAATGTTTGGACCACCTTCAAGTGTCAAAATCTAGGTGAATATGTGGACTTGTATATGAAGACTGACATTCTCCTGCTGGCTGATGTCTTCGAGATGTTTAGAACATGCATCCTTAAGTCGCATAAATTAGACCTCGCCCACTATTTTACGCTGCCGGGCTATACTTGGGACGCCATGTTGAAATATACTGGGATCGAATTTGAGCTCCTCACCGATGTCGATATGTTTTTGTTCGTTGAACGTGGTATTCGAGGAGGGCTCAGCCAAGTTTGCTCAAAAAGACGAGCCAAAGCCAACAACAAATACATCAACAATTATGATCCATCCAAACCTACAACATTCATGATGTATTATGATGTCAATAATCAATACGGTTGGGCCATGTCACAATACCTTCCTTATGGGGGATTTGAATGGGCTTATACGAATATTGACGTCCCCAAATTCCTGATGATGCTGATGTGGGATACATGTTGGAGGTGGATTTGGAATATCCCAAACACTTACACGACAACCACAAGGATATACCATTCTGTCCCCAACATATAAACCCTAAAACTGGCAAGCCTCCTGAGTCCCCCAAAGAACTGGTAAAATTGATGGCCACTTTACGGTCGAAGGAGAAATATGTTATTCACTACCGAGCATTAAAGCAAGCATTAGAGCATGGATTGATTGTAACTAAAATCCACCGAGTATTGAAATTTAAGCAGAGTCCCTGGCTGAAATCATATATAGATCTGAATACCGAGCTCCGTAAGAAAGCCACCAATGAGTTTGAAAAAAACTTGTATAAGTTGATGAACAACGTAGTCTTCGGTAAAACAATGGAGAACGTTCGGAAGAGGGTTAACATCCGCCTGCTCACCGAATGGAGTGGACGATATGGTGCAGAAGCCTACATCGCTAAGCCTGAATTTAAAAACTGCACCATCTTTAACAAAAACTTGGTGGCTGTTGAGCTTAGAAAGTTGCAAATTTATTTGAATAAACCTATCTATGTAGGGCAAGCCACATTGGATTTGGCAAAGACTACCATCTACTACTTCCACTATAGCTTTATGAGGGTACGTTTTGGTGAGGACTGTACCGTTATTGTTATTGTTAAAATTGTTATTTCCGTCAACCGATTGCACCCCTACGCGCAACCCTCGGAAGTCTTCGACAGACTTGTGTGAGCTAGGGAAGACGCAGCCCTTACCTTTTAACGTGTGATGCCAGGCACGAGACCGATGACCATGCGAGGCTTTGAACCCTCGACCCTTCGCTCCAAAGGCGAACGTTCTACCAGCACGGCCACCACAGACACCGATTCCTTCATATATGAGCTGCGCCAAGATCCCTATGAACTAATGAGGCAGGACTGCCATCAACGCTTTGACACATCAGATTATCCACCAGATAACATTTATGGAATTCCTCAGGTCAACAGAAAAGTGCTGGGTATGATGAAGGATGAAAATAATGGCGTTCCTATGACGGACTATGTTGGTCTTCGATCCAAATTGTATGCAACAAAGGTGCTGACAACTAAGGCTGATAATGAAGAGAGGAGGAAAAAATTGTGTGAAGATGGTTATGATGAAGATGAAATTGAGGTGGAATTGAAAAATTTTGGGACCACTAAAAAGGCAAAAGGAGTAAAATCGTCTGTGGTGAAAACAACGATTACGTTTGAAGACTATATCGATTGTCTCGACAGCTGCGACAAGAAGATTGTACGCCAGAATTTGATTCGCTCTGAAAAATATCAAGTACACTCCATCGTTCAAGAGAAGATCGCCCTTTCACCCGAAGATGACAAACGCTACCTGATTCCGGGAACTAATGAAACATTGCCATGGGGACATTATTTAATCCCGCTAAAAGAGGCGATGGATGTTGAAACACTCTCTAATATTTTTTTATCATGACTATGTTCGAAATAACATAACATTTAGTCTGGGAGACGATAAAGATATCACATTCCTAAATTTGAAACTTTGCTTTCGTAAACTCATATAGTCCTTCTTCGTAGTTTGCCGTATTTACTCAGACATAAACTTACACGTCATACTCAAACTTCCGCTCAAACAGTAGTCCTTTTCAAAAGTATATGCATTAAAGGTATCTATGTTGACTATTAAGATATTACTATCGATTGTTGTAAAGTAAAAACATCAATGATGGGAACCTGTGTGTTCACTCCCTGTATCCCCAAAAAAGAAAAAAATATATTCAAGGTTCGAAGAATACCTCCTAACTAAACTTGGGAACCTGTGTATTCACTCCTTGTATTCGCAAAAAAAATATGAACAAGGTTTGAAGAATACCTTCTAACTAAACTTGGGAACTTGTGTATTCACTCCTTGTATTTTAACTACACCTCATCATGATATTTCCATTAACTGACCACCATTGTTTCATCATTGATGTACTTACTTTACATCAATTCGATATTAATATCCAATTAGATGAACTAATCCTATAGCATGAACATTGGAAACGACTGCTGAATAAAATTTTATTACCCATATGCATACTTACTATGTTTTTATACCTAACTTTATATTGAGTATTTCTACGCACTCCCACAACAACATTTGTATTGGCTACATAAGCAATAACTTAAAAATAATTTGGTGGTTATGATAGGCCTACTGGGGAAACTTCCACAATAAAAAAAAGGAAACGCATTGGCTGTCCTACCTCCTGGGTGATGTGGAAACGGACTTATCATCATGTGGAATGAGTAAATTTTTTCCAGACAAAATTTCATACATCATTACATTTCACGTGCGATTCCTTTAATATTTGAAATTATTATTAATTAAGCAAAGTGTTACTTGAATAGTACATAAATGAAAGTTGATTAGAAATAAAACACACATCATAATTTCAATATCTGTTGAATACAAAAGGACCTCTACATAATCTATAAGCTTCATCTAGTTTTATGTCGAAATATTCGAGTTGTCCCATATCACTTTTCATTGCTTCATTGTTATCAATATAGGAGGGCGTTTGGATATTGCTGCTGCTGCGATGTTCAAGCTGGGTATTGTATGATAAATGCTTATTTTTTCTTCTTTTAGGTGGAAACAACATGGATATAATATTTCGATATTTCCATGAACTATTAGCGTTCACAGGTTCGTCTGATTTATATCTTTGCTTGTGAGCATTAGTCATCATTAAAATATTTTTATATGCTGTCAAATCTTCTGCATTGTAATGCTGAGGTACTCGTTTACATAACAATTGGAGTAACCCCTCCGTTAGAACAAAACTTTTGTCATGTACAACCACTCTATCATTTTCATAACGTACTGGGATATTACCAATAACATATCCATCGTTGAATCGTAGACCATAAGTATCAGACTCGATCATTCTTTGATGTTTCCCATGATTACTACCCTCCACCTCTATATTTTCACAAACTGTTCGGTGCAACATATTGAATACAACTGAATTGTCTACATTCCATCAAGTCTTTATATAACAACGACATACTGCACCATACTGCGACATACTGCAACATACCGAACATACCCATACTGCATCATACGGCGACAAACCGAACCATACCGAACATATCCATACTGCGACATACTGCGACATACCGAACATACCCATACTGCATCATACGGCGACAAACCGAACCATACCGAACATATCCATACTGCGACATACCGAACATACGGTGACAAACCGAACCATACCGAACATATCCATACTACGACATACGGCGACATACCGAACATACCCATACTACGACATACGACGACACACACCGCGTTTAGCGTAAGTATGGCATACTGTGACATACACTAACATACTCAACCATACAGAACATAACCATACAGCTACATACCGCGTTTTTATCTAACCTCACTTTATGTTGAAGAAATAACGCTAGCGAAAACGAATAACGCTGACATTTATTTTTTGTTTTTTCTAAATAAACAGTCGGACGGAAAACTGAACGGTTCAATAAAAAAAAATTAAAAACACGCGAAAATGTGATAAAATAGACGTTTTTCTCGTTCCAAAAAAGGCCTAAAATTACCAGCGCTGAAACGCATAAAAATATGTAACGAAAACACGCGTTTTCACGTTCCGAAAAACAACTAAAATTACGAACGCTTAAAATGCACTTTTACATGTATTTGTTATGGAGATTCGACATTTCAAAATTGCTCAAAATGTTCGTTTTCGCGTTCGAAAAAAACACCTCAAATTTTAAACATCAAAACGTGCGTAAATGTGACCACAATAAGCCTTTATCACATTTCAAAAAATGACAAAAATTTAAAATGGTGAAACATGCACAAATGCTACTAAAATAGACGTTTTATGAGGTTATTTCGATTATTCACCCTGAAAAAATAACTCCTCCATACATAAACAAAATTGAATATCTATCAATCTGTCTGTCTCCTATCTGCCTGCCGCGTTGAGGTTTTTTGAAACGCTATACCTAGTCTCCTGAACAAAAATCCAAATGAAATTTTCGGAGGTCTCAAGTAATTTCGGAGATGAGGTATATTTTTGGATTTTGACTGAAATTTTTGTTTATCGAGCACCACACGCTGATGGGTATATCACGTTTAAAATGTGAAACCCCATCATGATACCGTTTACAATTTTTTTCTTCAAGAAACAATACAAACACAGATGTAATTCAATCTCTTTGTATGGGCAAGTAGTTGTTTTTTTCAAATCCTCATATCCCCAATGCTACGTTTTTTAAATGTAAGAGGTAATTCAATGGCAGTATCTTTTTTCCTAACAATGTTGAGGTTCTTAAATCAGTATACATAAGGTTAGTTCGTTCAGGTTAGATCAGACGAAATTTAATATTTTTTAAATGCTCTATATGTAAGGTTAGTTCATTCTGGTTAGATCAAGCTGAATATCTATCAATCTGTCTGTCTCCTATCTCCTGTCTTCACTCCTCTATGTCCTATCTTCTGTCTCCTTTCTCCTATCTTCTGTCTCCTTTCTTCTATCTTCCGACTTCCTGCTCATATCTTCTATCTCCTGTCTCCTATCTAACGCTATCATCACATAGATGTCAGATGTAATTCAATAACTATGTATGGGTGAGTAGTTGTTTCGAATCCCTCATGAAGCGTTTTTGCGAGACGTCCCATGTTGTGCGTTGGCCAATCCAGCGCCACCATCTTTTTTTTTTCTTTAACGAACCTTTTTTGAAATGACAGATGACAGTTGACTGACGAGTATAAACACCCTCGTCGAAGAACATCACATAGATGACAGATGTAATTCAATCTCTATGTATGGGTATGTCGTTGTTTCGAATCCCCATATTTCCAATGATAGTTTTTCTTTGACCCAGTTTCCACCTAACAGTTGACAAATGACAGATGCGACCATGTTTCTTCTCTTAATTCATATGTTGGTACACCCGGTATAACATATTTTTCCTCTTAAATGACGTATTTTGAAACACCCCGTTGTTTTTCTCTCTTAAATAATGCATTTTGAGAAACCCGGTTGTTTTTTTCCTCTTAAATGTTGTATTTTGAAACTCCACAGTTTTTATGGTTTAATTTTTGACTGTTTTCTGGAATGCGAAAAACGCATATTGTGGTCACATTTTTGCATGTTTCAACGTTTCAAATTTTAGATGTTTTTTGAAATGCGAAAAACGCATATTATGGTCGCATTTTTACATGTTTCAGCGTTTCAAATTTCAGTTGTTCTTTTTGGGACGCGAAAACGTTCGTTTTAAGCAATTTTGAAATGTCAAATCTTCATAAGAATAACATGTAAACATACAGTATTTATGGTTTAATTTTAGACTGTTTTTTGGAATGCGAAAAACGCATATTGTGGTCGCATTTTTACAAGTTTCAGCGGTTTTTTCTCTTAAATGTTGTATTTTGAAACACCCTGTATACACTTTGACACACCCTGTTCATTTTTCTCTTCAATAATGTATTTTGAAACACCCTGTTTACGTTCCACATTGGAATCGCACGTTGAAACATTACAACCTCGTTACCCCGCCATTTTTCCAATTTTTTCAAACATCATTACTATTATACCACTTCAACAATTCGAATTTATTCATTCACAATCACTATTCTTTTTATTTAATATTCGAGCGCTCGAAGCAGGCCTTCGGTAGATAACGCCGCTCGACTTCGCTGATCGGCGGCTCGCGCTGTATAAACAACATTTCAACCTACATTCACTAAGATGTCTCATAGCCTAGTTGTGTAGACGTGCGCTTCGTAATCCGAAGATTGCTGGTTCGCTACACTTCGATCCCACACTTCGACATCTTTTTTTCATTTTATTTTCATGCATGTTAATCCATTTTCACTACTTGGCCTGGGTACTGGGAAAATCTTTATCGCCACGGCGGATCAGCTCGACTACGTCACACGCTGACAGCAGACCAGCGAGCTGAAGCTAAAGCCCACTTGATATTCCACGACTTCGAGGCTTTAGAGATACCATCGTCACTGGGTACTGGGAAAATCTTTATCGCCACGGCGGATCAGCTCGACTACGTCACACGCTGACAGCAGACCAGCGAGCTGAAGCTAAAGCCCACTTGATATTCCATGACTTCGAGGCTTTAGAGATACCATCGTCACTGCGTGTTCGTGAAGGAACTCACCTTTCCGTCGTAAAAGGTCCACGATGAACCTTGGCGTTTTCCCGTGTTAATTTACATAAGAGATGTTTTGGATCTCTTGTAGGTCCTTTACTGACTGTCTTTCGGTCATTAAATCATTTACATTTTCACAAACATCTTGTCTTTTTAAGGGTTACCTTTTTTGGGTTACTAGTCAGTACACTTTATTTTTGTTTTTAGCATGCCAGGGTTCCACTTGCTCCAATTAGCATCTGGCGAGGTTTGGAAAAGTGTTTTAACCATATTTATACAATACTAACAAAGTTTCATCCAACAATACGTTTACCTTTTCAGTGTCCTGACCTGCGTTTATTCCATCATCTTCAACTACTTCAATAGTCATATTTTCGTTCAGCAGATTAGGTGAATTCGAAAAAAAAATATATTTTCAGAAATCAAATAAGCTGATCCTAATTGTTGTTCACTGTCTGTATGTACTTACCATTAACAGAAATTCATGTCTTGAAAACAATTGAAAATAACGTTTCTATGTTACAAGATTTTTTTCATAAAACTTTATTATCACCTATATGCACAATATATACAAAAATTTTTTATATGATAATTTTTATAGGATAATTTTTTCCCCATATATTTATACCTACTTAAATAACAATAACATTAATTCTTCAAAAGTTTAACAATTTATTACTAAAGTTGCCTGATTGTATCTTAAAATATCTATCATATTGAATCATTGTTTGATATTCATATAAGGTACCGTCTTTTCTAAGTTGAAATATATCATAAGATTCGCAGAACCACAACCAAACATTCAGGTCCTCTCCGTTTTTTAGATGAATCATCAATAGATCATGCACATCCATTTGATCAATCCGTATAGCTAAAGTCCTCGCTAGTTGGTCTTTTACCCAGTATCAGATGTTTTTTGCATGCCCACATTCTTTGATTCTATGGCTCAAATTATCAATAGTGCCGCATTTTTCGCAATTTTTATTTTCTGTTTGTCTAGCTTAGCTAATACGGGGTAGATATCATTGAGAGCTTTGAATGCTGCTGTTACGTTTACTCCATGGAAATATAATAACCTCTAGAACGCCAAACCCAATGTCCGAGATTCAGTTAAATGACCCCTCACAGGGAATGATGACAAACCTTTGCACTTGCGCATTATTGCTGTTTCTGGTCACGTCGTTGCCAAGTTTTCTTTTTTTTTCGTGTTCCAAATGAGGTTCGAAATATCATCTGTGGTTAGGGCAGGTAATTGTGGGAAGTCCAGTAAACTTGGCAACACCGCCTCAAAATTCTATCGTGGCGTATCAAGCGAAGATAGATAACAGTGTCGGCTTTTAGCAGTTGTTCAGGGAAACTGTGAATCTGGATAACACCAATGTATTAGCAACGACACAGAGGCAAAAAAAAATCATGCGGACTTGAATTTGGATATGTCCATTATAAAAAATATGACATTGATGTCAACGACATGTTAATCGAAGATGGGGAATTTTATCATTTAATTTCATTTCTCCCATTTCTTTGAGTACTCCGGCTGTAAATGTGGTTACGCACACATAATATAAGGATTTGTAGTTGAATCTATAAAAAAATGTATCAAATGTAGAGTATGTTTGTCTACTTCACATTACAGAATTACAGAATCTTCTGCAGATGCAGAAAACTTTAAATTATTGAATAGAAAAAAAGGTGGTCTCATAAGGCTATCACAAACTGTTATAGATATTTGTATTTTCCGTGAGAGAAAAATCCGGCAGCTTCTTGCAATTAATGATAATTTTATGCCAAATGAAACGAAGTTTTTGGAAACTTTCATACACCAAACTTTCAGGATGAAAAATTATTCAGCTCCATAATGAACCACATTTTTGATATATATCCCTATGAGGTGAGTCACAAATTGAAAATGATAAAAGCAATAACAAGAGTATACACCAGAATTAGATTTTTCAATATTGCAATGTCGCAAACTGAGAAAATTAGAGGTGAATTGAAGTGAAGAACACTTACAAAATTTATGATATTCTTCCGTCAATAAATTTTTCCTCCAATCATACCATTTCTCCTTATTTAAAACAAAATGAAACAAATATCCTGTGACAATTTGAATTTGTTGCTTTTTAAATTTATTTCTCTCAACATTCGATAATCTACTTCTTACTACAAAAAATGCCATGTGAATTCAATACGATTCAACAACATTTTTAATGATAAATGAGAACCTACGACCAAATGCAAAAATGTAATTTCTTTCCCGAGAAACTATATTTGACAGATTTTTTCCCAATTTTATATTTCCAATTAATGACATTTTTGTTCTGCAACAAAAATGGTGGAAAAGCGATAACAAGAGTCAACAAGTTAAAAACAAATTTTAATATCTTGTCAATAAAAGCCTTTGTTATTATTATTATACCAAACTTTTTGCATTAATCACCAATCAATCGATTTGTAGAAGTAGAAAACCAACTTCAATATCCAGAATTTCGAAAATCAAAGATACGACTACATAAAGAAAGTGTTTCCTCACTCTGATATGGATTTCGACTATAATAGGCTCAACGGTTTAGGCGTGAATCCGATGGACACACAAATTGAGTTTTTTCTGATTCACAGACTAAGTGGAATCATCAATTCCCATCAAAATATCAAATTAGAATTTTTTGACGATCACAATAATTTCTCCCACTTGGTCGCGAGAATAAAGCACAAAATAGAAGACCTACACTCAATATTTCTATTTTCAAGAAGTCAATCATTGATTCAATGTATATATCATTACAAGGAAAACTCTGTTATATTGCAAATGCTATTACCGACAACTTGTACCAGATTCAGGAACAGGAACTCAAAAATCCTAAGACCGTCTTTTGCGCATACTCATAGGTCTGTGTATCGGGCGTAGGGGGACCACGTTATTCTGAACTAATTGGCGTCATTTTGATGTAACCGATATAAAATATGCCAATCGGTTTACCACAGCGGTTGCAAATGGGGTGGGTTCAATAATTGTGTTCAATGATATTATGGGCGCCAAGTAATTTGCCGCTTTAACATATATAGTTAGCAAGAAAAAAAGACACTTCAAATTACTAAAGAGTCATCTCTTTATAGTGACGTCTCTGTTAACCAAAATATCTAGGGAGTGAGAGTGGTTGGATGCAAAATTAAACATTAAATTAAATGAGAAATATTTAATTATTTTTTATTTATTTATTTATTATAGGTGATTCAACAGAACATAAGTTCCAATTACAGAATTACGCATTGTGACAAATTAATGCGGGTGGCATAATTAATACTTGAAACTAATTAATAACTAGTATGAAACTGACAAAATATAAAACTAGAATTGAAACTAACAAAAATTGATCTATAATTTGAAAACATCAAGAGCAATTTTTTTTACCCGAGCGGCTGTGTTACAAAACAAATATGTATGTGGGAAATAAGTATTATACAGTTCTTGAATTGACACCACAGGTGAATTTTTTGAATAGTTGGTATTTCGAAAGCTTGTATAGAATAACTGAGGTGAACGGGTGGTATGGGGTTTTATACTGAAGTTGAGACTGCTTACTAAGTATGCACTGTCTACTTCATTATTGATTATTTTGAAGAGGAAGCGTACAAACGATACCATTCTACGAGCGGACAACTTAGGTATATTATAATACCTGAGACTCGTTTCATAGTTTTCATAGAGCAGTTGTCTATTGAATTTGAAGTTCAAAAAGTTTACAAATTTCTTTTGTACCCTCTCAATTCGATCGATATATTTATAATAATGTGGGTTCCAGATAATGCTGGCAAATTCTAGATGGCTGCGAATAAGTGAGTTGTATAAAATAATCAGAGACTTATGATTACTGAATGATTTAGTGATTCGCATAATGAATCCCAAATTGCGCAAGGATTTTTCAACAATTGATTCAGTATGATTCTCAAATGTCAGCTTCGAGTCCAACAAAACACCTAAATCTTTTATCAAGTCAACTTTTGCCAAGTTGTTATTGTTAATAGCATATGGAAAGTCTATGGCTTTAGATATCTAGAAAAAGTTATTTGGTTTTATTTTTGAGCATTCAGTAAGAGTTTATTAGTTTCACAGTAACTTTGCAATCTGATAAGGTCTGTCTGCAAATTCAAACAGTCTGTATTGTTTTCGATAGTTTTGAAAACATTCTCTCATCTGTGTACAAGCAAAACTCAGAATGCAGAAAACATTCGCTGATGTCATTTATGAAAAGAGAAAAAAACAGGGGTCCAAGGTATGAACCCTGTGTTACTCCAGACGAAACATTGGTGTGCTCCGAAAACCAACTATTCAAAGTTACAGTTTGCGTCCTATCCCTTATATAACTTTCTATCAATTTGAGTAAGTTGCCATGTATACCAATATTTCCTAGTTTAATAATTAGTGACTTATGATTTTCTGAGTAAAAAATGCTAGATTTGTAATAACCGAACGGCCTTGGAAAAAACCATGCTGATTATCATTAATGAGATGCTTGGTAGCATAAAACAATTCGAAGGTTATAATAGCCTCAAATATCTTTCCCGGAGTTGAAAGCAACGATATTGACCGATAATTTTCAACATCATTTCGGTTTCCACTTTTGAAAATGGAAATGACATTGGCTTGCTTCCACTTATCCAGATATATTCCTTCGGAAAGAGATTTGTTGAAAATTATGAGTAGTGGAAATGCTATTAAATTACAATTGTTTTTTAGAAAAACTGGTGGTATTCCATCAGGTCCAGCACCCTTGTGTATATCAAGTTTCTTGGTTTGTTCAGTGATCTGATCTAGTTTTATATTATCCATAGTAATGGAAATGGAAATATATTGGTAAACGAATTCAATTATGGAAATGCACTTTTATATAAATTGTAACTTGCAGAATAATATTATAAATAACCTAGCTCTTGCAAAAGTATTTAAGTGTGGATAAGAGAGGAAAGAGCCAAATAACTCTGTCCGAACTTAGGTATAGAATAAAGCACTTAATAATAATAATAATGAGACAATCAACAATTTGCAAGTGAATGCTAGTTCGCTTCAAATTATTTATATGTATGAATATGTCTATATGTTGGATGATGGTTAATACGCTGATGAACACGAATGCCCAAGAAAATAGAAAAATTTCAATTTTCCAGAAATATTCCTTTCAATGACGTATAATAGATGAAATAGTGAATAGTGAAATAGTGAATTCCGGTGTGGATGGTCTACCGGTCATTTATGGATTGACTTCGGGCACGCCACTGGGAGTGAATCTGAACTGGCCAAGCTGGGCCTGGCACTCCGGGCTGCAGGTTTCTGATCTCGTAGTTTCTTTCGATGTGGCAGGACGAATCCATGAGGTGATGACCCAATGGCAACATTCAAAGAACCAACGCCTACTGCACAGCTTTCCTCATTGCAGGGACGTTTGTCAAGGTTTCAGCATATGTTTCGATAAGAACTGCACAATGCGTATTGAGTACACAACAAAATTATCAAAACTGATCAATTTATATTCATTAGTGACAGAAGAAAATTCGTCTAAACGGTAAACGAAATAAATTAAATTTTATTTATCAGTTCACTGAAAATCGAACACAGAATGCCACGGCGAACACAGAATGCCACGTTGAAACTCTCCTATCCAAATCGTTTTTATCAGGCAGCGCCTAAAAACTCCAGAGAGCGTATTTGCCCATTCAGATAATATACCAGGTGAAATGAAATTGGAAATAATTTATAGAAAATAAAATATTCGTTTCACTGCAGCTCTCCAATATATATATATATATTTTCATTTAGACAGTTTGTCCATATTTTGAGCCAATTTCTGTTCGTGTTTTTTTCTTCTATGCGAGCAGGGATTATTTCATCTTCCATGATATCTCTGTATAGACTTCGTGGAGATATTTTAGTGTCTTGGTTGATGTCAAGTTTCGTTATTATATTGTGACTATTTGTGAAAGATTTATGCGTATCTTCCAGCGAGTTCGATGTAAAAATATTATTCAATATTAATTTATATTTTATATTATTTCCCTCGGAAATCCATGATTTGAATTGTGTTTTGATTAGGAGAGCTGCAGCTTCATTCTCTATGTTTATCAGATCAAGACCCCCTCTACTATGACAGTTATATAATTGTTTTGCGGCGATCTTGTATAAGTGCCCTTGCTATACGAACTTTCCTGTTATAAGCACAAGTTGCTCACTATGTTTGTTTCCCAAGGGTAATATTTGCGCGGTGTACCATACTCTTGATAAGATGAAGGTAATTTTCTCTATTCTGTCATTATATAGAAAGTCGATATGTTGTTGAACTATATCCTTTTTTTATCTTCATGATATTATTGGGCATCAAACCATCACCGTCGCTATCCTGTATTTTATCATTACACACTTCTTTCATCCGTTTTTCTTTCGCTAAAAAGATTGTGTTTTCAACTGCCCTATTTCTTCATGTACATTATTACCCTTGTTCAATTCTATATTGAGTTCGTGTAGGACATTGCTATAAAAGCGCATAAGCTCATTGTGCTTTCGATTTCTTTCTATTTCAATTTTTTTGAGGATTTTTTGTACCCTAGGTTTGAAGATATTAACCCACCAGAGCCCTATTTCTATATCTGCTCTATACTGGGGATGTGCTGTCATATTCTGAAGTTGAGTCCTAAATAATTCGATAAATTCTCCTCATTCAGAATTGAGTTTTTACATTTCCAATATCCCCGTGTTTATCTTTTACTAAGGGATCTGCTTTCTTATGAAATAAAATCGTTCGTGAGTTTTTTCGGCTATTTCCATTCCTTATTATGCAGTTGAAGTCGCCTATTATTATTTGTGGATAATCTATTTTCAAAAGGGGCTTTAATTCATTGAGAAAAAAATTGTTCCTTTGGTAATGGTTCTGAGCTCCCGATGGGGCATACACGTTAACATAGTGTGTTCCTTCTGTAGTTGCAGATGTTGATCTGCCATTGGGGTTGAGTAAGATGTTTGAAATTTCAAGATTTTTCCTATATATTATGCCAGTACCTTGTTCTGTTTCGCCTGTATTTAAAATGTTCTCGTGACTTTGCAACATGTTAATAGTGTCACAGTTCATTTCTTGTATGAAAAGAATATCTATATCATGCTGTATTATGAATTCACTGAATAATTTTTGTTTCACTCTATTATTTATACCGTTCGTATTTATTGAGGCTATTGTTCGTAAGTTATTTAATGTTATTTTGATGAAATTGAGGAACTTACTTATTTACGATTTAGTGATATGTTCAGTGAAATACGATATTTAATAATAATAATAATAAATATGCTTTATTGTCAGAAGAATTCCCTTGTTGACAAAGCTACAGATGCATATAAAACGTAAGACAGTGTAAAACAGATTGAAAACATGAACGATTTCACATGACACTACGAGGACAGTAAGAAAAATTAAATAAACAAATAATGTAGACAAAACTAACATCAAAATAATATACAAATATACAGAGTACACAAAATATAAGACATGGGATATACAGTTAATTTAATGAATGGAAGAATTCCTGCAAGGAGTAGTAGGGTCTCTCAGAGAGAAAATTTTTGACAGTTTTTCTAATTTCATTTTCACTCAAGTTTGCGGATCTTATACCAACTGGTAAGTAATTATACATCTTGCCACCATTATAGAAAATAGAGTCTCTAGTAAGATTTTCAGTTGGTAATGGAAGTTTCAGACTGTAACTACTGTTGCGGGTGACAAATTTTGAATTATGCTTATTTACCAAGCAGACCGATTCCAATATTAATAATGCTACAACTGTAAGTATTTTATTACTTCACTTCTATTATTTCACCCACTGTCCACAGCACTAGAAGATCTGGTCGTCACTACTTTCCATGTCAACGGTGCTCACACTACCTGCCTTGTCTCACCATTCGATGGGCTTTTAGATTTTTAATAACTATTTTCGGGATCTTCTTTTCTTCATTTGATATGGAACTGTATCTTTCCAATGCCCTCTTTTTTCTTTTTTCTTTGTTCACCTCAGTTACATCTGATGTTGCTTCGATTATGTCACTATCACTATCAAAAAACATTTCTTCGCTTTCTTCTGGTTTCTCCATTTTTTTGCTTCTGCATCTTCAGTGTCAATTCTATTACTTTCTATCTCATTACTTTCTTCCATTCCTTGTACTACACCTGCACGGGTGGAAATATCTCGGTTGTTTTCTACTGGGTTTGTGTGTTCGATGACTGGCGCGTTGGGCATCCTTATTCCATTTATCCTATTTCTTGGTACCTTTGAGCAATCCCGTCTCTCATGTCCTGCTTGGTCACAGACCATGCATGTTCTAACCTGATTGGCAGAAGTTACGAGTGAGGTGGACTCATCGATGGTTATATACGAGGGCACCATCGCTTTCATTACTGTCCTTATTCCAGACTCAACAGAGAAAATATCATCATGGCCAGAGTATTTTTCATTAATTACATTTTTTACCCTTCCATATGTTGAGAGTTTTGTCATGATTTTTGTATTAAGCATCTGTACGGGCAAATCGAATACTCGAACTTTGATATCCTCTGTGTCTTCAGACATGTATACATCAAACTACTCTTCTTCCTCGTCTCCATACTTTATCAGACCATCTGTTTTTTCGAATAACTGTATTGTCGACTGGATATTACTTGTGAAATTACCCCCATAAATACTTTGTGTTGAATATGATCAAATTGTTTTGATTGTACTATATCCGCTGTTCATTTCAAAGTATCTCGTATCCATCTGTGTAGGTGGTGATTCGTTGGTTTTCTCCTCACGCATTTGAAATCCAAGGTAATAGTATCCATTTTAATAAGCATAGCCACTCAAACGTAAATTAATTTTACCTTCGCAAGCTATACAGTTTTGAACTGTCCGATTGCTCGGCAAATACTGGAGATAAATACTATCGATACTAAACATTATTTTATGAAACGAAATTAATAGAAAACAGGAATCACTACAAAAATGTATGAATTAGTGCTTTCTTTTTATTTATTGGTACTTGGTGCATATGCAATTTCAGCTGCAGGGACACCCAAAAAATTTACAGAACCACATCATATCAATAGGTAGATTTGAAAAAAAAAACTCACTTTGATGAAAACTAATGTAGTGTGGCGAAGCTGCGGGCGATGCCGGACCTGAACTCTTACGTAGCCAACGCCCGACCGTCAATTACTCCCAAAGCGCGTCGCTTCGCGAAAAATTTGGTCTTATCGGAGAACGTTCCTATGGCTGTACAAGAAATTTCATGAGCATTCGGAGAAGTGAGCGTTCTATATAAAAAGAACTACGCAGCAGACAGACGGTCAGTGAAGTAAAAGTCGAATATAAATAGTAGAGTGATTGTTATATAAATTAGAGCATTGTGAATCATTGTATTTCGTTAAATAAATTATTTTTTTAAATTAGAGTTTAAATATACTACAGTTGGTGTTAGAAGTGCGATTTCTAAAGATAAATAGTGTTCGTGTTAGTAGACAGTTTGTGTATTTCGGACAATTGTTTTCGCGAAAAATAGACAGTGACTGATAAACATTTTTCGTGAAGTGACAGTTGTGTGCATTAACGGAGTATAAACGGAACAATAATAATAATAATAGACTGGTGACCCGTGAAATACACTGTGAGACATAGACTAAGACAAAATGTGTTCGAGGAAAGTTCGCCTGGTTGGATTGAAGGTTGCCTGAGAGAAGACTAGTGAGATGCCGGAACTGTAGGAAACTTGGACACGTGCGTAGTCAATGTCCAACCCTCAAGAGGTCGAAATCAACGAAGGTTGTTGAGAAGGGGCAATCGTCGGCCATTACTCAGAGAGTCCCGGTCAACAACGCATATGTCGCTGTCCTCCAACGACAGAACAAAGGAGCCTTCGTAGACGGTTTCATCAACAACAAGCCTTGCGCAATGCTGCTGGATACAGGTGCGACTAGGACAATCCTTGGGCCTGCTTTTACTAAAACATCAGAGAGAATAGAACCATCATCCTGGAAGCTATGCACAGCAACAGGGGAGCCGGCCACTGTACATGGTGAGCTACCGATTGAACTGATTCTAGGCAGTACAAAAGTGAAACATCGGGCATTAGTAGCGGACATTGAGAACGACGCAATTATTGGAATGGACATCATGAATTCCAGAGGGTTTGAATTGAACTTCAAAGATGGCGTCCTACGTGTGAACGGGGAAGAGCTGGTGCTACATGGAAGAAGTGAGGAGATGATTCGTGTTCTGCTGGCTGAAGATGTAAGTGTACCCGAGAGGGCTGAGACCATACTGGAGGCTCGCTTGGATGGAGGTGCGAGCAATGGAAGCGAGGTTATGTTCGAGCCCAAGCTTCATGATAAGAAAATTGGACGAGGGATTGCACTAGGCAAGACTTTGTTGCGTGCTGATAAAATTGTGCCAGTAAGAGTAATGAATTTCAATTATTACCCAGTGACTTTAAAGAAAGGAACTGTTTTGGGGCACTGCTCGTCTATTTCCTCTGTGATCAGGAGTGTACACAGTACTGTTAGTCAAGACAACAACCTGACAGCAGAACTGGAAAAATTGGTTACCCTCTCTTCCAAGGGCATTAAACCAGGCCAACAGACCAGATTGAGAGAATTAGTCAAGAAGTACCAAGACATCTTCGTTACCGGACAAAGAAAAGGGGGTCGAACGAATGTAGTTCGACATAAAATTGATACTGGGGATGCTCGACCAATCCGACAATCAGCTAGAAGACTTCCTCTTGCCAAGAAGGAAGAGGCTGACAAAATAGTCAGTGATATGGGGAAAGATGGAGTTATTGAACCATCCGACAGTCCATGGTCCTCTCCAGTCGTGCTGGTGAAGAAGAAAGATGGATCAACACGCTTTTGCGTAGACTATCGTCGACTGAACAACGTGACGAAGAAAGACAGTTACCCTCTTCCGAGAATAGACGACACCCTAGACACGTTGGCCGGCTCCACGATTTTCTCGATCCTTGATCTGAAGAGTGGATACTGGCAGGTAGAACTGGTTCCAGAAGATAGAGAAAAGACAGCCTTCACCATCGGCTCAGGACTGTGGCATTTCACCGTTATGCCATTCGGGCTTTGTAATGCTCCAGCCACATTCGAGAGATTAATGGAGACGGTTCTGGAAGGTCTTTCATGGAGGACGTGTCTGGTATATCTCGATGACATTATTGTAGTCTGCAAATCGTTCGAAGACCACGTTAAAAACCTGGAGGAGGTATTCCTGCGACTGAGAAATTCTGGATTGATGCTGAGCCCCAAGAAATGCCACCTGTTCCAAAAAGAAGTACGTTACCTTGGCCATGTTGTCTCTGGGCACGGAGTAGCAGTGGATGACGAGATCAGAGCAGTGAAGGAGTGGCCTATTCCGAGAGACATACACCAACTACGCAGTTTCCTTGGTTTGTGCACATACTATCGCCGATATGTGCTGGGGTTCGCCAACATCGCTAAACCACTGACCAGACTCACGGAAGGTCAAACAAAGTTTCAGTGGTCCGAAGAATGCCAAGACTCGTTCAGGAAGCTGAAGGGGGCATTGATCAATGCACCGATTCTGAGTTATCCCCTTCCGAGTGGATAATTCATTTTGGCTACGGACGCCAGCAACGTGGGACTTGGAGCTGTCTTGTCCCAGATCCAGGATGGGCAAGAGAAGGTGATCGGATACTTCAGTAAAACTCTCAGTACACCGGAGCGTAACTACTGCGTCACCAGACGAGAACTGTTGGCTATTGTCAAGGGAGTAGAACACTTTTACAAATACGTGTACGGGAGAAGATTTCTGTTAAGGACCGACCACGCAGCACTTAAATGGCTTCAAAAATCCCGAGGGCCAAGTAGCACGTTGGATCGAAAGACTCCAAGAATTCGACTTCGAGATCGAACATCGAGCAGGAAGTGGCCACAAGAACGCGGATGCCCTGTCAAGGAGACCGTGCCCAGACGACTGCTCACACTGCCGACGAGCAGAAGATAAGGAAGCCGTGATTTGTAGAACCACGGCAGTTGACAACAACTGGAATGACAACGAGGTCCAGAAAGTCCAAGAAAGAGATCCAGATCTTGGTTTAGTCATCGGTCGGAAAAGAGTAATCAAAGACCGACATGGCAGGAAATCGCAAGATATTCCCCAGCAATCAAATCCTACTGGGCCCAATGGAACTCCCTTACCTTCGAAAATGGGGTCCTGAAACGTGTATTGGAGACCGAAGATGGTGGGGAGGACAGACGTCAGATAGTGGTTCCCAAGAATAGAAGACATGAAGTACTCCGAGAGATCCATGATGGAGTTGCTGAAGGACATCTGGGTGTGACCAAGACCCTGCAAAAAGTAAGGCAACGGTTCTACTGGGTCTATTGTCAAGTTGATGTAAATGACTGGTGCAGAAAGTGTGCTATTTGTGCTGCCAGCAAGGCTCCGATGCGTCAGTATAACGTAGGTAGTCCATTCGAGAGAATCGCCATTGACATCGCCGGCCTGTTCCCCGTATCAGACCACGGAAATAAAAACATCCTTGTGGCAATGGACTATTTCAGCAAGTGGGTCGAAGCCTATGCCCTGCCCAACCAGGAAGCCATCACCGTCGCGGACGTCTTGGTGAAAGAATGGATATGTCGATTCGGTGTCCACTTGGAGCTGCACTCGGACCAAGGCAGAAATTTCGAATCCAACCTGTTCCAAGAAGTCTGCCAACTGCTGAATATCCGCAAGACGAGAACCACAGCTCTACATCCACAGTCCGATGGCATGGTTGAGCGGATGAACATGACTATCAATCGCCACTTGTCCAAGGTAGTCTCTGACCATCAAAGAGACTGGGACCAGTATCTCCATTTGTTTCTGAAGGCCTACCGTTCCGCAGTACACGAGTCGACCGGCCAAACCCCTGCTAGTATCATAATGGGCCGAGAGCTGCGACTTCCCTGTGACCTAAAGTTTGGGATTCCACCAGGACAGGATACCGCAGGAGAGGACTACATCAGCAAACGCCGTCGGCGAAAGGAAGAAATCCACGAACGAGTCCGTTTAAATATCCAGAGTGCCAGCGACCGAATGAAAGCGGCTTATGACATCAATGCCGATGCTGGAGGATTTCAGGTTGGTGATCTAGTTTGGCTGTACAACCCCAAGCGTCGCCGGGGCCTGTCACCGAAACTACGGAATTCATGGGAAGTTCCGTACAAGATCGACAAGAGGATAAATGACCTACTTTACCGAATCCACAAGCCACCCAGCGGTAAACCCAGGGTCGTTAATTTCAACAGGTGGGCCCCTTACGCTGGGAACCATGACCAAGTCCGCACCCTCAGACCAACAGAGGAAGCGATGAAGTTCCAGAAATTCATGTCGTTATACTCCAATGGACAGAAAGTGTCACACGGGGTAACTCGAGAGGAGCCACGGGACCTTTTCAAAGTGCCAGTCGATTACGCCCTAGCACACTGCGTCGCAGAAGATCTTCGAATGTTCAGGGGCATCGCTGTGGTGTTCTCCAAGAAATTTGGCCAACTCCAAACACTACGGAAACAGAATCCAGAAATTGAAGGTGTGCTACAGCTGAAGAAGGGCCAGAGGAACATCTACTACTTGGTGACCAAGAAGCATTCTCAAGACAAACCGTCCTATGAAGATGTCTGGAGGAGCCTCACCCAACTGAGAGATACGATGGTGGACCAGAATCTGGTGGACTTGGCAATCCCAAAATTATCCTGTGGTATTGATGAGCTGGATTGGAGAGTTATAAGAAGTATGTTGGAGACGATATTCCGATCCAGCGGCATCCAGATTTTGGTTTGCTGTAATCCTATTCTACGACCCAAACATGAAAACTGTGGAGTGTTATTTCCATCGAACTTCACGATGCAGATATGGGGAATCCTGCAAATTTCGACACACTCCAAGGATGACATTTCGGGACGAAATATCTCTAAGAAGAGGGCAATGTGGCGAAGCTGCGGGCGATGCCGGACCTGAACTCTTACGTAGCCAACGCCCGACCAGATCTTTTTAAGGTCCTTCAATAGGTTCGAATTTTGTAACGATTCCCCCAGTCTTTTGTTTTTAGTCACTTTCTTTTTCAATTTTTTTTATGCCTTCATATTCAGCCTTTAAACACGCAGTACGAGGAATTGCATCTTGAGTAAAAAAAGAAACAAGTAGGTGTCATAGATGTAACATGTTAAAGCTGAAGTATTGTTGCAAAAAGTTATATCTCCGATACCTTCAGTTATTTATCAAATTACGTCTAACGTTCTATTGTACATTAGTACATTCCATGATGTTGCATTAAATTCCAAACATATTTTTTGCCAAGTCTCATCTTTTAATTTCCACAAGTCAGAATCTGTTTATTTTCTATGATTTGTTTGGCATTCAAACACAAATTCCCTAACAAACGGGTCTCACTTGGTGTAAAATTTGGAGCCCTGTCCACTTTTTTTCCTACAGCTTTTCTTTCCATGTTGAAAACAAAAATCAACAAATAACTCGTATCGCCGTACACACGAAATATGTGAAAATCTTCTGTCCACTATTATGACTATCACAAACCTATATCTTGATCTCTATTTCAATGCAAATCACTTGGAAGGGTATAGTTTTGGCAACAATGTAAAATTACTTACAATTCCAAGTAATAGATAGGTCAGACTGGCAATGACAATCACATCATACTGAACAAAAACCACCATGTTTTTCACAGATGCAAGTGCGAATGGCTCTTTTGAATGTAACTGAATGTGATTTCCTTATTTTCAGTTTTTTTTGATGAAAGTTTTATTATTATACCTGTCAAATTCAAGCAAGAGTTTTGGAAAGAATTGATTTTTAAATTGAAAAACATTTATTTCAGGCATATGTTACATCATCTCTGTAAACAAAATAAATAAACATGCATTATATATCTAATAAAAATTAAAATCATGCTATACCTATTGAAAATGTTCATTGATCATCTGTTTGCCGTGTGGTTGTAAATTAGCTAAAACACAACATGTTTTCACTATTTTGTCTATATAGAGAAAATATATTTTGGCAGTTTTTGCACAACATTGAAAGTTTTTACTCTCTGTATGTTTCTCTCAATATAAATCCGTACAATTGCAACGGAATATGTCTTTCAACTTCTTCAGCTGCTAGTATACCATCATGTACCAATGAAGGCATTACAATAATAACACCTTCCCCACATTTTATAACTGGAAAACCTTTATATGCCAATACGGTATCACCATGTTGCAAAAGGTTTACGGCAATTTGCACCGGTTCTCCTTAATAAAAAACTCAGCGAAGTGGAGGATCAGCTCAAGGTACACCTGAAGATAAAAATAGTTTACACCGTTGACTCCTGGCCTGAACCTTAGCTGATTATTGGAAATGTTTGGCAACAACGCAAAAATGAACACGAAATCAACGACGAGACGTTTAAACAACGCAAAGTTTTAAAAAATATGCAAATTGCGCTGTCAGTTCTGTCTAATTTGAAAGGCTGTCGGGAGTATGGCATGCGATTTTGAAAATTTGTCTCTACTGGGAAAACTAGCCATAATATCGCCAAGAGAGCTGCCACCGTAACCTGACCTGACGACTCACCTTAGGTAAACAGAATAGAATCCATCCTAAATGTTACGACATGAAGATGTTGTTTACAATTTTGGATGAATAAGAAAAATTGAAAAGACTCGCCATACCATTACTCCAGTACAAAGCAACATAATATTTTCAAGTTCGTATAAGTAATATAAATTAACAATATATCAAGAGAAATTTTGTAATAAGAAAATGATATTTATACTTTCACATCATAGGGATATTCAATTTCAGCCTCAATCAGGTTTAGTACCATCGTACTATTTATAGAGAGCTGTAGGTTTAGTCACCCTAAATCGAGGAGAAAATGTAAGCTTGTCAAATATGCAAATGATATCCTCTCTCGTACACTTGCCTAGGCACATCATGAAAAATTTGATTAAAATTTCAAATTCTAGGTCGTCGTCATTTAATATTGTGCCTGATAATTTGTTTCAAACCGAACAATCAGATGCCCACACAAATACAATCACATCAGCAAATCCAGAAACACTGCTCAAAATACTTCAAACATCAAGAAAATAGGAAAATACTTAATTCGTGTAGGAGAATTGAGGTTACGTCGTTAAGTGGAACCTAAGCCTCGAAAATCTGAGGTTTATCTGTCATTGAATAGCGCTGCAAACCAAAATAGTAATGTAAGGTCCACTTAAGTCGTAAGGTAAACTTAAGTTGAACCGGTGCAAATAGCTGTTAGAATTCCAAAATCATTTGTTACCAGAACTACGACCTCCATAGCACTTGGAAATAAATGTGATAAATCCATCAGGGGCAATACCTATCAATACTTTTGCAATAAAAGTTCATTTATATTGAGAATAACAATATATTCTGAATTCCACATTAGTTGGCTGCTCAATTTTTATTCCAGTGCAATCAATAATCACTCCACATTTAGGATAATTCACAACGAAGACTTCTGGCATAGTACCAGAAATAACATTCCGAGTTGGCCAAGATAAATATCCATTTGGACGTCTTCTGATATAATTCATTCAATTTAGAGAAAACAATTCTTGATACTGTGGATCTGTGAATATTGAAGATAACTCCCAGTCCTCTGAATAAAATCCCCAGTTTGAATTTCATTAAAAATTATGGAAGTTGTTTTTTTTCATTCAACCTTCAGTTACAACTAACAGTGCGAGCAGTAAATTTAAAATCTTGCATGATACCACCATAAGGCTGCTCAATTGTTCGTCTCCAGATATTGAAGTATAACCATGAAAACCATCACATATTATCTCATCATTATTTCCGACAGATTTGTCTGCATACATTTTAAATTTAGTATGTTACTTCAGCACATTTGTTTGTACAGATACATCCGTTGAAAATGTGCCTTCAAATGTAAAAATATTATGTTGGTCATCTTGGAAGTTTACTTGACAACCAACATCAACAATTGTTTTAGCAGTGTGGTCTGCTGAACTATTAATTAATTCCTCCCATTCAAATATTGGTCTCTCACCAATTAATAGCAGGTGAGTTTTTCAATTTCAGAGATTCTGTTTTGTTCTCTTGCTTGAATGATTTTGGAGCATACGGGTAGGTATTTGTATTTCTGAAAGAAAAATAATGCTCAAATGATCAGTGAAAGCTACAATTCTTACGACTGGAAAAATTGTTGGGTTATAGAGGGATTATTCATGATGTTGGATTTTTTTATTGTTTACAAAATGAGCGCTGCAAATTCTGTCCGTTTTTTTGGTTTCCAAACTTTTCCTCTAGTGCTTCTGTACAGAAAATACATTTGAACAGATTCCGAGTAAATTTTGAATGTACTTATTTATTCACTTACTTTCTTCGAATCTTTAGTATCCAAATGTCGTAACATCAGGTTATTCATCCACCACAACTGCAAATTGGTGCTGTAGATGGCGCTAGAGTAAAATACGCGCCATCCCTATAGGATGAAAAGACGGAAGAATGTTATCCGTTAGATATTTCTACCTGACAAATTAATCCAATAGAAAGGTATTAGAGACTTTATTGTATGTTGAAAAGACCGGCTCTTAAAAATAAGTATATGCAGAACAGTTGACTATGGATTTTTTTAAATGGCACACAAAAATGGTGTTTGTGATTGACACCAGCTTTCTACCGCTACTAGTTCTGTTTAGTTGTGATTTGAAATGGCTGTTTTAAATAAAACTGGTTCATTTATTATCAGTTGAACAAGAAAACAAAGACATTGCATCGAGATATAGAGACAAAAGTAGAGTGATTAAGTGGATGGATCCTGTTACTTTCGTAATATTGAAATGGGGCAGTATTTAGATTTGAAAACCTCATCTATAAAATGTTGAAATTGAAATTACCCTAAAACGTGACCATATTTTTATGAGTAAATTTTCCCAGATGAAATCTGGGTAGTTAATTTCCTGAAAGTGTACAAATTTCATAAAGAATTTGTGCTTCCTGACCTTCACAAAAGGAAGATATTAAGAGCAAAGATACTAACTTAGTGATGAGGTAGATGATGGCTGAGATATGTTGCAGTGTGAAAATGATATCTGTGAAATTCAGTGGTTTCTTTTGGTCTGAATAGGATGTACCAAAAAAACCCTGGATTTGTTCTCAGTGCATGAAGTTATAATTATTATACCAGGTGTCCCAACAGTGCGCATTTGCTTGATATATCGATAAGGCTCATTCATATGAAAAAAGTCTTATATAAAAGTTACACGACACCAAAATGGCCATGTTTTGAAAATACTTCCAGATGCACAGGGTGTTGCATTTTTCCGTAATAGCAAAAACAATTTTTTTTTAAATAGAACAACCAGTTTATTTTTTGTCATTGAAATGGTCCCTTCGTTCCCTATTCAGCACTGACTTTTTTTCCAGTTACAATGCGCCGTTACCAAGTTATTAATTTTTTCAACAAAATGGGGAGTGATGCAGGCTCTGAATGAAATAACTGTAATTAAGCTGCTTCTTCAGAGATCTGAATTTTGTCTGGTATTGTTCTGATCATCATGTATGTTCATACAGGGTGCCTCAAATGTTACGTTTATTTTCGTCCACGTCGATTTAACTTTATACGAATTTTTTAAATGGAACACCCCGTATATTAGTTTGTCTTTGCATTCTACATGAAATTACCTATCTGAGGATACCAACATGTTAATCCTAACAGGTTTTTGATTATTTGTGTTTTTCAAATTATTTTTACATTTTGAAGAAATATCTGTTTGATTTTTCAAATGTAAAACTAGGAAAGGCAATATTTACACTTCCACCTGTTCAATACATCTACTGATCGGGACTATAAAGCCGGGAACAGAAATGCGGTATTCGGCAATTCCCGCTTTTCGGCAAGTAGCGAATATTCGCACGAGCAACCCATACACATTAGTCGGTACTTGCCAAAAAGCGATTAATTAGTATTCGGGAATTGCCGAATACCGCATGTCTGTTCCTGGCTTTAGATATTTTCAATTATTCGCGTTTTTCTGTAATGTTTTACCAAACAGTAAAAACTGAAGTTGGCCATAATTTCAAATATCGCCAAAAAAATAATAAAGTTTGACATTTGTTGACTGTCTGTTCTGTGAATTGCTTGAAAACTGTGATTATTCATTTTGAATTATACAAAGGAAGAGTTAATTGGAATGGTGTATGCATTAGGCGCTGGTGAAGAAAATTGTTTGTTGGCTTCCCGTTTGTATTCTGCAAAATATCCTGTTTTGTAATATTGAAGGAACGATTTGAAAGAACAGGCTACATCGAATACGAAAAAAGTAATCGTGCTAAAACAATATTGACCAATGAAAACCAATTAGCTATTAGTCTTGCAGTAGTAGAAAATCCTGAGTTGAGTGTTAGAGAAATAAGCAGAGATTTAGAGATATCGAAATCTTCAGTTGCCCGGAGTTTAAAATCTAACAAATTTCACCCTTACCACGTGCAACTGCACCAGGAGTTGCTAGAAGCAGATTTTCATAAGAGAGTGCAGTTTTGTCCGACGATGCAAAATAAAATTATGGAAAATGCACGATTTCTGAAGAGCATTATGTTCACCGACGAAAGAACCTTCCACAGGAACGGATTCATTAATAGGTACAACTATCATTATTATAGTACCGAAAATCCGCATAAACTCCATGTCAACGATTATCAGCATAAATGGAGCCTTAATGTATGGGGCGGTATTGTGGATAATTATGTTGTCGGACCATATTTTTTCGAACGAAAATTGAATGGACAAGAGTTTCTTCGATTTCTCAGAGAAGACTTTCCCAGATTGACCGAACACCTACCTAATCACATTAAAAATTAAATGTGGTTTCAGCTAGATGGGGCACCAGCACATTTTTTGGGAGAAATACGAGAGGAGATGAATGTTATGTTTCCTGATAAGTGGATAGGACGAGAAGGACCTATTCCTTGGCCGCCGAGGTCACCGGATCTAACATCAATGGATTTTTATCTTTGGGGAACAGTGAAATCGGAGGTGTTGGCAAGATGGCGGCAAACGAGAAAGACGTGTCGATATCTTTCGTTTGCAAATACTGCAATAGAAACGTAAAAAACGGTATAAAATGTGTTGTTTGTGCCACATTAGCTCACCCAAGCTGTGCTAAAAGAATAAAAAACATAAAATTCTGTGAAGAAGGAATGGTTTGCTGCGAAAACTCCGCTGATCTCAGGGATTTCTAATCCTAACCTAACTCCGAGCAATAACTTGATGAACGCCGGTGATGATATCATGTATTTACTGGATAACATGTATGTTATATCTTTGGTTTGTCCAAAGACTTTTTAAAAACAGATTTTTTGTTTAAGTATTTATTTGACAAAAAAGAACATAATTTGGTAATATACAATGAACTGTCAGAACTATTGGTATGCACCTTAAGATATGGAACAGTTAGTTACTCGATCATGAGCGTGAATCTAATCTGAACACCGGGACTTCCGTCTCTTCCTCTTTTATAGATTTCCACTTGTTGACTGGAAAAGTGATGATTCCAAGGTTTTGGAAGCGAGGCCAGGATTCCTGCTGACTCCAAGGTTAAAAGGATATACACGATTCCTACGACGTTATACTGAATAAAGGGCTATTGTTTATTTTTATATAACAACTCCCCTTTTTATGAAAAAGTTGATGCTTTATTCTGCAGCAACTTTTTATTCAACTTTTAGACAAAAGTTTTCGAAGAATTTGTGTTAAGTTCAATTTCTTCGTTGTCTTCTTCAACGGGTTCTCCTATTTGATAGCTTGGTCGTCTTCTTGGGAAGAATTTGGTAATGGCTTGAAATTTGTTTCTATTTCTTGGTGGTGAGGGTGGTCCATCATTTCTTGATGTCATTATACCAATTTTTACATTTTTCCGATTTTTACACTTACAACAACAGTACAATATAATGAGTGAAATCACAAGTGCAATAGTAAAATAAGTAAACCAAGAAATATGTTTTGAAACGAAAGGTTCATTTATAAGTTTATCTAATTGATCAGAATATTCATTTAATTTGAATTGAGCTGTATTTAAATCATCAACATTTATTTTATTCAACTTTAAGGGTTTCAATTCTGGAAAGTTATGTTTTTCTGGAAGTTCTACACAACAGTGAAATGGTATTAAAATTTCATGAAATGTATACGTTATATTTTTCTCAGTATATATTTGTTTTTTAGCATGAATTCTTGTACTGCCAACAAATGCATTACAATCAACATTCATTTTCAAAATTGAATTAGTTTCAATGATTTTTGTTTTCGTTTCTTTATTACAAGTCAAAGTTACTGGTAAAGGATCAGAAACAATTATAAGCCATGTATTTGTATCAATTTCATAGACATTATAGTCTTTTGCAAAAAATTACATTTGTTTTACAAGCTCTAGGTAATTCTAGCAAATGTCTAAATATTTGAGCTTCACAAATAGCATTATTATCAATAGGGTAGGGCAATATTTTTTCACATAATTTTATTCTAAAATAAAGTGGTTTACAAGTTTCATAATTTGGTACAATTATATATGACAGTGAGTCATCATCTTTTCCAATATATTTAATAGTTGTAGGTAAAATATGATGTAATCCAGTTCTGTTATCCAATATTGGAATAGGATAAGGTCGATAGATGGTATAAGTTTCGGGTTCAACAAGAGGTATTTTCAAAACATAGACAATTTTGGTGTCAGTTTGAAAAGCTGCAAGTTCAATCAACTCAAGATATCTTGCTACTGATGTAATTTTTGGTTGCAAAGGCAAATAGTTATTTTGTAAGGAATGTGATATTTCTTGAAGGGAATTCACTAAATCTTTTGGCTTAATTATTGAGGTATGAATAATTTTCAATCTTGCAAAAGTGATTGATGTTAAAATATCATTAAGATATTCTTCTAGAAATAAGAAGTTTTCCATAAGTGATTCGCAAATATCAATTGTTTTATATTTTGCTTCAACCATTTGTAAATTATCAGAAATTTCATAGATTTGTTTTTCTATGTTTTTCATGTCTTCATTAAATGTAGCTTCATCAATTTGTAGTTTTTGAATAGTTTCGTTGAAATTTCGAATTACTGAAGTGGTTACTGAAATTTGATTTTTTAATAAATTCTCAATCTGGTGTTCATCTTTGTATAATTGATTTATTGAATTAGTAAAGTATTCTCCATCTGAAGAATCGAGATTGCCGGATATTGCTTTCCATATACTACCAATTCCGTTAATTAATCCACGTTTCGTTCTTTTTGAATAAGCTTCAGTATCCATTTTTATTTGAGAATATTTTGATTGTAGAGAATTTGAAATTTGGTTTAACATAGATATATGTGTCTTTATATCAGCATAAAAATAATTCATTCTAGGGTTTGGGGTTTCAAACATTAGAATCATGTCATTTAAAATATTTTGATTATGATCTAAAACTGTTCTTACTGGAATAAGGTCTTTGTATACCAACAATGTCCATTTATCATTGGAAACTTTTGAGTATCCTTCTTCATTGTAGTAAATACCAATTGTATTATTCACAGGCTGAAGAATATATTGCGCCATGCACAAAGGTATGAAGATGAGTAGAAACATCTGGAATAAAAATTTTGGATTTACTCATGGTATGGTTTTAATTTATCAAAATTAAATTTACTTTGTTGGTTAGTTTCAAGATTTTTCAAAAGAGCTGAATTTAGATATACTTCGATTATTTCGAATGGACCATTGAATTTATTTTTCAATTTTGAACCTATTTGGCTTTCTTTTACATAAACTTTATCTCCAATTTTATATTCAGGGGTTTCTTGTTTAATTCTTTCGTCAAAGCGTACTTTAGATTTTTCTTTACTATTAATTATTTTTTCTCTAGCTATTTTATAAAAATATGAGATTCTATTATTTAAATCTCTAATATACTTAGTAAGTAATTGTTCTTGATTATATACTTGTTCGGGTGGTCTACCGGCTGTATGACCAAAGATTAATTCATACGGTGTAAAACCATGTGATTTATTTTTAGAGTTATTATAACAAATAACTGCATAGGGTAATATATTACAGGGGTTATCTTCAGGGTTTTCGGCTAGATATGCTCTGATCATTTCGGTCAGGGTTGCATGGAATCTTTCTAAAGAGCCGTTTGATTGGGGATGGTCAATGCTTGAAAAAGTCAGTTTTATGTCATAAAGTTGACAAAGGTCTCTCATTAGATGATTATTAAATTCTTTTCCGGAATCGCAATGGATTCTAAGGGGTGTTCCATAATGTTGAAAAAATAACATTAGAGTATGTATTACTGATTTTGCTGTTTTATTTTCCATAGGATATGCTTGGGTGAATTTAGTAAGTTCATCTCTTATACTAAGGATGTATGCGTCAGATATTTGTAGTATGTCAACATTTATTCGTTCAAAAGGTGTTTTGGGTGTTTCAGTAATTACTAAGGGATTGTTGAGATTTTTTCTACAAATTTTAGTTTTTTGACAAATTTCACATTTATTAATATAATTTTCTACGTCTTTCGTAATTCCTTGCCAGTCATATTTTTCTTTAATTCTTCTGAGGGTTTCATTTATTCCTCTGTGAAGATTTGATTTTCCATTATGGTATTGATCTAGTATTATAGGTATAGTGTCATGATCTGGTGTTGTGGTTATATTTTGACATATTATTAATTTTATTCCTTCCAATTCTGAAAGTATATAAGAAAGTAATTCTTGTATTGGTAAATCAGGGTTGTTTTCAATATAATATGTTTCTGTCGGTTTAAATTCATGTTGATCGATATAGAGCGATGTAAATAGATGTTCTAATGCGTCTTGGGGTTCAAAGGGTATAATTATAATGAAATATTTTCTTTTCTTGACGGTTTTACTTGAAAAGATATTGATTTTATTCATTTCACAATTGTGGTTGTCTTCAAAAATATCTTCCTTAACTTTATCTCGCAGTGGATTTTCTTTATTTTGTTGTATCACTATGATAATATTTTTATGAGATTTGTCTAGTAATTGCGAATTTGAAAATTGAATTTTTGAGTAATCAATTATAGATTTTTTTCTACATATATCAACAAAATTATCGAACTCTTGTTCCATAGATTCTGGTGATATTACAGTTTTTTCTGAAGTATTAGATTCGTTATCAGTTTCGTTGTTTGCTAATAATTTAGATTGAAATTTAGAAATATCTTTAAAATGATTTACTTTAATACGACTTAAAGCATCTGCATTTTTGTTGAACTTTCCTGGTTTATAAATTATTTCATAGTCATATTCTTCAAGTTTTAGTCTCCATCGTGCTAGTCTACTTCCTGGATCACGTATGCTAAAAATCCATGTTAAAGGTCTATGGTCGCAATATAATTTAAATTTTCTACCGTATAGATATGGTCTGAAATGTTTGACTGACCAAACAATAGCTAAAAGTTCGCGTTCTATTGTCGAGTATTTTGTTTCTGCTGGACAAAGTGTTCTTGATGCGTATGCTATCGGAAGATCTTGACCTATGCGTCCTTGCGATAGTATTGAACCAATTGCAAATGATGATGCATCAGTTGTTAAGATAAATGGCTCATTAAAGTTCGGATAAATTAGTACGGGGGATTGAGATAAAATATTTTTTAGTTCATTAAATGCTTTTTTACATTCTTCGTTAAAAATGAATGGAATGTCTTTTTGTAAAAGTCTTGTCATGGGTTTTGATATTTTGGCAAAATTTGGAATAAATCGGCGGTAATAACCTGCTAATCCAAGGAATGATTTTATATCCTTTTGATTTTTTGGTTCAGGAAAATTAATTACACAATTGATTTTTTCGGGGTTCGGTTTGACTCCTTCCTCTGAAATGATATGTCCGAGGTATGCTACTTCTTTTTGTAAAAATTCACATTTGTCTGGTTGAATTTTAAGATTTGCTTTTCTTAATCTTTGAAATACTTCTGTTAGTCGGGAAATATGATCATATAAAGTTGCTGAATAAATTATGATGTCGTCCATGTAAACTAAACATCGTTCATTTTGTATACCTAAGAGTATATTGTCCATTACTCTTTGGAATGTACTAGGGCTGTTTTTTAATCCAAAGGGCATTCTGAGGTATTCATAGTGACCATTTTCAATAGAAAATGCAGTTTTTTGAATATCTTTTTCATCTACTTCAATTTGATGAAAACCTGAAGCTAAGTCCAGAGTTGTAAAGTATGTACATTGTCCTAATTGATCAAGTAAGTCTGTTATGTTTGGTAAGGGATATTTGTCATCAACTGTTACTTGGTTGAGTTTTCTATAGTCTATAACTACTCTCCATTTTTGTTTTCCGGAGGCGTCTAATTTTTTTTGTACTACCCAAACTGGAGAAGACCAGGGTGATATTGAAGGTCTTATAATATTTTGTTCTAACATTTTTGATACTTGAGACTTTACTTCTTCTTTGTGTACATGAGGATATCGATAAGATTTGGTAAAAATAGGTTTAGCATCATTTGTATCTATTTTATGTTTGATTTCATTAGTAAAGGTCAATTTATCTCCTTCTAAGAAAAATATGTCAGAAAATTCTAGACACAAATTTTCAATAGTTTCTTTTTCTTCTTCATTTAAATGTTCTAATCTTAAATTATTTTTGATTTCATTTCGTCTGTCAATAACTATAGGAGGATATTCAATTTCATCATTTAGATTCAAGATGGTTTCAGATTTTGTAAAAGGTTCTAAAATCAAGTCTGAAAAATCGATTGTTTTCATAATAGTGTTCACATTAATGACAGTTGTAAGGAATTCTCCTTTTTCATTTGTTCTAACAATTGCATTTGGAAGTCTTACTTTTTCTTTTTCTGAAGCAAGCAGTATTGCTTCTGTATTTTTTAAATTTGAATTTAATTTAACAACTTTTTCTGTTCGGGGTTCAATTTCAATAATGTTTTTTATTTCGATGGGTTTGGAAATTTCTAATTCATCAGGTTTTGGAATCTCATTTGGTAAATAGCGATAGTAATCGGTTTCATTTTCGAAAAAATAATGTCTTGGATCATTTTGGAAAATATCATCGGAAATATATTCAAGTTGTTGGTTTGGTTGTTTTCTTTCAAGATTATTTGTTTCAGGACTACATGTTTTTGATTCTGCTTTTAATAAAGGAACTCTTTTATAATTAAGGATTAATTGTCTGTTTTTGATATCTACTATTCCTTCATAATGTTCGAGAAAGTCACATCCTAATATTCCATCAAATTCTATGTCTAAATCATAAACATAAACTTTGTGGGGATCGTTTAGTTGAAAAGGCACTAGGGTTGATTCATTAATAGTTATTTTTTGATCAGTTATACCTGAAATTGTAAGGTTTTCGGGAATTCGATTTGGTAATTTTTCACAAGTTTTTCGTTTAAAAACTGAAATACCAGCACCTGTGTCAATAAGTAGTTTAAATGTTTTAGTTGCATCGAGAATGTAAAATAGATTATTTGAGCTGACTGTAGTTAAACGAACGTTTGCAAGTTCAAGGTTTCGAGTTGCTTTGTCACGGTATTCGTATTGTGAATCGTTTCTTCTTTGATCGGTGGTTTGATAGAGAGATGGTCTGTTTGAAAATCCGAGTATTGTTCGTTAGTCTCGTAATAACTTGAGGTATTGTCTTGACTTATTTGATAATTATATTCGTCATATTCGGGAATATTTAGCTGTTCATGATTCGAATTATTAGGTTCGCATTCATATTCTTGATTATCAGTATAATCGAAGTTTGTGTCGTAATCAGGATATTGTGGATCATAATAATAATTTTCAGAGTTCATACAGTGTGTTCTCTGAGTGTTGGGTCTTTGATAATTGGGATTAGGTTGTATTACAGTATTTCTTTGTTGTTGAAGATTAGTATTAGGTCTCATTTGAGGTCTTTGCTGTTGCTGTTGCTGTTGAGAGGGACTAGGTTGATTTGAATTTATTTGGGGACGATTTTGATTTTGGAAATTTGATTTAAATTGATTTTGAAAATTTGGGCGATTTTGATTGTGAAAATTGGACTGATTTTGAAAACTTGGTTGATTATAAAATGGTTTTGGTTGGTAACTTTGAAAACTTTGTTGTCTTTGAAATGAATTATTAAAATTTGGTCTGAAATTTTGATTGGGTTTTGGTTTTTGATTTTGTGCAATATTCATTCGTTGCGTTTTTTGAGATTCGAAATATGAAAGTTGAATTTCTCTTTTGATTCGATGAGCTGCTTCGACCATGCTTAGTGGGTTACTTGCTCTTATTATTTGTCCGATTCGTGGTTCTAGACCTGTTAATAAAGTATTCAGAGACATGCTATTCACTAAAGTAATTTGTGCATCTTTCTGCTCTGCTGTTAGTATTGATTTGTTTATACAGGCAACCATTTTTGCGTTATGAGTTTGGATACGAGAATGGAAAGTTATACCTGACTCTCCGTTCATTTGCTTCATTCTTTGTAGATCTTGGATTAATGAATTCAAGTCACGTGAATCACCAAAATGAGTATTTAGTAAATTTTTTATTGCAGTATAAGTAACTGGATTTTGAGAGTTTACTAAAATTGCTGCTTTTCCTTTTAGTTTATTTTTGAAATGAGTAATCAAGAGACATTTTTGTGGGTTGGTAGCGATTTGAAATGCTTGATCACATGCATTTAAAAATGTGTTCAATAATATGCTATCACCATCGTATTCAGGGATAAGTGAAAACAATTCTGAAAGTTTGTATGGTTCGATTTCTGGTTGGTTTTCATTTTCATTTACGTTTGCCATTTTCAATGATTTTCAGTCGGTATGAAAATCTTTCAGTTAGTCAATTAATAAATTTTCAATCTGTATGAAAATTATTGATTTTCAATTCAGTATGAAAATCTTGTGGGTTATAGGATGAAAATGTAATGGATAAAAGAACTTTGAAAAAACACGAAAGATGATAAATCAAAGTCACTTACATTTGTTGAAATTCTCTGTCAGGGGCTTCACTAAGTGTTCCTATCCACAGGGGTTCCAACGATGAGGGTTGTTGATGAGGGTTTGTTGATGAGGGTTTGTTGTTGCTTGGCGTTCCCTTGTGTGGTGGATGAAATCCTACTTCATTAGCTTTGCTACACCGGGATGAGTAGCGGTTGACGACTTACACGTGTTTCCTCGATGTTGAAGAGACCGTCCTTCCACTGGGTTTGCTCGTGGTTCTTTCTTCTTAAAGATCTGGAGATCACCGTAGTTTTCTACGTTTTTGAAATCCGTACGACTGCGCCACTGTTATATCTTTGGTTTGTCCAAAGACTTTTTAAAAACAGATTTTTTGTTTAAGTATTTATTTGACAAAAAAGAACATAATTTGGTAACATACAATGAACTGTCAGAACTATTGGTATGCACCTTAAAATATGGAACAGTTAGTTACTCGATCATGAGCGTGAATCTAATCTGAACACCGGGACTTCCGTCTCTTCCTCTTTTATAGATTTCCACTTGTTGACTGGAAAAGTGATGATTCCAAGGTTTTGGAAGCGAGGCCAGGATTCCTGCTGACTCCAAGGTTAAAAGGATATACACGATTCCTACGACGTTATACTGAATAAAGGGCTATTGTTTATTTTTATATAACATGTATGATGATGACAGTGCTTTTGAAAAGGAGGTTGTCTATCTAGAAACAATAATCAAACCTCAATTTAATCATCAGAGAACTCCAAGAAAAAATTAGGTGGTTACAAGATAAAAAACAGTGTAACAAGCGTGGAGTCACAAAAAACTCAAACCAGAACATAAACATAAATACCCATCCAGAAGTCAAGGACAATGCAGGAGCCTCGGCAGTGTCTAAAGTACCGTCAACAGAAACAAAAAGGCGTGAAACTGATACTAAAAGTAAACAGTATATAACGAAAAAAGAAGTCAGCGCAGCTGTTGAAGAAGCGAAAACGCTTTCTGTAATCGGCAATATACAGAACCTTCATGAAGAAGGAATACGTCAAAAGCAAAACCAATGTACAAACAATTATTCAGATGAATGGAGCCATGTTCTGAACAAGAGAAAAAGGCGCTAATTCTTGGTAGGTCGAACAGAGGAAAACAAGTAGTGTTCAGTGATCGAAGCTGTAAACATTTCTCTTGAAAATGCCAACCACTCGTGTTGGCGAAACGTCGAGATTTTCTTGAAATAAACGTCGGCCTAAAAACCCGAAAAACCATCATTCGTTCCATGACTTATTTATAAAAAATTCCAAAAGACACCATAAATAACATTTATAATCCAGATATCAAAATCCTAATAATGATTTTCAAACTAATAGCATGTTCATTGCCTATGTAACGGAAAATGATATTCTTGAAATAATTAAAATCAAGATAAAAAATAAACCATCATATGGCTTTAACGGAATCTCTGGAACTGTCATTAAAAAGATAGGACCCCACATACTTGCACCATTAATGCATATTATAAACTCATCTTTTACAGAAGGGAAATTCCCGTCTAGGTTCCGTTATTACTCCAATTTTGAAGAAAGGATGCTAGAAAACATCGAAAACTATAGGCCACTATCAGTACCCTCTGTTATATCGAAAATAATTGAATATGCTATGATTGATCAGCTTACAAACTTTTTAAATAAGTACCAAATAATTAGTAATAATCAACATGGTTTTCGCACGAATCACTCTACAATGGCTGCGATAACATCGTTTTTTGAAGAAATTATTGAAGCCATTGAAAACGGTGAAAGCCCGACGGGAATCTTTTGTGACTTCAGTCGTGCTTTTGACTGTGTTCACCATGACACACTACTAAACATGTTATACAAATACGGAATCAGAGGTAATATTTATGACTGGTTTAACTCATACTTAAAAGATAGAGATCAACGAGTAAAAATATGCGAATCTGGAAAATCTGTTTTCTCATCAATGGACATTAATGCACTAGGGGTTCCACAAGGATCTATATTGGGCTCTGTATTGTTTATCTTATATATAAATGACTCGCCCTTGATTTTATCAGATACTTTTACTACATTATATGCAGATGACTCCACTTTACTAATTAAAGATAAAAACTTTGACTCATTACAAAAAGGAACTGTGACAAGCATACTCATAATACTAGGAAAAAAGAGAACTTTCAGGTACACTTCAGGCACCTGGAACTATCCAAAAATTCTCCAAATACTTTTGGTTTGTACTTGTACAATTCACTTCCACAGAAGTTGAAGAGTTTGGCAACACATATTTTTAAACGAAAACTAAAAAATGTTCTTGTCGATCTGTGTCCTTATACAACACAAGAATTCAGTAACAATTCAGCTTTAATTTAGTTATACAACATTTATCAAATAGGGTTTTATTTGTATGTTTTTATGACTGATAATATTTGTAAGTTTAAGACTTTTTTACTGCTTTTATATTGACTTGTCCTATATCACATGTGATCGTACCTACTGGATAAATAAACTATTGTATTGTATTGGTGTATCGTACAGCTGCTGTAACACGGGAGGACATGAAAATAAGAATTCGTGAGGCATTTCAAAGAATTGTGCTTTTTCATTTGAGCAGCGTGAGAACAAACTTCATGAAGAGATTGATAAAATGTATGGAACAGGATGACAGACATTTTTAACATGTATTGTAGTGTAATTATTGTCTTTGCTTTTGTTTTACATTTAGGAAATTAAAAATATTTCTTCAAAATGTAAAAATAATTTGAAAAACACAAATAATCAAAAAACTGTATGAATAACATGTAACATGTTGGTATCCTCAGATAGGTAATTTCATAAAGAATGCGAAGACAAACTAATATACGGGGTGTTTCATTTGAAAAATTCGCATTAACTTAAATCGAAAAGGACGACAATGAACGTAACATTTGAGGCACCCTGTATGAACATACATGATGATCAGAACAGTACAGGCTACTTTGGTATTTTCTACGTCACTTCACCAGACAAAATTCAGATATTTGAAGAAACAGCTTAATTACAGTTATTTAATTCAGAGCCTGCATCACTCCCCAATTTGTCGAAAAAATTAATAACTCGGTACCCGCGCATTGTGGTGGAAAAAATTCAGTGCTGAATAGGGAACGATGGGACCATTTCATTGACACAAAAATAAACTGGTTGTTCCATTAAAAAAAATATTGTTTCTGCTATTACGGAAAAATGCAACACCCTATGCATCTGGAACTATTTTCAAAACATAGCTTTTTTGGTGCCGTGTAACATTTATATAAGACTGTTCGATATATCGTGGAAATGCGCACTGTTGGGTCACCCGGTATAATAATTATTTGTCATACTTGATTGCCTACACATTTATCTGTTTATATTTTCAAATATTTATTGGATTGGTCTTTTTTTATCAGATTCACATCGAGTGTCAGATATTGCATAGTAATTTCTTTTCACTTGTTACATATTTTCACCTACTAATTTATTTAGGCAAAAGATTATGAGAACGAAACTCATTCTCTGATAGGGTCTTCTTTCGCGAATCAGATAAATGCATTAAAAGTGGGGATGCAGACACGCGCCGCAGCAATTGCCAGTATCAAATGTGAAGTGAACACAACAACGTCACTTTCGTTGAAATTTGCTGTTCTTCTGGTAAGTAATTTGAATTCGCCTGTTAAGTAATTTTGACCAATAACTCCTAGAAATAAGGCTGTTTGGATATGTGTTTTATTTTGGTTCATTAACAAAGGTCTATTAAATATGTTTTTCACACTTTTAAAATAAAATTTTGTAGAAAAAATGGTGAAAATTGCATAAATAAAATAGGCCGATATTAGACTAATATTTTTTAACTCGATCTAATTGCGGCTTATTGAGCCGGAATTGCAAAAAAACGTAATTATTTTCAATCAACTTTTATTCATATTTATAGCAAAAAACAAAAAACTTTTTTCCGAATTCTTGTGATATATACTCTGAAAAATATGTAGAACTATTTCCGGCCCACCAATTTCTCGACAGAAATAGTAAAAATAAGACTTTTGTTAATCAATTTCAAAGTGAGAAAAAAAAAATTAAGGTAACCATTTTTTCAATAAAAGTGGTAGAATGAAAAATGTTTAAATATGATGTTGATTTAGGTTGGTTCATAATGGTCTATTAAACTTACTTTTTTTCTCTTTTTATATCAGACTTCTTAGAAAAAATGGTGTAAATAGCAAAACTAAAATAGGCCGGTATTAGACTAATATTTTTCACCTCGATCTATTTGCGGCTTATTGAACCGGAATTGCAAAAAAATCGACCGATAAACTAAATTGATCTGAAATTTGTGTTTCTTATTTTTATCATAAGAGCCTGTTTTACAAAATATGTCTATTCTGCACAATATGTGTACATCGAATCCATTTTTTAAACATTAGAGTACAAGTCAATTTGCAAAAATATAATATATATTTATCTGTAAGTACCTTTTTCCTGCAGAAAGATGTTACCTATGAAGAGAGCCCTTGCACCGGAACGACCGAAAATAAAAAAGAAATACACCAAAGAAAACTTAGAACAAGATGTCACAAAAGGTATGTCAGCCTACAAAGCCTCAAAGATATACGGTATACCGAAAAGTACCTTAAAAGACAAAAAAAACAAAAATATCTGAATGATACTTGTGGCGCACAGCCAGTACTCACTCCAGCAGAAGAAAATCTGATCGTAGCTTGGATACACTATTTGGGAGACGCGGGGTTTCCAGTAACCAAAGAACAGTTACTAGACACAGTGGCTACACTGGTAAAGAATTTGAAACGGCAAAATCCTTTTACAAATGGTATTCCTGGATACCAGTGGTATACAAATTTTTTTAAAACGAAATCCAAATATTTGTCGTCGAATATCTCAAAATTTGACAAAATCTCGTTCTGCCGTGACGGAAAAACAAATTAGAGACTGGTTTGAGAAAGTTCAGAAATATTTCCAAGAAAACCAAATAATGGACGTTTTACAAGATGGCAGCCGTATATTCAACTGCGATGAAACTGCATTTTTTCTATGCCCTCAAGAGAAACAGGTCCTGGCCAGGAAGGGTCTAAGTCGGTCTACAGCAGAATAGCGAATAATGAAAAAGAGTGTTTAACTGTGCTTGCTAATGTGTCGGCAGATGGAAATGTTGCTCCGCCTATGGTACTGTTTCCGTATGCAAGACTACCAAAACAACTCCCAGCAACAATGCCATCAGGTGAGATATTATTAATTATGTATGTGAGGAAAAAATCTCATTTAAAAAAAATACGCAGGGCGCAGATATTACGCAGTTCTAAGTAATACATTTTTTTTTCAGGGTGGGGCATAGGATACACAGAATCAGGCTGGATGAACACAGATGCATTTTATGAGTATGTGACAAATGTTTTTTACAAGTGGTTGACAAAGAATAACATAAAAAGACCTATCGTGTTGTTCTTAGATGGTCACACCAGCCACATTTCGCTGCCACTAAGAGTATTTTGCAAGGAACATGGGATTATATTAGTGGCTTTGGTTCCAAATTCGACTCACATCCTCCAGCTGCTTGATGTTGCTGTCTACAGACCTGTAAAAGGCACATGGCGAAAAATAGTACATAAATTTAAAATTAACAATAACTACCGGCAAGTCAAAAGAACTGATTTTTCAGCCTTGGTCAAAGAATGCTTTGATGAATGCCTAAAAGAAAGCACGATTCAGTCTGCATTTAAATGTACTGGATTATTTCCGTTCAGTCCAGATGGTGTCAATTATGGTAAACTCCAAAAAGGTAAAATCGAACATTCAACTAGCACCAGCAAAGACGATAAGCAGGGCGATTTCTCAATTGCTAGTTTTGAGCAAAATTTTAAGAAAAACTTTCTCCAAACACTTTGGAGAAATTTCGATGCAATCCAGGTACATCATGGATGGGAGAAACTCGATATGACAAACTTTTCAATTTTTGGCAGTCAAATTGCAATAATATAGACAAGGAATCGCAACCAAAAGACGATAAATGGGTGGTACAAAAAAAACAAATACCGGGTACATCAACACAGTCACGGGAAGAAATAGAAGGATTCTTACAAAACTTTGATGATATTCATTATCTAAACGAATTTGATCATCATGGTGAATCTGATTCAAGTTTCTTCATCGACAATTTAGGAGATACTACCTTAATAAACAACCTGGAGTCTGACATTAGCACCTTTCAAATAAAAGAAAATGGAGAACTAGAACTCGATTAATTCGCAGAACATTCAAATAGATTTAACAACACTAACATTCAGGTTCTGAGAATTGACATTGAATTCTACTAACAGTCTTGATTCCATTGAAAATATTAGTCCCGTTACTATTCTTAATCCTGTTGAAAATCTGAATAATCTTAATTCTGTTGCCGATGTGAATTTTGTTGAAAATCTCAATTATGCAGAAAATCCTGTAGGAGACTTAAGTTACATTGAAAATGTTATTTCTGATGAAGGTCCCAGTTCATTTGAAAATCTTAATTCTGTTGAATATTCAGATACCGTTCAATTTATTAGTGTTGAAAATCTTGCTAAAAATCAAAATGTCAACGCGGAACCAATAAATGAAAACGAAATAGAAATAAACGATCAAGAGAACGTTGACTCAGAAGTTCGTGGTAAAATAAAAGTTGTTGAACAGGGTTCAGAGAGATCACCTCTAAACTGTTTACAAAATGTTGTCCAGTTTCAGCAAATCTAGAAAATTGGAAGGATAACAGTAATAAAGAGCAATCAGAAAATATTGTAACAAGATCACATGATTGCTTAAAAACTGCTCCAAATTGAGCAAAACTAGAAAACAGAAAGCATGATAGCATCAAAGAAAAAATTGAAAATGTAATCGAGCTACTTGATTGACCAAAATCCCCTCCAGTTTCAGCAAATCTAGACAATAGAAAGGATAACAGTAATAAAGAGCAATTAGAAAATATTGTAACAAGATCACTTGATTGCTTAAAAACTCCTCCAGATAGCAATAAAGAGAATACATCTGATTATGAAATAACGCCTCCAAAATTCCCAACACCGTTTAAAAATGCTTTCTTTTTCCCAAAGAAGCCAAATTCGAGCAAAAAGCGAGTAACAAAAAAATCCGGTAGTCGCAATCTCAGACGAATTCATTGAATACCAAAGAAGAATAGACTTAGAAAAAGAAACTGAAGAACAGGAAAAGAGAGACAATCTGGAAAAGAGAAAAAGAAAAGCTGATGAAAAAGATGAGAAGAAAAAAAAAACAAGAATCCAAAAAGTGTGTCAGTAATTCAATCAGGCAGTTTAAATGAACACACGAAAAAGCAGATTAAGAATATTTCGATGGTTAAGGAAGTGAATGGAGATGGAACATTTTCAGGAAAAGAAATGGAAATAACCGACAACAAAATACCTAAAACAATAAAAAATACAACAACTAGTTTCACAAAAGGAGACTATGTTATCCTCAAATACGAGCACAAATATTTTCCGGGTTTAATAGAAGACACCAAATCAAAATCATACTATATAAAAGCCATGGAACAAACAGGAAGTCATTGGAAATGGCCCCATCATGAAGACGTTATATGGTATGATTTTGATGAAGTGATCTCCAAAATAGAGACGCCTCGCCCTATCAACAAGAGGGGATTTTATGAAGTTCCAGAAATCAAAGAAATGGAAATTAATGTCTGATAAAATATTTTTATTTTTATATTTCATTATTCGTTTTTGAAAATAAATTATTTAGTAAAGTACTTTCTGCAATTTTTATTTATTTTTCGTGAAAAAACACAAAATTTTGTAATAAGCCAGAATTAGATCGAGATTAGGCCGGCGTTAGATTGAGAGATTTTTTGATAGGCCGGTAATAGAAAAAGGGGACATTTAATGAAAAATGTTATTTTTTATTTTATTGAAAAAGTAATACGTTATTTTTTTGTTTAATATTACAGAAAACTCCCCCCTTTGCCCTATAAAAAAATTAATTTATGCAGAATACAAACTCTTCACACTAATCCAAGCACCTAAATCTAAAATTTCCTTAAGTGGGTCGGTAATACCACAATTTACCTTAATATTATTTTTTAAATTTTGTATGATGAAACTATGTGAGTATATTAGGTTATCCCACTTAATAGTATTTGATTGCATATAGCACTACCATATTATCAAAATGTAGCTCGCTACGAATTAAAAAAAAAAAACTTCACAAGTCGCAATCTTCTCGGCCTACAATTTACAACAAAACACATTGTATGCATGTTTTCTTTTTGGCAAAGTGTCATACAAAAATTCACTCCAATAGATAAAAAATAATAATAATCAGTCCCATCCAAACATTAACAAATACAATGTGTGATGTGTTCCTATAGGCGGCCATCTTGGTTTTAGTTTGACAGCCACTTGGATAGCCCAATAAACTTTGATAATTATTGGTTTAATTGATTTACTTTAAAAAATAAAATTTTAATTTAATTTTTTATATTTAATTTTAGTACGGTATGCAAATAATTTAGGTTCCAATATAATTAAAATGTCCTTTGCGCCGACAGTACGATATTTGGTGGTTCATCGCAGTAATGCTCTAGAAAGTGGTAGTTCATCCAGTTCAGATGAAGAATGGAATAAAGTTTTACAAAATTATGATCGTGAAAAAGAATACTTCGACTACGTATTATTGATTACGATAATATTGTAATTCGTTATGTAATTGTTACTCAGATGACGAATTCAAAAGTCACTTCAGGTGAATGATTTTCTGTCGCATACATTTAACAGTGTAGATTATGAAAATTTTACTTATGTAACTTCCTTGTTTTTTTTAGACTTTCACGATATACATGTCCTGGATGTTCTACAATTCCTTACCGTCATCAATTGATAAGAGCTGTTTGGAAAATGGCTACAGCAGACTCATATAGGTCACATTTTTCTAGAAATGAACTGTTTGGTCTGATGTACCACAATTCTGAAATATGTAGATAACGAAACTTTTTTATTAATTTTATTGTAGATCAGTTTGTGACAGATTCAACGTAGGACGAGCTACTGCAGTAATAGCTGTACATCAAGTTTCTCATGCTTTATTCAAAAGAGCCTCAAGATTTATACAATGGCCTACGGAAGATCATGCTCTCGAAGTAATGCGTGGATTTGAAATAGCAAGTGGTTTTCCTAAAACAATAGGAGCTATTGATGGTACTCAAAAATTCGTAGAAATACACCAAAACACATTCCAGTAGATTATATCAATCGAAATGAATATTTCATTCTATTCAGCTACAGGTATTTGATAATTTTTATTTTTTACTATTAATTTTTGTAATTAAGAAAAAATTTAAATACAGTTAAATTTTTTTCTGTAGCTGAGACCACAAGACTCTGATAACGCATTGTTATGTTGGGCATCCTGGGTCTGTTCATGATCAAAGAGTTTTTTGTTTCTCAGCACTTACTTACTCCTTAAGTAACAACTTGACGGGGTCATTTCCTAAACTGAAATTTCTTTATTGCAGATTTTCTACTTTCTACCAAGAAAAGATTTATGCAAGATTTTCAAATCTTGATCTGGAATATAATACAGAACTAACTCCTTCAAGCAGTACTTTTATCATCAATCTTATGGAATCAAATTCCAGTAAGATTTGGCAGTCTCCACTCAAGAATAACTTGTTCATGATATCGATAGCCACTTTGAACTGAAATGGAAGGTACTGAGAATCATCATATACTTACAATATATCCTTTTTATTGCCATTCATACATTATTGATAGGTATAAAGTAAATTAATGTTGCCATGTTTATACCAAGTGTTGGTTCTACTAGGTTAATTTGAATGAAATCGTAATGATAAGTACTGTTGATAAATCTGTTAGCGATTCAATTTCCTGTAAGGGGCCTTCTCAACGCCACCCGACGTCTGGAAATTACCTCCCAGGAAACTGATAAACTTCATACAAAGTCGCGGAATCTCAGGCCTTGAATATACTAGTGGTTATGCATGAGAGGTCTAATAGCTAGGTCGAAGTATTCGTGAGGCTGCATATAGCTTGTACATACCCCCCTGCAATCTACTATTGATGGATGGTTACTGACTATTGAAGATGGAATGTATTAATAACTGATAAACGGGGTTCAGTTGCTGCACAAGCAATAGTCAGTAAAACCTATATGAATATGTTGCACTTATGCTCACTGTTATATTGTTCCTAAACTATTGAATATTTTTATTCTTCGACATTTTCGAAATTGCTTGTTTTATTTATATTTCTGTTTGGTTGATAAAAATGTGTATCCAAGCTGCTGCTACTGGACTTATATTTTTCGGCGTTGTGAATAGTGACCGCTATACAGTGTGTTGCTAAATTCATGCGAAACAATTCAAGAGAATATTAATCGTGAATTCTGAAGGATCTGCCCTTTGAATATATCTACAATTCAACCATTCAACAGATACATATAGACCATAGATCATATTGTATTTCATTTCTTATTCGGAAACTATTAGTCCTACTCCCTCGCATACAAAAGTTCTGACAAAACATAATAAGATTAGTTCATTTCATCCCCTTAAAACAATAGTACGAATGTATGTTTTCTCCGATATATGAAGTTTCTATAGTACCTAAAGACTGACCCAATAATTCACAACGAATAATATCATGATTTTGTTCGCATGGATAAAGTTTTGTATCTGACAATGAAGTCAAGTTATTCTGATGGTGCATCCAGAACTTATTAATTATTCTCTTCGTAGTGACAACTTGTGAAATGTGAATTGATCATTAAATGTGGTTTTTGAATCAAAATTAGCATGGGAATGTTGATATGGTTTTTATGAATGACGGTTGCGTTGAGGCTCATTGAAAGTAGGTCACCACAGGGTGAAGTCTATGTTGCAATAAAGCTTTCCATAAATTAACAAAATACAGTAGCGAAAATGTACATGCTACAATACTTCTCAAATGTAATGACATTTTCTTGGAAAAAACTCAGTAAATGTTGAACTTATAGTTTTTAGAAAAACGATTTCTGCAGTTCATTAAATCAAATATATAATTCAACTGGAAGCAGAATTGTGCGGTGGCTTCAACATCTTCAAATCATTCATAATTTTGAAGACTCAGGAATCTGAATGAATTGAACACACTTTCACTTAGTGTTTGGGCAGCAAGGCAAACATTTATGCGTCTATTGCCAAACTTCATATGTTGCCAAATGTAATCGTTGTTCATTTTGGAGTGAATTGAGTGCTTGAAAACATGACCATTTGATTACTGTTTTCGGGCCATCCAATAAAATTCCTTTATCCCCAATAGTTTTCCTAACCAACTGCAACATATGGCAGGGATCCCAGAATATGTATACCTTTTCATTTGTGAATGGGTTCAGAAACGTTGGAATTCTTTATAATATTGAAATTTTGCCTCCAATTCTTCACATATTTTCAAGTTGACTCGTGTCCCATGAAAAGTTATAGACGTTACCATACAATCAGTTTGCTGAATTAACTCCAAACATTTCAGGAGAAGATTCGCTCTCTCTAGTACATCTGAACCATTTATGAAACAATGACCGATGGGAAGTTTTCAACTACTATTTATAGTCTAGTGTATTGATAAATAGAAATAGTCATCATAACATTATTGAATATTATGTTTTAAATTTAAGTAGGTTAAGGATGATATTGTTTGAAATATTACTTAGTCAGTTTGGTCCTAGTTTTAGTTAGAATAGATCAAGACACCGAACTTGAAACTAGTACTGTACAGAAGGCATTTCGATACAATAAACGTAGTAATAAATAATGTCCTGCGTATTAATAGAAGAGAAATAGGATACCAAAGGACCGATCCTATTACAATAGCAACAAACATAAAAACCCGTGTGCTGGTTGCTTGCTGGACACAATCAATTTAATTTTTCAATCCTGTACCCAAATCAACTCTCTCATGAAATTCATCATTATTATAAATCATTCTTCAACAAATTGACATTTCGTCCACAACAGTATTAGGAAGAACTTGGCTGTTTTCGTTTTTTGAACGCAATGATTTTAGAGCACCTGCCGTAAAACCAGGATTTCCTTCAATTACACTATACCATTTCCTTATAGTACTTGTATGAGGCAATAATTTTCCGAACGTTTTTCTCACATAATTATAAGCTCTTGTGGAGTAAAACTGAAGTGTGACTGCAAATTGCCTCAGCTCCGGTGAATACTTTATATTTCTCCTTCCATTCGAACTTTCGAATAAAAATTGGCAGTTATCAGGAACATTATCCTATGAATGAAATTCAAATGCGTTAAATTCAAAACTGAGGAAATCCTCACAGCTGTGATAGCAAATGTATTACGATAAATAATCTGTATGTCGCTCCAGAACGATACAGCTAACAAAGTTTTCAAGTTTTCAATATGAGAGAGTATTTTCAGACCAACTGACTAAGATATGCGGTAGATTTCATTTTGAGATAATGGTAAGAATCCATTATGAAGGTGATTTTTTTATCAAAAATTATGTGGTATGATGAATTCCGCTTCCACAATAATGGGAAAGTGAATCCGCACTGGGTTTGATAAACCAATTTTCAGGAGGTTTGGGGAGTAAATGTTCGGTGTGAAATTTTCAAGAATACTTTGATTGGACCATATTTTTATCAAGGTACTCTAAATAGTGAAAGATACCTTCATATTCGTCAAAATGAGTTCAATAATCATCTTGATGCCTTAGGCACCTCAGATAAATGTTCTTCCAGCAGGATGGTGCGCCGCCTCATAATGCTGGGATCGCGACTGACCAATTGAATGTTCTTTTTCCTTAAACATGTCTTGAAACAAACGGACAAATGGCTTTTTTTGTGGGGTATTTAAAATCAGAGATGTATACTACTCAACCATTGAATTTGGAAGATTTGCAAAATCGAATTTTGAAAGTTTGTCAAAGTATAACACCGCAACTGATAGAGAACGTTACAAGAAATCATGTAATAAATTTTTTTTATACATTCCAAGCAGCAAACGGAAGGCAATTCGAACATTTATATCAATATTATCGTGCCTAGTTATTTGTCAAGACAGTTTTTTCTTGTAGGGACTGTTTGTGTAGTAGTTAGGTACAGTTGAATAAATAGTTTAGTGCATTTTTTTAATTGCATTTGCTGATGATGGAATTCACACCACACTTTCACAACTATTGACCATAAACAATCAAACCACCAATGGGATATAAAATCGTTCATATTGTAAGGTGCACTAATTGAAAAATGAATGTGAAGAAAGTTTGAATATAATGAAAATCATATTATTTTTCTAACCACCCTATATAAATTTTGAAGAAGATGCGTATTTCATATGATAGAATATGCTACCGACTACCAATAGTCTTGAATGATTCCATAAATTCTTCGTGGTATGAATAATGGGTTTGTCTACAAAAATGTCGACATTCAATGAAAAACTGGTATAACTTGGCAACGCCTTGTCGGATTTAAAAAATAAAATAAAACTAGTAATCAGCCTGAATGAATGGGAATTTAGATATGTTTATATATTTATGAGGAGTTCCACTAAAAAAAAACTGATGTTCGATTTTGTGAGCCTTTATTGCGCCCCTCGTATAAAAAATAGTTATTCCCGAAGTTAGCTCTCATAATACGATATAATGTGAAATTATAATATTTCGAAAATTCCTATTGGTTCAAGAGATATTTAACTGTCCCACTGGTCTAGGGTCACACTGTATAGTGGCTTTTTCAAATTATTCAGTTTTTGAGTAGCATCCATGAGAATGGTCTCAGGATATGCTTTGAAGTTATTTTTCATTATTTCATCTTGAAAATATATTCCTTCCAAAATGTTTTCTTCATTCACGAAGACTTCTACATATGAAGATTTACTTCTCAAGAATTGAACAACATTTAATAATCAATTTTCTGATGTCACCTCATTATTACTTTTTAAATTAGGTAGATCACGTAGTGTCACTAGTTTTCCATATTTTTTTTCAAGTAATTCTTTATTAAATTTCAAATTCAACATTTTTAGTGTTTCCTCCCTATTCTCCCCAACAACTTGCGTTGTCTCGGCAGAGATGAAAATGCCCCTTGTTGTCAAAACTGCTTATGTCTTTCATTAGATTCAACGACGGCTGATGAGTGCCCATCCTATGATAAAGCTAGCTGAATGAAGAAGGGGCACTCTTCTTTTCTAGTACCGAAATAAAATGTTTCATTGTAACAATATCAAAGAGAAGTATTTTTTCACCTTGATTTACTGTTAGCATTTTGTTTTTTACTTTTAAATTTTTTCGCACCATTCAAACATGCGTATTTGACACGATGGTAAACTAACGATGAATTAGCAGCAGCTATTCTCTTTGGGTATCTTTTTATTTGCATTCTCCAGGGTTTTTGTATCTCTCCTATGTACTTCTACTAATTTTTGTCATAGTCTTTGACACACCCTTCAAGTTCTTGAGAAGGTTAATTTTGTTTCGGTAACTTCATGTTCATTTGAGATCATGTCACAATCATAAACATTTCAAGTTCAGTAATATGTAATAACCTACTCTTCATAAATGATATTAAAAAAGCTCAATTGCTATATAAAAGTTAGATAGGATGATATTTCGCAAACATAACCTTATTTAAGGAAATCTTTTATTTGGACTATCATCTGCAGAAGTGCTCGGATCAATCGCGGGTCCGAATCAACCTCGGGTCTGACCCGACCGCTCAGACCTTAATACAAACTGCCGCGGGTCCGACCGCTCGGACCACATTTCAAAAAGTCTGCGGATCCGATAGCTTGGACCCCAATACACTTCCCTCTTTATTTAATGAAGTAGCTTCTGAATAGCATCTTGGTGACTCACCTATGGGCAAATCACCATCGGTGTCATAGATAGTCATTCAGATATTTTGGGGTAGTTTTAATTTTTTCAAACCTGAGAAACGGGAAAACATATCGCATTCTTTATCAACCTATTTGCTCTGGAATGGACTGTAACATTTCTGGATTATTTCCTTCAGCTACACTACTGATGGGCCAGAAAGACCTTTCCAACTTGATCCAATCGGGACCTTCCCACCATAGTGCATTTTCTTTCAATTGATTGACCGAACAGCCTCGCGAAATGACGTCCGCCTGGTTATCCTTTGAAACAACATGAAACCACTGATTTCTAGCAGTTATAGATTGAATAAAACTAACCCTATTTGCCACTAAAACCTTCCATCTATCAGGCATCTCGTTTATCCAATGCAAAGTAGTGATGGTAGAATCACTGAAAAAAATAAGATTGGTTAAATTTAACCTTCATTAATTTCGTAATTTTATTTGATAAATTAACCGCTAGAACTGCTGCGCACAATTCCAGGCACACTAAAATTTGTTGTTTTATAGAGGCTACACGGGATTTTGCTGTTAGCAAATAAGAAGTTACCTGTTCAATTTTCATTCCTCCTTACAGGCACATGATCCGTACCCTACCTGTGAAGCGTATGAATGATGGTACTTTGTGGTACGAATGATGGTACTTTGTGCGCCAGGATAGAATAGAACGCAGGCTCAATAAATATTTCAGAATTTATCTTTTACATTTACTGAAGCTGAAAATGCATATTTATTATTAATGTGTTTTCCTCTAGAGTTCCCTGTCTCGGTGACAACAACAGCCGCACTCGTCGTTTTTGACTGCCTTAGTTGTGTCTCAGAGCTACTTTCTTACAAAAACCTAGAGTTTTCACTTGTATTGACTCTTTTGTCAACACAGGTGTATCAATAGTACCTTTATGTAATTTTGCAGGATTAATTTATTATTTTCGTACCTTTCTGTCAATAACTTCCAAGCTAATTCATAATTGTCTGAGGTAACTTGGATAGATTCAATTACTAGCAGCCTCGCCTCCTACATCTAATTTTAAGTAATTAAATTTACGAACAGCATCGATTAATTTGTTATTGTCAAGTGGCAAGTTGTCTTGTCTTATAGAGGACCACCCTGTAACTGGCAATGATTGATTGTTTTCTGCAGCGTCGCTTTTCTTTGATAAAATCTCTTCGCACATGGAAATAATGTCAAAATAATTATTGATGCAAATTTCAACTTCTTTCAATTCTTTGACATTCTGATCTTGTACTTCTTGTTTGGTTTCTACTAAAATTTCAATTTCATACTGTATTTTTCCGAAACTACTAAAGCTTTCCTAAATTTTTTCTACCCGCAATTTCAGATTTGTATAATCAGTAACTTGTAAATTATGTAAATTTAAATTGTTAACATGTTCATCCAGGAGTGTCAGTGACCTTTTAAACTGTCCCCTTTCTTATCCCAAATTTTCAAGTTCGTGGTCTGCCATATTTCAATTGATAGAACAGAAATAAGTACCTAGGTTCGAAGGTATCGAATGGTATAACTATAGCCTGTGTCCTTGAGGAGAATTCAAAAAGGGAAGGAAAATATTTCCGAATTTATCTATTACAATTACTGAAGCTGTTGAGAGAAGTGCATATCTATTATTACAATGTATTGCCCCATTTCAATTGAGGTTTCACCAGTGTTTACCTCTTGGTTGTCATAACCAAACTGCATAGACTGTCTTAGGAACAAATTGTGAGAAATCATACCTACCATTTAATATATTTTCTTGTGTTAATCCGACGTTTTTTATGTAAAGCCTCCTAGCGGTTTCTCATAATTTATTTCAATATTGTTTATTGAAGATTCGGCCAATATTCAAATTCCAATAATGGTGATAGGTTTTCGTTGTAATATGGTATCAATATTATTGTTCTATATTGGCATGAGGTTTACCAAACTATTTTTAGGCTTTTGAGGTTAATATATGATTTTTGGAATTGCTGAACGACTATTCTACCAATATTCTCCCAACACGGATATTGTTAAAAAAAACAAATATAGTTACTGTGAACTCATTCTTTTAAATATGCAAATTCACGATATTATATGTTACAGACAAAATTTAAAAAAAAATTAAATAACAGTTGTGTAAACCTAGTTATTCATCAGAGCATATTGATTCATTTGCCCTTCTACACTTGTATAGATTTCCTTGATTTTTCGTTTTTTATTTTCAGATTGTGGAAGGTTCAAATCCAAAAAAAATAGGCTATAAGCTTTTAGGCCACCACAAAGCACTTATTCAAGAAAACTTTGACAAAAGAAACTTTCAGATATAATTCAAAGGTCAGTAGTTGTTTTCTGTTGGATTCTTGCCTACGAAAATACCTATTGTATAGCTTTCTGCGTAAAACTGGACTAAACAATTATGAACAATTATGCAGAAAAGATAAAAGAAAATAGATTTTTTCCGTGAATGATTTCATATCAAACAAAAAATTAGTGAAGCAAAACTAAACTGTCATTGTACGGCTTCTCCACTCTGTTTTGGGATTAAATAGAAATAAATTCTGAAAAAATGCGGGAGAACTGACACCAAATTCAATCACTTGGTGGTGTCGTTTGTGTAAGATTTGTTTCCAAGTAGTAAGTATAAATATTTACAGACAGTTTGCCCTCCAGGATTCCATTATGTTATTTCTCTGGAATACAAAGGAATCTTTTCGTAAAAGGAACACCTAGAGCGTTATGGCAGAAAAAATGTGAGGGTGCAAATTCCATTCAGTCGCCCCCTGAATGGAACCAAAGCCGATGCATAGTTCTTCGCCAGGCACAATCACATTTTGAAAATTTTTAACCAATTTCTCCAGAAGCGGTGAGTCGAAGTTGTTTGTCACTCCTCTCATTGTCACTGAAATATGAGAAAGCAAGTAATAATTCAAATCGATTACGTGATATGAAACTCTTTATATTGTTTCCATAAAGTGCATTTTTCGGCCAATACGAGCAGTTTTGTTAATTTATTCAATCCCATCCACACAATGATGAACAAGAAATACTTTATTGCTTCGTTATTCGTATCTACCCATTTATAAATTTTTGCTTTGGGGCCGTGACTTAAAATTGTTAAAATTGTTATTTCCGTCTACCGATTGCACCACTACGCGCAACCCTCGGAAGTCTTCGAGAGACTTGTTTGAGCTAGGGAAGTATTCAATTTTTGATGTGCATATCTATTAGTTTCCTCCACAATCAACTGAACAACATCATCATTCAGAAAGAGTTGAAAAAAGTCGAGAGGTTTTTTTTGAGACATCTCAAAAAGTTCAACTTTGATACCTGAGTTCTGAACATTGAAATTTATATTTTTCAAGTTCTCGCCATTTATAATGCTGTTGTAGTTCATTTATTTATTATCTCTGTTATTGTTTCATAATCATAACTAACATTCTTCGAAATGCTAAAAAATGAATATATGATATTTTATTTCAGTGAAACTAGAACACAAAAACGCTGACTTGTCACATATAACTTCTCTTTGTTCGTGGAGCAAATTTTATCCTTCTTTTATTATTGCTAGCTCATTCCAAGCCAGCGTCATAGTTTTCATGAATAGAAACTGAATGTAAGGTATTCTCTTTAGCAATTACGAACGAACTCTTGCCCAACACTGTAACTGATTTTTATTTCAAATTAAACTTGAATTGTCAGCATCTTGGCTTTCTATTTTGCAACCGTCGACCAACCAACAAATAGGAGTAGCAACCCCTACAATGCTTCATGTCAGTAGTGTTTCCTCCGTTTCATCAAGTAATGATGTACTTTCATTTTCAGACACTTGAAATTGGGAAATGACATTTTCAATTACGTTGTCTATTCTTTCTGAGCTAACCTGTACACTTTGCGAACACAAGGCTGCCAAAGTAGATGTATTGGAGCCATTAGCCACTTGCTTCTCAAATGAAAACAATAAAAATGTCAACAAATATTTATAATATTTTATATAAAACGAAGAAAAAAAAATACATATAATTTAAAAAGCAAATATTTTGAAAATATTAAATATTTTGGCACATCAAACATATTTTTTGACTTGTATTGTAGCGTTTAACGTGTTAAAAGGGGCTTTTAATTAGGATTAATTAGTAAAATATGGAGCTTTGAAATACCAACAATTCGTTTTACGAATAATAAAAAAATCGAGTCAATTTTACTTAAACACTTACCGTATTAGCAGTGTTTATAGAGAAAGAAGATAGTTAGCCAATCTTACGAACTTTCAGTTGGATTCAAATGGAGACCATCACTAGAGGTCGCTAGTCCACGAGTCTCCAGTCACGTCTGTTCTTAATTTTAACGTATGTATTTGTTCAGTTCGTAAAATATGATTTATTGAATAATCCCATAGATGGCTCTGAAATATGATTTTGACACATGCATCTTATCCAGCGTTGTACTGGTAAACGCGAGATTCCATTCATTTCAGTTTCAGTGTTTCTATTTAACCTGGAACTTATGTTATCAAGACCATTTCCAGTGAATTTTGTGTTTATTTGTTTTGTGCCATTATCATTTGTGAAATTGTCTCGTTACCCTTCGTGTATTTGTTAAATATTATATTTATTTGTTCAACACTTGCTATTAATATACAGGGTGGGGCACAGAAAACGAAACAGATCGAATATCTTCGAAACGCATGTGTTGTGAATAAAATGCAGAAGCACGTCGATTTTTAATCCAAGGGGTACATCTTTCTATCATAACCTCAACTGTCATACCTCTTGGGCACTATCACCCAAACAATTTGAATAGGGAAAGTAGTAAGGCTGTGTCAAGTCACCGGTCGGACAAGGCACGTGCGTTCAGTATGAAGTATGACGATGAGTCGGACCGATTAGATGATTGAAAATATTGGTCACATACATACAGTTCTAATTAGGTCGTCAAGTCAACCAAATGACCGCGCTGGTCTAATCATATTGGTCAGACCGGAGACTTGACTCAGCCTAACCCACTTACTAACATATGACCCAATAAATGTGATTGATTGATTGATTGACACATCATTAAAAAGGTAATTTCATAAGGAATTCAGCCATGTCAATTTTTGCCACCTAACTTTTCATTTTGGCGCCCTCTTGCGGGACAAACAACTGTTTCGTATTCCAAATTATGATACTGCATTTGCAAGCTATTCTGACATAAAGTAGGTGACGATGCATTATGGAATTTTTCTAAATGAAAAAACAAAATGGCGGACATGATTTGCAATTAAAAAACATTCAAAATTGATATGTGGTGGTTTCCAAGGTCGGAAATTATGATTTGTTTGTCAATGCGAAAAAATAAGATGGTGGCTCCAAGATGGCGGACGAAATTTGTAATTCTGGTCTGATTCGAATCAAAATTAGTATGTGGGGATTTTCAGGGTGAAAGATTATGATGTTTTTGTCAATGCAAAAAACCAAGATGGTGGACGAAATTTGTAATTGTGGTTCGATTCGATTCAAAATTGGCATATGGGGGTTTTACAAGTTTTAGTATGACTAAAATGAAATGATTAAATTCATAACAAAAATTAAACAAATGCGCTAAAAAGGAAATAATATTTTTTTTCAGATGTGTGACAGAGGTTATTCTATACGTAACAGAATCAAAATTTTACCTCGCAAAAATACCTATTTTGTACTCGCGGCAAGCTTTCGAATCGGTTAGAGTAACCTACGTCACACATCTAAAAAAAATATGAATACCTCTTCTCTCTTTTTCGTTTATTTGCCGTTATCTCCTTTTAGCGCATTTGTATAAAAGCTTTTTTTATCAATTTAAATAATTCATTTTATTCATACTGAAAACCCCCATATGCTAATTTTGACTCTTATCGAACCACAATTACAAATTTCGCCCGCCATCTTGTTATTTGCATCGACAAAAAATCCTAATTTCTATCTAACCCTGAAAATCTCTACATTCTAATTTTGATTCGAATTGGACCAGAATTACAAATTTCATCCGCCATCTAGGACCACCATCTTGTTTTTTTGCATTGATAAACAAATCATAATTTCCGACCTTGCAAACCACCACATATCAATTTTGAATCGAATCGGACCATAATTGCAAATCATGTCCGCCATTTTAGAGCCGCCATTTTGTTTTTTCTCTTAGAAATATTCCATAATGCATTGTCACCGAATTTATGTCAAAATAGCTCGCAAATGCAGTATCATAATTTGGAATACGGAAGAGTTGTTTTTCCCGCAAGAGGGCGCCAAACTAAAAATTTAGGTGGCAAAAATTGACATGGCTGAATTCCTTATGAAATTACCTTTCCAATGATGTGTCACACTTACTACTTTCCCTATCCAAATTGTTTCGGTGATAGTGCCCAAGGGGTGGGGGGAGAGGTATGACAGTTGAGGTTATGATAGGAAGATTTCCCCCTTCGATTAAAAATCGACGTGTTTTTGCATTTTATTCACAACACATGCGTTTTGAAGATATTCGATCTGTTTCGTTTTCGGTGCCCCACCCTGTATATATTATAGTACACAGTATAGATAGCAATTAAGTTGGTAAACTCATTCAATCTCTTCATTTAATAATCGTTGTCTTTATAACACTTCGAACCTGGTCTGATTCCTGACGGCATATATTTTACGTCGGGAAAGCAAAGGTTGGGTTTTTAAAAAATTACTTTATTTGTATCAACACTCAAGTTGAAACTCTTCTAACTTGGTTTGTAATTTTTGATGTTAATTTTGAATGTGTTTCTCGAATCAGCCTCTTGATTAGACTGTCTGTGAAAATCATCCCAAGACAGTTCGCAATAACAATATCTTATCGCTTTCCTAGAATAAATTCAAGGTCTGCGAAGACAGCGTTTCCTTATAACCTTGCAACATTGTTGCAATGGCGTAGTTTAATAAGATGCAATTATTTTTATAAGTCCACAAGGGCTACGAGGATATAACACCTCCCCCTTTAAGAATTTTTATTATATCTGAATGAATAATAAAAATTAAAATAATTATCAAGTTTCAATTAATTCAAGTTAATAAAATCAATAACATTATAAAATAAATGTCATCATATGAACATGATAAGAAATAATAAATATAATTATATCTTCTTAGGGGCTCTTCGGGATGTCGACGCTGCCAACGGGGTTGACGGGGTCTGGAAGACTATTTCTTCTGATCCATTATCATATACTGGGGTTAAATGGATCGAGGGCCGTCTTGAAATCATTGACCTGACGTTACAGTAGTTGAATATTTGGGCACAACATCCTCTTGGGCGATGTCCGTCGTCTGAGTTGGGGCTCGTATTGAAATATCCAAAATATCGTCTTTTTAGGCAACATTTGAATATTATCCATAATATAAGTATGAATATAAAAGTCATGCAAATGTACGTGAAAGTACTTAGATGTCTAGTGGTGAAAGGCTCGTTTATAATCTTGTTCAAAGTTTTGTCATATTCCCGTAGTTTTTCTTGGGCTATGTTCAAATCATCCAAATTTAAATGATTTATTTTAACTGGCTTCATGACTGGAAGATCTTCTCGTTTTGGAAGATGGTTACAGCAATCGTATGTTATTTCAGGAATGTAGAGCTGAAATTTCAGAGTTTTGTTGTTATCTGAACTTGCATATACTCTAGTAGTTCCTATAAAAGCGCTACACTTTGATTCTAATGTCAAAAGTGAGTTTTCTCGAATAATTTCAGTTTCTGAATTTCTACCTGGACATATGGTTGTTACAGGTAGTTGATTGGATACTGTTAGTAACCATTTATCGTCCACTAATTTTTGTACATTGTAATCGTCTACTCCGATTACAACCTTGTCGCAATTTGGCATTATTTTTGATTCCATCAAAATTATAATTTCACAGGGTGACTCATGTGAAAGTGCCTTAGGAAAATGATTGTAACATATTCGAATTTCGTTCTCGAATATCTCGGAACAATCGTCATGCTTGACTGCAATATATTGCTTACTATCCCTTGCAATTGCTGCATATTTATATAGGGGTAGAATAGTGTGAAAAAGGTTTGTTTTAGGATCTTTGGTTGGGACTGAGTAAATATGATAGAAATCAAAATCTGAACTCTCTACTAATGGAATGTGTAAAATAAAAATTACTCTTTCATTTGTTTGAAAAGCTTCAAGCTTTATCAAGGAAATTATTTCTGAAATATGTTGATGTGTTGGAGTAAAAGGTAAATTTCCATGAGACAAAGTCATTGGAATTTTTGTTAATTATTCAATTAAGAAGTTTGGATCAATTACTGAAGGATGTAAGATTTTTAATCTTGCAAAAGTTATGCTGTTAATAATATCATTGAGTTGATCTAAAATAATTGTATTCGATTGTAATATTTGTTCAATCATTTCTAATATTTTAAGTTGTAGCTGAAAATAGTATTTTGTTTCACGATTTTCAACCATTTCTTTTTCTATTATTTTCAAATCTTCATTGAATGTGGTTTCGTCAATTCTTAATTTATACAGAGTATTATTAAAATTCGTAATTGTACTTGAAACAATTTGAATTTGGTTTTTCATTAATAATTGCAAGTTTTTGTCGTCCCTTTCTAATTTATTTATGCACTCATTATAAAATTCGCCATCTGATGCGTCTAAATTCCATGTAATAACTTTCCATACAGAACCTATGCCATTTATCAACCCTCTTTTAAATCTATTCGTCACAGTTAGGGTGATTTCTGAAAATTTTGATTTTATTTGTTGATTCATAGTATTCAACATTGATAGTTGTGCAGAAAATGCTAATTTGAAATTTGGGTTCAAATTATTTCTGTTCAATAGAGAATTCAAGGATTCTTGAATATTAAGGCTTTGTTTGAACGCATTTCTAAGTTCTGAAATATTTTTATATGCAATCAATTTATATTCATCATTTGATATTTTGGTTATTCCTTCCTTTTGGAAAAATATACCTGCTGGGGTGTTTATTTTTTCTATTCTTGCGCTGGCTCCGAGGATGGCCCTGCAACAAGAGTTACTGGTTTCAATCTATCGAAATGTACAGTTGTTGTTCCATTATCTAATTCTAATACTGCTGTATTCATATTTAATATACGAAGTATTTTAAAAGGACCGTTATATTTATTTCTCATTTTATTTCTTATTTGAGATTCTTTTAAATAAACATAATCTCCTTCTTTGTAATTTGGTAAGTTTTCTCTTACATGTTTATCATGCCTAATTTTTGATTTTTCTTTAGCCGTTTCGAGGTTTGTTTTGACTTTCTCAAAAATATATTCAGCTGTATTTTTTAAATCGTTAACATAATTTGATTGAAGTTGTTCTTCAGTATATAAAATTTCATTTTCGTCGTCTCTAATATGTCCGAAAATTATTTCTTCAGGAGTATATTTTGTTGAATTTGATTTACTTCTGTTATACGTTTTTATACAGAAAGGTAAACCTGATATTATTGGTTTATTTGGATTATCACTATGATAAGCTCTTAAAGAATCTTGTAAGGTTGCATGGAATCTCTCTACAACTCCATTTGTTTGTGGATGTGCCACGGCATTTTGAGTTATTTTGAATTTATATAATTTCCCTAAATCTTTCATATGTTGATTATTGAACTCAGGTCCTGGATCAACATGAATCCTTTTTGGTATTGGGTAGTGTTGAAAATAATGTAAAAGTTTTTCTGCAATAGTTATACCTTCTTTATTTTCCACACGGTATGCTTGTGCAAATTTGGAAAAATTATCAACAATTGTTAATAGAATATTATTTCTATTTATACCCATTAAATCAATATTTATATGTTCAAAAGGCCTATTAGGTGTTTCAGTTATAACTAATGGATAGTCATTATTTTGTCGGTTAGTTTTCGTTTTATTACAAACTTGACATTTTTTTATAAAGTTTTCAACATCTGTTTTCAAGTTTGGCCATATGTATCTATCTCGTATTCTTCTGAACGTTTCGTTAATACCTTTATGTACTGCTGTCTTACTTGTGTGATAATTTTCTAAAACATTTTCTCTTTCTTCCTGTGGTGGAACTTTTACGATATCGTGACATATTGTGAAAGTTATGTCTTCGTCTTTAAAAATATAACTTAGAATATCTAAAAATGGTAAGTGTTTCACTGTGTTTATAAAATAATTATTTGGTGGTAATTTATTTTTCAGTGAATAAAATATCCTGAAACAATCTTTCAAGCTGATTGCGTTTATACTCATAGTTGGTATCTGAATAAGATAATATTTCCGTTGTTGAAATTTAAGACTTTGTCTTATCGTAAGCACGTCTGTAAGATTTAAATTCTGATTATTTGGATCTATACACGTATCTTTTATTATTGTGTGTAAATGAGGTGTTTCGCGGTTTTCGTTACTTGGAACAAGTAATATGATATTATTGTGTGCAACAAAAATTAAATTATCATTTGTTTGTTTTATTTTCTCATGATCTATAAGTGATTGCGATTTTCTTTTCTTTGTGAATTCGTAAAACTTTGTAAGAAATTCATTTTGCTCTTGATTTTCTTCTGAAGCTGTATCAGTTTCTGAGTCTTGGTTTTCGACATTTTCAGTTTCTGATAACGCGTTGATTTTTATTCTGGATAAAGCATCGGCATTTTTGTTATATTTACCCGGTTTATAGTCGATTTCGTACTCATACTCTTCTAATTGTAATTTCCATCTCATTAAACGTGAGTTTGCGTTTGATAATGAAAATAAGTATTTTAGTGGTTTATGATCGCTAAGAATTTTAAATTTTCTTCCATACAGGTACGGACGAAAGTGTTTTACTGACCATACAATGCTTAATAATTCTTTTTCTATAGTTGAGTAACGTGATTCTGCTCCGTTTAAAGTTCGGGATGCATACGCTACTGGTAAATCTTCACCTACTTTTCCTTGAGAAAGTAATGATCCGATCGCATATTGGCTTGCGTCACAGCTTAATAAATATTCATTTTCAAAATTTGGATATTGCAAAATTGGTGCTGTTGTCAAACATTTTTTCAATTTTTCAAAAGAATTCGTACATTCCTTATCAAATTTAAATTCTTCATTTTTCTTTAATAAATTGGTCATTGGTTTTGCCATTTCTGAGTAATTTTTTATGAATCTACGATAATATCCAGTTAAACCTAAGAATGATTTTATTCCTTTCGTGTTTTTTGGTACTGGGAACTTTATTATAGCTTCTATTTTCATAGGATTTGGTTTAACGCCATTTTCTGTTACTAAGTGTCCTAAATATGAAACTTCTCTTCTTAAAAATTCACATTTACATGGTTGTATTTTGAAATTGTACTCTTTCAATCGTTGGAATACGTTTTCTAATCTTTTAATGTGTTCCGATAATGTAGAACTGTAAATTATGATGTCATCCATATAAGTCATACACATTTCTCCCTGTAGTCCTAATAAAACATTATCTAAGGCTCTACAAAATGTACTAGGAGCATTTTTAAGACCAAATGGTATACGCAAATATTCGTAGTGTCCATTGTCTACACTGAATGCGGTTTTTGGAATATCTTTCTTTTCTATTTCAATTTGGTGAAAACCTGGTGCAAGATCTAATGTCGTAAAATAACTACACTTTCCTAACTGATCTAGTAGTTCATTTATCATTGGAAGTGGATATTTGTCTCCCACCGTAATTTCATTTAACTTTCTGTAATCAATTACCATTCGAAATTTTTGTTTTCCACTTGAATCTAGTTTTTTCGGTACTAGCCATACTGGACTTTTCCATGGACTAATCGATGGTTGAATTATATTTTGTTTTAACAAATTTTCAATTTGATTTTTAACTTCTTGCTTCAATGCATGTGGATATCTATACGTTTTTACTGATATTGGACCTTTATCTTGTGTATTTATTTCGTGTTTCACCTGACTTGTGAAAGTTAATTTGTCATTTTCCAAATAAAATATTTTTTCGTATTTTAAACAAAGATTCTCAATTTCATTTCTTTCCTCTTCATTTAAATGATCTAGACGTAATTCTGACAGTATTTTGTCTTCTCGGTTGACATTTTGGAAATTGTTTATTTGAATGTTTTTCATTTCTTTTGTTTCCATGAATATTTCTAACTCTATTGGAGATATTTCTATAGCTTGATCTGTGTCTGAAAAATTTGCAATAGACGTGATGAACTTTTTGTCTTCATTTACTTTTACAAAACAATTTGGAATTCTTACACTTTCATTTATTTTTATTTCTGGACAAATTCCTTCATTTAGATTTTCATTTTGAGCTTTTAATTCATGTAATTGAATTGTTCTGGCTGGAATTGTCAATTTTACAGTATCTTGATCTTCATTTGTATTATATACATATAATGGTAGTTCTTTGTAGAATAATTTTATCTTTTTATTGGTAATATCGATTTCAGCTTTTGTTTTTTCTAGAAAATCGATACCTACAAGTCCGTCGAATTTGAAATCAAAATCTATTAAATAATACCTGTGCATTAAATTGTTTGGACTGATGATAATATCTATACTTTGATATATTTGTGTGTCATTTTGTGTGTCATTTATACCATAAATTGAAAAATTCTCATCGTTGACTTGTACTTGTTTATGTGTATCATATTTTTTCTGTGCTACGTCAATTTTCATTAGAGAAATAGGTGCGCCAGTATCTACTAAAAATGTATATCCTTGCCTATCTTGTATATAAAATAGTTTTTTATTTGGTGAGTTTAATATTGTTGATAATCAAATAACTCGTTTTCCTGTTCGTTCTGTTGTTGGTCGTATTGTTCTTGGTGTTGGTGGTCGGGTTGTTGGATTTCCTCCACTGGAATCAAAGCACCCGATGGACTCGACTCCATCATGTAGTTTAAATGATTTACTCTATCATTTTGAGATTTATTTAAACTGTTTGGATTTTTCTGAATGACAGAAGGTCTTTGTTGTTGAACATTTCTGTAATTACTTTGGTTTTGTTGATTAAATCCTTGTTGATTTGTGTATCTTTGTTGATTTAATCCTGAAGTACTTGGGTTTTGGAAATTTCTGTTTGTATTTGGTGGATTTGTATTCAATCTACTTTGATTTTTGTAACAATTTGAATTTGTGTGACCTGGTATTTTGCAAAAATTACAAATTTTTTGTGTTTGTTGGTTGTTGGAATTATTATTATTATACCCATAATTTTCTCGTGGATATACTTTATTTGAATTTGAACCTGTTGGTTTTGAACTTGGCTTTGAAATTCTGAAATTTTTCAAATATGCTATATTTTCTTCTTCAATTAAAAATTGTTCCGCTTCATCCAAGCTTTGCGGTTTCTGTGATCGTATCACTGAACCGAAAGGCTCGCTTAACCCTGCTAAAACTGTTTTTAGTGCAATTTTTTCATGTGATCTGTTTAAAGCTGCTTTTTCTTGTGCTTCAAGTGTTTGATCTAAAGCTACGCTGCTTCTTAATTTTGTTAAGAGATCTTCAATTCGTTGAACAAATACTCTAGGAGTCTCATTCGATTTTTGAAAAGATGATGTTAAATCCCTCAATAATCCTTCCGTATCTCTACAATCTCCGTAGTGACCTATTAATAATTCACGAATGTTAACCCATGTTTGTAGTTGTCTACTAGAAATAAACCTTTTTGCTTTTCCCTTGAGTTTGCTTTTTATTATGAAAATCATAGATAGCATTTTCTTGATTTTCATCTACATTTTCTGAAACAAAGTTACATGCTTCAATGAAATCGTTTAGTGTTGCTTGATCACCGTCATAGTCGGGAATCATGTCTCGTAATTCTTTTAATGAAAACCCTGCTTCCACTGCCATTTTTGTTTGTTTGGTTGGGGATTAGGAATAATAAGGAAAATATGCCTCAATTAAACCTTGGTTTAGAAACAATAACTTACAGAGCAATGACGAGGAGAAGGAACTTCATGCAGGCTCGCCTCACTTCTTCAGTTGATTTTCCTTGTTTTTTCTTCTTTGCTTGGTCGTCAAGTGCCAGGAAAGGTGCCGCTGGGACTCGTACGCTTCAGCTTGTTTTTCTTTTTCTCTCTTCTTTCTTCTCTCTTCTTTCTTCTCTCTCCTTTTTTCTCTCTTCTTTCTTCTTTTTCCTCTTCAAGAACCAGGAAAGGGGCCGCTGGGACTCAAAGTTTGGTTTTTCTTTCTTCTTTCTGCTTTTCTCCGCTTCGATGAACCAGGAAAGGTGCCGCTGGGACTCGAACGTGTGAGCTTCTTCACTTGGCTTCGTTCAACCACAGTGTTCTTGGACCCGTTTCGAAAATGTCACTTTTTCGCGATTTTCGAACTTTTTGAATCCGTTTCCGACTGCGCCACTTTTACGTCGGGAAAGCAAAGGTTGGGTTTTTAAAAAATTACTTTATTTGTATCAACACTCAAGTTGAAACTCTTCTTACTTGGTTTGTAATTTTTGATGTTAATTTTGAATGTGTTTCTCGAATCAGCCTCTTGATTAGACTGTCTGTGAAAATCATCCCAAGACAGTTCGCAATAACAATATCTTATCGCTTTCCTAGAATAAATTCAAGGTCTGCGAAGACAGCGTTTCCTTATAACCTTGCAACATTGTTGCAATGGCGTAGTTTAATAAGATGCAATTATTTTTATAAGTCCACAAGGGCTACGAGGATATAACATATATGGAGCCCCATTTCGATGAAATAAATAAATTCAGTTTGAATAAATGAGCACAGGTGTAAAATGTACACACTAGTTAAGTGATATCTTCACGGTGAATAGAGAGATTAAATAAACTGATGATTACAAACATACTATTTGTTCCATTGTGTGTCACCATCTTTTCACTAGTGAAGTGTGCGACACAAATGTCACCCACCTACTGGTTAAAATGAGTCGCCCAGTGATTGAAATTGAATATCAAACAATAACAAATACAAAGCAGTTTGCCCCGAAAATAATAAGGCACAGGTGCTGTTCACCGGTAGTGTATTATGAGCTTCATCCCAGTGATTTTGGCTTAAAAAATACACTGGACACCACATGTAGGAGAAAAGATATGAAATTCCACACTAATTTTTCACATGCCGCAGTATTGTTCATGATGATTGAAGTCAAAATGACAAAATTGATATTAAGTTCACGTTCACTTTATTACATTTATGAATAGTTCATTCAATTTATATCAAATAATAAACAATAAACTTCATTTTTATTGAATGACATTGAATTTGTGAATAAAATATGCTACTCTGTTAGAAACTATCATTAGAAAATTTCAAGTACGTCCCTGTCAGGGCGAACGATTCACTACTAGGATTCCTTGACGAAAATAAAAATCCTCAAGTATACCTAAAAAAATGCAAGTTGATTGTAGGGGGCGCATTCGTACGGGTGTATTTTTGCCTCGGTTCGTCGTTATCGAGCTAGATGTCTCGCGCGATTGTATCAAACGCGATTTCCACAGGCATTGACTAACTATCTTCTTTCTCTATAAACAATGATATTAGTCAAGTAAATGATCAAACTGTTGTCCGCCAACGTGCATACATAAGGCTTTACATTTTCGCGCAATCACGCGCGATTGGAGCGCCATATTTCAATCGCGCGTTGTACAATTTGTTTCCTCAAAATTGCAACATTCCAATCGCGTGGTTTTGGCATGTACCGTGAATCGTAGAGGATAAGACTGCTAGTGTAAATCAAAAAGTGTTTCACTCGTGCGAGTCGTGGCTCGTGGAGTTTCGAAAAGTTCAACAGTTTTATAGACGGTTTGACCAGAATGGACAAAATTGAATACCGAAAACGAAAGATAAAGGTAGCTCTGTGCCTGGCCTATCTGAATACTACTTCAAGTAATCGTCAAAAAATTAGTTGTTGGGTAAAAGCATGGATGGAAAATCGGAACAAATACGGGCATATGTGATTCGTGATAAGTTTCCTATAGATTCAAAAATTATTTGGTTTCTCATTTACAGTTACAAGAGTGCGTGAAAGTATATAACAGCAGGAGAAAGGTGGACAACAACGTCAAGATATTTAGCTACAGGCCGTTCGTCTGAAGATTTAAAATTTTCTTCCAAAATATCAGCATTAGCATTATGTAAAATTATACCAGTGGAAACATATTTAAATGCAGGTCAGTCTTCGTTATTTGACAGAAATTATCTATTTCATATCATAAAAAAATTAAAACTACAAAATCTGATAATAACTACTTGCTTGTTATAAAAAAGGTGTTAAATCTGATGATGTTTTTATCTGGAGATATAAAAGTAGAGTAGGTGATGGGGAAGGTTGAATTGGCGATGTCACTGTTCTACAATTGCTGTGTAATTTGTTACTTGATTCAATAATAATTGATTAATGACTTTATGGATAAGCATGTCCGCGTAAATGGCTTGGGTCGAAGCGATCCTCTTCAACTTTTTACCCACGCAATTGCTGTTACATCGAATACATACAAAGAATCGCTGGCTTCAAGTTGAGTTTTACAATAATTTATGAAGTCCATCTGGGATCTATTTTGTTTTGAACTCTTGTCTTTTTTTTGGAACAGGCGGGCGTTTCAGAGGTTGTCCATCAGATATTGACAGAGATTCTGAAGGCCTATTAGTGGACATGTGAAAACAAAGTTTTCTTGTTACAGTTTCCATCTACGAAGCAAGAATGGTTGGAAATAGCAAATGGTTTGAAAAAATGGCAATTTATAAAGTGTAGAGGGACTCTTGATGACAAACATATATACAGTACAATATTACAATTATAAATTTTTTTATAGTAATTTGATTTAATTGCACTCGCCAATTCCAACTATGAATTCATTTTTGTCGATGTTGGGAAAAATGGAAGATTATCTGATGGTGGAGTAATTGAAAGCACGGAATTTTATCATAAATCGGTAAATTATTATTATTATAAAAGGAGTTCACAATCATATTCGATTTTTGTTTCAGACCATTTAAATTTACCAAACAAAAATGAAACTGAGCATAATGTGAATTTTGTTTATTTTTTGGGAGATGAAGCATTTTTTTGAAATGAGAACTTTTTAAAACCATTATTTCCCAAGGGGATGTTTCTTTCATAGCAGAATAATTTTCAACTACAGACTATCGCGAGCCAGAAATATCTCTGATAATGCATTTGGACTTATACAATATCTCTACAGGGGGAAAGTGTCAGCTTCAAGCGAGCCCGAAACGGTCCCCAGGGGAGGTTCTATCCCCTCTGTTAAGGTCACTACTGGTGGATGATGTGCTGGCCATTCTCTCGCTCTGGGAGGTTGATCTGCAAGCATATGCTGATCTGGTCCTAGTAATAAACGATAAATTCGAAGAGATGATCTCCTATGTCCTTCAGGATATATTGAATACCACATATAAATGGTATGAGAGGGAGGATGTCCATTAACCCCCACAAAATGGTCATAGTACCGTTCACCAGGAAAAGGAAGCTGAAACATTTTATACCTCCTGTGAGTGAAGCAAAATATCTGGAAACCACCCTAGATATAAATCTAAACTGGAAATCGCACTTACAAAAGACTATCCGAAAGGCTAGCCTATCATTATGGACATGCCGCAGAATATGTGGCAAAACATAGGGAATGTCACCAAAACACTTATATTGAATGTACGTGACCGTCGTACGACCACTGATCAGGTATGGCTCTGAAGTCTGGTGGAGCAAGGGCCATTTTAACTTAACGGACTACAGAGACAAGCCTGCCTGGCGATTACTGGAACCATTCGCTCTACGCCAACGGCAGCAATGGAAGCCTTCCTTGGATTACTTCCTCTCCACATAGCCCTGGAGAGAGAGGCAAGATGGACAACATACAGACTCTACCAAGCGGCAATTAGTCTACAGGCATGTGTCATGAGAAGCAGCAGGATGCTGAGAGGCCTAATAGCGCACAACATTCTGGGAATGCCCTCAGACATCATGTCTAAAACTATCAACCTTCACACTTCCTACACTGTGGTCTTTCCTGGAAGAGAAGACTGGGTCCGGAATGGAACTGACCTATGTAGGGCAAATAAACGTTGGTTCACCGATGGTTCCAAAACTTTGGAAGGCGTTGGAGCCGGAATATATGGAATGAACCCAGTAGTGAAATGCTCATTCAGTATGGGTAAACTAGCTACGATATTCCAGGCAGAGGTATATGCCACTGATATGTGTGCAAGGGAGCTGGAAAATCGACACCACATACGAAAAACAATAAAAATATTTTCAGTAGAGAAGTAGTACTGAAAGCACTTGAATCCAACTACTTTAAATCTAGAGCAGTATGGAACTGCAGAGACACCTTAAACCGACTAGCTCAACGCAAATTCATTACCTTAGCAGATACCAGGTCACACGGGCCTAGAAAGAAACAAAGTAGCGGAAGCTGTAGCAAAAGGGAGGCCGAAACAACGTTCACTGGACCAGAACCGGTAATCTGTTTAGCATATAGCACTGCCAAAAATGCCATATCAGCCTAGGCAGACAATAAAAGACTCGAGTATTGGCATAGTCTACCGGGCCTAGCCCATTCCAAAGCATTTATCGCATGTACAAGGAAAAAATAGGACTCTGACAAACTGCTAGAACTCAGTAGAGCACATGTCAGAGTTACAGTAGGTTTGCTCACTGGCTACTGCATACTCATACATGAGATGCATAAAATCAGAATTGCACAAGACTCAGAGTGCCGGCTATGCATGGAGGATGATGAAACAGCCAAACACATTCTGTGTACATGCCTGCAGCGGCCAGAACCAAATTTTCAATATTTGGCAATACGACAGTAAGGCCAGCAAACCTGGTGAATTGTTATCCCAATGCATTCCTGAATTTCGTTAGGAGATTGGATATACTGGGAGAAATATAACGATAGGGTGAGCCACAATAAGCCATTGGCCGCAGTAAAGGTCCTGATACGGGCCCACTCACGTTCAAACCTAACCTATAGCTGCATGATTTAGAATCCTCCATACGCCCAAACATATGACTTATCCAGAAATCATGAATTATGTTGTACTTGCTATTTGTGCCTTACACACTTTTCTCAGAGAGCGCGATACGTTCTAATATCATCAACATTTGATCAAGAAAACATTGTATCTCATGAATTGTAAATGGGTGACAGGCGAAAAAATGCTCTTGAAATGAAAAATTTCTAAAATTGCAAAAGAAAAAATCATATGGAAGGTAAAATCAACCGAGATAATTATATACTCATCATTTTAATACAGATGGAAAAGTTCATTGGCAAGATGAAATGTTAATATGAGGTAAAAGTCAACTGTAAACATAAGTAAATCAAAGTACCATGCGAATGAATTTTATCCGAACCAGCTCGCGAAAACCTTGCAACGTAATCCCAATTAGTTTCAGGATTTACTGTTTCACAAAACCCCACGAGTTTGTCGTAGCGCCATTTTTTAAATTACGGTTAGTGTAGTCGCAACTTTTAATTTTCCATAGACAGAACACTTTCATATATTTCAATAAAATTTGTTACTGCTTCTTTAATCCATTGTGGTGAATCTGTCATTGCGTAAATATAAAGCTACTAACCTGTGAAACAATATTGCTCGATAGCCATTATTTGTATAAGATCGCATGATCTTTTTGTCTTCCAGTAACGCACGTTACTGGATAATAAATAAATTTTCATCGCACGATGAAAAGTTTTCCATCTTGGTGCATCGTTAGGTTTCTATGCATAAATTTATAGCAAAGTAACGCACTTTACTTTGTCATTATTTATCTGAAATTGCGAAATATATAAAATTGTCCACTTACCTGAATCATAATCCGAAGTTTCACTGTTATGCAGTTCATAAGAAGTTTCTTGCAATTTGTGAAACTGTTTCTTCAGTTTTTTGATTGTCGGATTCTTGTCGGTACGAGATCTCTTTGGCATTTTGAAAATGTTCACCATTCGCGTTTAACTCGATACGACACAGTGAGGTACGAAAAAAAGAATGACTCAGTTGGGAGAGTGGACGAGGGATAGAGATTCGTAAACAGAGATGAATAATTCTTCAAAGACGTACCGTTGAGATTTGGAATAGGGATACTATATTGTGTGTAATTATATCGTGAGACAAGCGATGGAAAATTGATGAGTTTAAAAGGTACAACAATGTTGAAATTTCAAAAATTCACAGAAACTTCCATATATAAACGTAATAATATACCTACTTGAGAAATGATTTTAGTCGGTGACTGATAAATCCACACAACTTATCTGCATATGAATAGAAGGACCGTGTATATGAGTCTCCTTAAATTACGATTCGAAATACGTAATGTTTCTTTATATACATTTTTATTGCAATTCATTGTTTCACCTAATAACTCCATTTGTAATAATTATTATTAATAATTTTGTAGTAATCTACCCTATGGTAGGTGGGGGTGAACTAATAATATTCTCAATAACAACTCTTATCTAGGGGTAGAGATAAAAAAATACAAATTCTATTTTTCACAAAAACTACTGTATTTCCAATTGAGTAGAGCCCTCTGCCACTATCTTAGTAGACCTCTACCTAAGGCTGCTGTCACCACTCCTTGTGCCTTAGAGGTATGGATGGTGTGATTTGCTAGCCAGGAGATACTAACAAAACCACTTCATTTGGCTCTACTCCTCTCAAGGCAATCCAAACTTGTCTGAAAGGGATGTCAGGTTCGTGCTACCCGCGCGAAGTGGTAGTCTTAAGTAAAATTTGCTCAATTGACGATGTTTTCAGGTCGTGAAACTAGATGTTTAGTGAAATGCCAAAATTAAACACACACGTTGGGTAAATATTATATCTATTGAACAAAAATATTGAAATTTGGAATAGATTAACAATAAAAAGATTAACAACAAATAACAAAAGAAATATTTAACCACTGGATAAAAAAACAATGAAAGAACCCTGACGGTTGTTGGGTAGATTCAAGAATTTACGTTATTTACCCCTAACCAAAAAAATAGAAAAATAAAACTGTTCAGGGATGCCTCCTTGCTAACCCCTATATAATCTACCCAGTAAGTCACTGGAACCAATATCTGAATATATTGTTTTGTGCTTTGTTCTGGGAAGTATCTCAATACAAAAATAGGAAAAGTTTGCAGTTACGTTGGGGTATTCGAATTAGGGTTGGTATATCAGTTGATCACAACAATACACAAATTTCTTACTCTCTCGTGGAGGGTTTAACACCCAACGGCTAAATCCTCAAATTTCGTCCGGTGAATATCACTCTGGATGTAACTATTTCACATTGAACTCCGATTTCTAAATTCGTCCACAATACACAAATACCGAATAATTTTGAGTTAGGTCGATTCGCGCGTTCAAAAAAATATCAGAAACTCCCCATGGATTATAGAATTTAATTTCCCAACCTCCGCCCGTAAACGCGTACTACTTAGTCGAAAAATCGGCCTTACTCTCGATTCCCAGTTTCTTTCTTTTCACCTCTCCTAGAAGCCAAACGGTTCCCTCGCGCCCCCGATTAGGTTTCAGATCTTCCCTCCAACAGGAAATTCTTCAGTCATTCGTCGGTTGAAATGACTTATTGCTTTTTCGTCAAATTGATAATACATGCTCCGCCCTCAACAACTATGCTAGGTCTTAAGAGTTTCGTTCCCAGGAAAAACTATAAACGCAGCAATACGTGCCGAAACCATCCGGCCAACTCGTGGAATTTTTTAATGTGGCACAATTAAAAGAGGTTTTAACATAATTGATTAATTCGTCTGGAGTTTCATCCCACCTTCTCAAAACCGCCAAACAGTCAAGACTATTCATTCAGTTAAAATAACACTCATATTGCAATTTTGCTCTGTCCTGGTTAACCCTAGAGAGCTATCGCTCGTCAAATTTACGATGGTAGGATTGAAATTGTTGAAAATCTTCGGTGTTGTTCGGTTGTACTAAATTATATAACCTCCTTCCTCCACAACTGAAATCTGTAATCAATAAAAACTCTTTCAAATATATGGTTAAAATGTGGATTTTAAACACGGAAAGAGTATTCTTCAGTTACTTTGTTAACAATATAATGATTTGAGAAAAAAAAAATTAATGATACAAAAAAAAAGCAGACCCCGATTATGTCAAACATATCCTAATTATGTCAAATATATCCTGATTGTGTCGAATATCCCGATTATTCAAATATATCCCAATTGTGTCGAATATATCATGAAATGTACATTAAATCCCTACTTTGTCATTAAATATATATTTTGTTTCGATAATGTTTATGTATTTGTAGTTGTAAACTCTCACGCACAAGCAATCACTTGCTTCTGTGAGTATACATGTTTATTCATTTATATTTATATTACATTATATTAGTATTGTTCATTTAACCGCAATAAACATATTATTATTATTATTGTAGCTTTAGCCCTTCCCTGACTTTTCCTCAGTCGGTGTCCAGAACTAGTAGACGGTGGACGGTGTTTGTGCATTTTGAATTAGTAGGTCGAATCGGCATTTTGTCGTAAAATTTACTACGCGATAGCATTTACGTAAGTTTTTTAAATTTTTGTTCATAATTACATTAATTATATTTGAATATATTTCCTTTTTAGGTTCCGATCATCCAGATAAAATGGCGAATTCCTACGAAAGGAAACGCGTCTTAACGGAAAAAGAACTGAAAAATCTGTTATATGAAGATGACGAAGAAGATGTCTTATTGGATGATTCAGCGAGTGAAACAGAAGATCATTGTGAAAATGAAGAGAACCATGAAGACACGGATAGTGAATGCGAAGAAGACTGCCTTGATGAAGACACAAATTTGTTACATTTCGACCAAGAGGATATATCACAAAATGTTGAGATCGAAAATGATTTGATAGAAAATATGATTGAAGATGAAGATGATCTACCGCTTTCTGCACTCATGAACACAAATACAAATATTTTAGTTTTACCGCGACTCCATGTGAAAGGTAAAAAGGGACATAGATGGAGTATAATTCCAAGGAGTCGTGTTGGAAGATATTCATCCAAAAATGTTGTGCATATCAGAGCCGGCCCAAGTAATAATTGTGCGAATTCCGAGAAAGAGCTTGATGTTTTCAAATTATTCTTTGAAGATATAATAATAGACCGGATCGTTGAGTATACTAATCAAATGATATCACAAAAAGCAATAAAATATAAAAATCAAAACTCGGCAACGATAACAAAAACCAACAAAAATGAAGTGATGGACTTACTAGGACTACTTTTCTTCTCAGCCTCTATGAAAAATAACCACTTGAATTCCCGCCTCATGTTCGATCCGAATATATCAGGAAATATTTACAGAACTGTCATGAGTGAAGAACGATTCAATTTCCTCTTGAACTGTCTACGGTTTGACGATCAAACTACAAGGCCTTTACGTAAAGAGTCAGATTCATTTGCTCCTATAAGAGAAATATGGAATCGATTTATATTGAACTGCAATAGAAATTATAAACCTGGGTCATTTCTGACTATAGATGAACAACTTGTGGGGTTCCGTGGAAGATGTCCTTTTAGGATGTATATGCCTAAGAAGCCGGCGAGATATGGACTCAAAATAGTAATGGTTTGTGATTCTGGAACCAAATATATGATTGATGCTGCTCCTTACCTAGGAAAATGTACGAAAACGGATGGTGATCCCCTTGGTACTTACTATGTGAAAGAACTGACAAAAACAGTCCACGGGTCGAATCGGAACGTAACTATGGACAACTGGTTCACGTCGGTAGATTTGGCGAAAATAATGTTAGCTAATCCTTATAAATTGACTATTGTTGGAACATTACGTAAAAACAAGAAAGAAATTCCACCAGAGTTTTTGGATATGAAACATCGCAAACCCAAAACCCCTATGTTCGGCTTTGACAAAGATCTGATGCTCGTTTCATATGTACCAAAAAAGAACAAGAATGTACTTTTATTATCAACCACGCATGATCAACCCTCAATATCTCCTTCATCAAAGAAGCCCTCAGTTATTGAGTTTTATAATGGAACTAAAGGTGGGGTCGATTCATTCGATCAAATGTGTGCAAACATGAGTTGCAACCGAAAAACTAGACGATGGCCATTATGTATCTTCTATAATATGCTGAATATGAGTGGCATAAATAGTTATATCATATATAACCATAAAAAGCTAAGCAAAAACGAAAAGCCTATTTCAAGACAAAAAATTTTGTATAATCTTAGCATGCAACTTACAAGACCATGGTTGGAGCACCGAACAAAATACAAAAATTTATCTCGACCACTCCAAAAATCTTTGAGTGATATTTTGAATCCTATGGCTTCATCAAATGAAACAATACCTCATAAAGGACCTAGAACAATTTGCAGCCTTTGTCCATCGAAAAAAAGAAGAATGACTACCTCCTATTGTGACCGGTGCAAACGCCCCATATGTGCAAAACACAGATCCACATCGTGCACTCAATGTTGAAAGATTTTCTTTTTATTCATCTCATTCTTGTCTTTTCGTTTAGAATACATGTTAATTTTAGTTGAAAAAATAAATATATTACCAATCCGTCATTTTACATTTACAGTTTTATGGTTATTTGAAAGAGTCGTAAATTTTACGATAGGATAGTAATTACGTGCATTCAAAACACGATAGCTCTCTAGGGTTAAAGTCCGTTCTAATCATAACAATTATTTCCGTTCCTGGTAACGCGATAGTTTAATCTAGCTTACTAATGTAAGTATGAGATTCTCGCCGGTGAGTTTCTGACATTGTATTTCACTAGAGATCGCTTTTTATTCTAGCATATTTTATGAAATTATGTTTCGGGATGCGTATTATTTTTATCTTACAATGGCAATGTTACAATTTTATTCTATTTCAAATTTCAAAGAAACTTCAATTCCAGGTTAGATGACATTATAGCTTTCACTTTAACTCCTATAGCTGGAACCACCTACATAATTTTTGAAATTTTTTTGAAATGACTGCGGAAAGTGATAGAATATTGCTTGACTTGCTGGGTGCTGAAATACAACATGATGGTGAGTTCAGGATTAAGCATATTGTAAGGATATGGTAGCCAGAAAAAATCTCTCTATCGTTAGATCGAAATTTTTTCTGATTTTTTTCTGATCTTCTGGTCAGATGAATTTTCTGAATTCGAATATTCCAAACTAATTCGATTTAGTGAAATATATATAAACGTTATAAAAAGTACAATAAATGTTAAATAAATATCAGAGTAAAAAGAAAACCTATGAGCATGAATCATAGAGAACGAGATATGCCTCTTTGCACACCAGAGAATTTGATATGGTGGTGATGGGAGAAACACGAGAGTCGTTGTATACGTGCCACGAGTCTGTGTAGGGGTGACTACAAATACTCGTGTAATGTCCGTTGTAGGTAGACCCAGTGTGAATAGACAAAGCATACAGGTTGTAGCAACAAGGGGCTACAAAGTCAGCGCCATAATTGTTCATATTTAAACCCACTAATGGAAAATCAACGGCATCGCTTAATTTTTCTATGGAACCATCTGCCGAAAAAAAAACCTTTCAAATGGATGACGAGAATTTTAGGGAATTTCTGGATCGATACAGATTTCGTGCACTTCCGTCTTTCTTTGCAGTTTGAGCTAGTAGGTTTCTCATAACCATCCAGAGATTCGTCACTAGTGAATGAATCCAAACAATCTAACAGTCTCAGTTTGTTTTTTTTTAGCGGAATGGGTACGGAAATGTCCCAAAATGGATCAAACGAACAATGACCACAATATGTACATTTCAATTTTGATTTCAGTTGACAAATTATGTTCGTATTGAAGTTCATTATATCCCTGAAAATACCATTTCATAGAGAGTAACGCACTGGTTAAAAATTTGGCTCTGAACCAGTCAGCTGATTGTCGGAGAACAGCAGTCCTCAATAGTCGGGGAAATTTAAAAACGAAATGATTTTTTTAAATTTTCTACCATTGATATATGATATACAATTTTAGCTATCATTAAACTAACATTTTGATTGTCAATGAATGATGAGCAGTATTTATGAACTATCATGAATTGATGTAGTGAATGATAAAATAGGTTTTATTTTACATGAAGAAACTATTCAACTGTGAACTAAATGAAACATTGAATAATAATAAATTGTTTAACATTTAAATAATACCTACACATCTTATTGGAAATAGTATATATTATTATAATTGAGTTTGTAACGAAGTTACTTATTTTGTTCGAGAAATTAGCTGAATCGATTCAGGATCTCTATCGCTCGATATAATTTCATTCTGCACATCGTCGAGCGAAGACAGCCTGGGGATCGGCGCGCGCTTACTCGATATACGTAGCAACGAATGGGAGGTGTGACGTCAGATCGAAGATATAAAACCAAGGAATCCGCAGAGAGCCGGCAGTTAGTCCAGCCAGCCAGCCGAAGCGAGACCAGCAGAGCAGAGAGGAGTCAGCACGAGCCGACCAGAGCCGAAGTCGCCCAATTTGACTTGCAGTAAGCGCCGCCGAATCAACAGGTTGTCCGAGTAGAGGTACAAGGTGAATTATTTGGTGGAGTAAGTAAGTCCTGTCAGGCACGAGAAATATATGTTTTATTTATTTGAACTTGCCATTTTCGGAATCATCCAGTTTAACAGAACGGCTCTTATACTACTTATATCAGATCAAGACATTACAGGGAGTTTTACTCCCGGGTGTCTCTGTTTGTTGCACCAGCTTGAGCTTGGCATTGCAGGGAGCTTTACTCCCGGGTATCATCCTCAAGTTGAAAAGGCAATTCCGCACTATTGAGTAGAAGCCATAGCCGTGTTTTTTAAGCTGGCCGTCGAGCAATAGCAGACTGGTAGTTGAATCCGTTGCATCAGCTTGAACTTGGCATTGCAGGGAGCTTTACTCCCGGGTATCATATTCAAGTTGAAAAGCAGTTCCATCTTTCGCGTTCCCAGAACATTCGAAGTATTGCCTGCTACGCTCACCGTGATTCCGGGTGTCTCTATTGCATCAGCTTGAGCTTGGCATCACAGGGAGCTTTACTCCCGGGTATCATATTCAACTTGAATTCGTTGCATCAGCTTGAACTTGGCATTGCAGGGAGCTTTACTCCCGGGTATCACATTCAAGTTGAAAAGCAGTCCCTCCTTCCGCAATTCTAGAACTTTCGAAGTTTTGTCTGCTAAGCTCACTGATGTTCGTGCATTTTACTCCCGAGTGCAAAATATCAAGCTCTAAGCTTTTGATATCTGAATATCTCGTGCCTGAAGGTGATTTGAAAGTCCGCTTGTGTATGCTAGTAGAGCTTTAACCCGAGCTTCAACCCGAGCTTCAACCCGAACTTTGACCTGAGTTTTAACCTGAGATTCAACCCTATATTTGACCCGAACTTTAACCCAAACTTCTATAGAGCTTTAACCCGGCTTAGTTGATATGAATAAACGTAATTAATTTCAATTGTCATTTTATTTATTACATCTGAAAGCAGCAGGTACCCAGGAATCGAACCCAGCAAGGGCAATTAAAGCCTGCCTTTCTGGCCAACAGTGAATAGGTCGGTAAGCTGCCCGGAGCAAGTGGCCTTCCCACATTAAACAGAGGTGGCGCCCGAGCATTCCAAAACCTGGACTCGGGTGTCAAAGTGATCCGTAAAGCTCAAAAGGGCTTTACAAATTTGGCGCCCGAGCAGGGACTTTTTTTTTATGGTATACCGGGACCACCGATTACCAAAAGTTGGTTGAGAACCGATTTGGAGGAGAAATAATCGAATCACCGTGTAAGAACACCAGAACCACCTGAAAACATCTCCGAAGGTGAAATTACGTCGAAATAGCCAAAAACACCGACCTGTAAAATTTTGACAGATTTTTAATTTGGCTCGCGATACATCGTTTACTAGGTTTTCGAGTACGCAGAAGCGATTTCCGCCACCCACTCTTCGATTGGAAGCTCCATAGCCGAACTGGGATCCCGAAAGGGGGAAGTAAGTGCCTGACCGTGAAGCTAGCAAGACGTGAATTTTCCATAAACCAAGAAGAAATGTCTGACGAGGAATCCAATACACCAGAACCTACGGTTGTGAACCAGCATCCACCGGCGGGAGTAAGCGGACCACCAGACACCCGAGTCGGGTGGATATACCTGCTGAGGAAGGATGAGCTCGACGCCAAGTTGACCAAGTTCCGTCTGGAGACCACTGGTACCGTGGACGACAAGCGTCGACGCCTGTCCAAGTTTATACAAGAGGGCCGAGCTTCGCCTATTCCGACCACGATGATGCCATTTATCTTCCCAACCACGTCTGGAGGAACGACCGTGACTGCCGCACCACCGACCGTCACCGTGACAAGTACAGGTGGACAGACCATCCCGAATCTACTCCATGGAACGTTGGTAGGCATCCAGTCTGTCCAGCCCCAGCCAGGAACATCGCTCAGCCCCATGCTGCCGCCCTTGAGGACTAAGGACTGGAGAATATCCTTCGATGGAACTCAAGACCCCGCTACCTTCTTGGAAAGGCTAGAAGAGATCTGGGAGTCCCAAGGCATCTCTCCAGACCGTCTCCTGCAATCTATGCCTGAACTGCTGCAAGGCATGCCCGCCTTATGGTTCAGAAACAACAGGACCCACTGGGCTGACTGGCCAGCTTTCTGTACTGCTTTCCAGAGGTTTTTCTTTCCCGTGAATTACCTGATCGACCTGGAGGTAGCCATCAGCAGGAGGGTACATCATCTGCAAGAAAGTACAGCAGCCTACATCACCGACCTGCAGACTCTAATTCGCCGGCATGGAGGAATAATGCCAGCACAGGAGCTGAACTGGCTCTACCGAAACCTCCATCCAGACTTTCGACGACAGATCCGCAGGACTGATTTCACGGATGTCCAAGAATTCGCGGGAGTCACCAGGGAATACGAGCTGCTTCGTTCAGAGATGGAGCAAGCCAACCGCACAGCACCGACCCCTCGCACCAGGCCACATCAAGAAACTCCAATGAGACCTGTTCAGCAGCCCGTTGCATACCAACCGCCCCCCAGATCCGCCACCGAAGGGCCTAGAAGCCAAGACAGTGGTCGTGGCACGAACCAGAACAACCCCACTGTACCCGCCGCTATCCTTTCCGAAAGGAGAGTTCAAGAATGTTGGCGATGTGGTCAGGCCGGACATTTCCGGAACCAGTGCCGAGCAGCCCCCAGGATCTTCTGCTCAAGATGCAAACGGGATGGAGTCATGTCCCGTGACTGTCCGTGTGCTCGACCGGAAAACTGATAGGGCGCTGCAACAACATGAGGCCTGTGCAGCAAAGCCCTTGTGATGCCTCAAATACCACCCCCATGACGAACAATGTCAACCGCCCTCCTGACGCCGTGCCAACCAGGACATTATACCAGGAAGACCACCGCCCCCATATCCGAGTTAATGTTCCTGGAGGAACCGTTGACGCACTTATTGATACCGGAGCTGTGATCTCCTATGTGGGAGACAGGGTAGCCAGACAATGGGACTCGCTGGGAGTACCGAAAGCTCCAACCGCAGCAAGTTCAGCCAGACTGGCTAATGGAGACACCGTCATAGTTCCAGGAACATACCAGGTGGAGATTGGACTTGACAACCACCGATTCAAGGAGACGTTTGGACACCTAGGTGGACTCTCCTCTGACATGGTCCTAGGAATGGATATCCTCAAGAAAAGACAATTCAGCTTGGATTTAGGAAGTGGACAAATTTCAGTGAATAACCGTCCCGTCGCAATGGAAACTCGGTCCGTCCCTTGTTTTCCCATTGGAGTCACTGAGACAAGGCCCCCGCTGACACTTACCGATGAGAAAGAAGCCAGTTTACACGCTTTCCTGCAAGAAGAACTACCGTCGTTCGAAGAGATACAAGGAGTAACGCCGTTGGTGGAACACAGGATCCGTCTACTAAATCCTGAGCCAATAAAACAACGTTACCGCCCGCAGAACCCCAGGATGCAGGAAGTAATAAACCAAGAGGTTGATAGGATGTTAGCCGAAGAGATTATCGAACCATCACAGAGTCCATGGAGCTCACCCGTCGTCATCGTGCGAAAGAAAGATGGCAAACCTAGGTTCTGCATTGACTTCCAGAAAGTCAATTCCGTCTCCGAAAAGGATGCCTACCCTCTACCCTTCATCAATGCTGTGCTAGACAAACTCCGGAGAGCCCGATATATTTCCAGTATTGACCTCAGCCAAGGCTACTGGCAAGTAGCGCTGTCAGAAGATAGCAAACCAGTCACCGCATTTACCGTCCCAGGAAGAGGGTTATATCAGTTCCGTGTTATGCCTTTTGGTCTGCATGCAGCCCCCGCCACATTCCAACGTCTTATGGATAGGATCATCGGACCGGAGATGGATCCCCACTGCTTCGCATACCTAGACGACATCATTGTGTTGGGAAGCACTTTCGAAGAACATTTGTCCAATTTACAAGAAGTCTTTCACCGCCTCCGTGCCGCCAACCTACGGGTAAACCCCGAGAAATGCCAGTTTGGAAGAAGGTCACTTAAATATTTAGGACACCTGGTGACATCCGAAGGCATCCGTACTGACCCGGAGAAAGTGGCTTCCATAGTAGAGCTAGCCGCCCCAACTACCGTCCGAAGTCTTAGACGCTTTTTGGGAATGGCATCTTGGTACAGGAGGTTTGTACCGGCCTTCTCCGATGTGGCTGCACCACTGCACCGCCTATTGAAGAAGCATCATCGCTGGCGATGGGAAGCGGATCAAGAGGAAGCTTTTCAAAAGCTCAAGGCGTGTCTAACAGAGGCACCAGTGCTTACTTGTCCCGACTTCGATAAACCGTTCACCCTGCAGACCGACGCATCCGACCAAGGGCTAGGTGCTGTCTTAACCCAGTCCGTCAATGATGAGGAACATGTCATCGCCTACGCCAGCAGGTCTCTAACTTCCACCGAAAAAGCATACTCTGTAACCGAGAAGGAATGTCTAGCCATTGTGTGGGGAATCGAGAAACTACGCCCGTACCTGGAAGGATATCACTTCACAGTGCTCACTGATCACCAGTCACTTCGGTGGCTCCATTCCATCAAGAGCCCCGCTGGCCGACTTGCTCGATGGAGTATGTTCCTACAGCAGTATGACTTTGATGTCAAATACCGACGTGGTGGACTGAATAAAGTAGCCGACGCTCTGTCCAGACAGCCACGAGCAGATTCCGAAGACTTCATCGAAGGACTAGCCGCCTTTGAACCGTTAGCAGGGTGCTCCTGGTATGAGAAAAAGAAGGAGGAGGTCCAGCGGAACCCCGAAGCATTTCCTGATTACTGTATCCGAGAGGACCGTCTATACCGACATTTCTGGGAATCCAATGATTTTACAGAATCAGAATTGGCCGACCCATGGAAGCTTTGTGTGCCGAAAATGAGGAGACCCGACGTGCTCAGAGAGATGCATGACGCTCCAACCGCAGGGCACATGGGCATAGCCAAAACGATCGCCAGGATCGCAACTCGCTATTATTGGCCTGGAATGTTCCGTGATGTCGCCAAGTATGTTCGCGGCTGTGATTCCTGTCAACGTTTCAAGTCATCACAGCAGAAACCGGCCGGAAAGATGCAGCCGTCGCCCAATCATCGCCCCTGGGAATGTGTCAGTACCGACCTAGTAGGCCCGTTGCCCCGTTCTTCGAAGGGAAATACCTTCCTGGTGGTATTCCAGGATCGATTTACAAAGTGGGTTCACTGTCGACCGATCCGCAGAGCCACCGCCAAGGCCGTCGTCCAGTCGCTATACGAAGATATAGTTACCCGTTTCGGATGCCCAAAACTCGTGATCAGCGACAACGGAACTCAATTTACTGGACACCTGTTTGATGAAATGCTAACAGAACTAGGCATCGCACACCGTCGCACTCCTCCGTATACTCCGCAGGCCAACCCCGTGGAGAGGGCCAACAAGACCCTCAAGACAATGATAGCACAGTTCTGCGACCAGGACCACCGTAAATGGGACCTATATCTACCCGAACTACTCTTCGCTATCAACACTGCCCGCCAGGATACCACCGGATTCTCACCTGCATTTCTGAATTATGGACGCGAGTTGGAAGTACCCAAAGCTGTTTACCGCACACCGCCGCTACCGGAACAGGAAGATGATGAACGTTCCGGGCAGCTCGAGGCCACCCAACACACCAAGAGACTGCAACGTTTGCAGGAAATATTTGAGATGGTCCGTGTAAACCTCGCCAAAGCTTTTACCGTTCAAAGCCGACACTACAACCTGAGGAGACGAGAATGGCGATGTCGCGTCGGGGATCAAGTCATGAAACGGGAACACTACCTGTCTTCCGCTGAGAAAGGTTTTGCTGCGAAACTCGCTCCGAAATATTCCGGGCCGTATACCGTCACGAAAGTTATTTCTCCCGTGGTCTACGACCTGAAAAGTAATACCGGCAAGAAACTCCTTCGAGTTCATGTTAAAGACCTACGTCCGGCATACATGCCTGAGGTTGGCGTCTCGCATTCCTAATGGTTCTTATGTTACAGAGATGCCCAAGAGGGATTTCACCGAACCTCCCCGGAAGGCCTCGCCACCCTCTAATCTAGTGGCCCTCAAAGAAGAGGAGGCCAAGGCCCATAAGCAGGCTAACTTGCGGCTAAGGATCTGCAAGATTCTAGCCCAAGAACAGGCCAACCGTAGGGTAACCGAGAACCCTACGTCCCGTGCACCCACCCGGCCCGCGCCTATGAGCAAACACATAGGCCGTACGGCTCCCCGGCACCGACGAACCGCAAGGGTTGTCCAACGCCCAGCCACCCCCAAAATCATGACGCCAGAAGAGATAGCAGCCATTCCGCTTCCCCCTTCAACAACTCCACGAAGCGAGATCCCGTCAGCACCTGCGGCGTCTCCTTCCAAGGGCGCGTTGGCATCCTCGCCCACCCCCTCCATACCGGAAGGGGCGCCCCAGTCAGTGGAAAGAACGTGGACCTCTGATCAGGTCATCTAGGCCTTGGAGAGAACTCCGGCTGGCACTCCATGGAGTGAAGAATTGTGCGAAGTTCTTCGCCGCCTCCGACCGGCGGACCAACCATTCAAAAGGATTAAATGGGTGATCCGGGGAAGCTCTGGAAAGACCCGCAGAGTGTGGCTGCCGCCGGCCCGTGTTATTGAATGACAGTTTTCGTTTTTTTTTTTTTTTTTGACATTTGGCCGTGATATTAAGTTTGATTTTATATTTATTATTTATTTAGAATGAGTCTACCCGTTTGAGTATGATTTTAGTTATTTAGAAAATTATATTTGTTTTTTTCTGGCAATTGTCTTTTACACCCAAAATATACCCGATTCCCGCCCATTTACTGTTTTGTTATTCCAGCACCAATGGACATCCTGGAATTGGATTAAGAGCCCTGTGGACCTTCCGGACCGCAGGATAAGATCACTACCGAACTTTTAGAGGCAATGCAGGAGGCCGAAGAGGTAATGAAACGATCACCTCTGCCCTCGGTTACCGCCCACCTCTCCCATGTCATTAGGGAAACCGAGGAAGCCCTGAGCCCTGCTCCATTCAGTACCGAAGAGGACCCTCCAACGACGGCCAATCAGCACAATCCCGAGTCACGTACGGAGAGCCCGACACATCCTTATTTTTTGGAACACCCAGAAGAGAACCCGCTGAATTGGGAATTTTGGTCTCCTTCCAACCCCATTCACCAACCGCAGACTCAGTCTCGAAAGATGTCACCACAAAATGTCTATTTGCCAATAGAGCGAGAACTATGCTGGAAGTGTGGCCAACCAGGACATGCCCGCCAGGACTGTCATCGAAGAAGTACCGTCGCCTTTTGTTCCCGATGTGGGCTGGTTGGGACCCTCTCCCGTGACTGCTTATGCCGGGAACCACCCCGTCCTGCGAAACGGCTCAGGCTAACAGCAACCCGTACTACCGGACCCTGTCCCACGTGTAGATGCCCTCACCCGGACCACCCCGCTGCCTGCTCACGATGCGGATGTCCCCATCCTTTCGACCGGAGGCCTACTGCCTCTCGCTAAGGAAGAAACGAGTTAGTACTTTAGGTTTGTAACAGGAGTACCTACCTCCCAATACAGGTTACCACCACAGGGGGAGGTAGGCTCTTGAAAATAGAAAATTAGGTTAGGGAAGAAGAGGATGATCCAAGACTGTACCATAGAAGAATGGAAGTGAAATGGCCCCAGGATGAATCGAGGGAATTATCAATGTTTTAATTTTTTCTTTTCTCTTAGTATCAATGTTTGATTATCTGTAGTCAGCCGAGTTGGGTAAAATTTCAATTTAATAAGGTCCGTTTGATTACCGTAAGCTTTGTTACCTAACTGGTATATTAAAAAAAAATGTACCCAATAATTTTTTTTTTTCCCGAAGTGGGAAGGGTGTGTAACGAAGTTACTTATTTTGTTCGAGAAATTAGCTGAATCGATTCAGGATCTCTATCGCCCGATATAATTTCATTCTGCACATCGTCGAGCGAAGACAGCCTGACAGCGAAGACGAATGGGAGGTGTGACGTCAGATCGAAGATATAAAACCAAGGAATCCGCAGAGAGCCGGCAGTTAGTCCAGCCAGCCAGCCGAAGCGAGACCAGCAGAGCAGAGAGGAGTCAGCACGAGCCGACCAGAGCCGAAGTCGCCCAATTTGACTTGCAGTAAGCGCCGCCGAATCAACAGGTTGTCCGAGTAGAGGTACAAGGTGAATTATTTGGTGGAGTAAGTAAGTCCTGTCAGGCACGAGAAATATATGTTTTATTTATTTGAACTTGCCATTTTCGGAATCATCCAGTTTAACAGAACGGCTCTTATACTAATCAGATCAAGACATTACAGGGAGTTTTACTCCCGGGTGTCTCTGTTTGTTGCACCAGCTTGAGCTTGGCATTGCAGGGAGCTTTACTCCCGGGTATCATCCTCAAGTTGAAAAGGCAATTCCGCACTATTGAGTAGAAGCCATAGCCGTGTTTGTTAAGCTGGCCGTCGAGCAATAGCAGACTGGTAGTTGAATCCGTTGCATCAGCTTGAACTTGGCATTGCAGGGAGCTTTACTCCCGGGTATCATATTCAAGTTGAAAAGCAGTTCCGTCTTTCGCGTTCCCAGAACATTCGAAGTATTGCCTGCTACGCTCACCGTGATTCCGGGTGTCTCTATTGCATCAGCTTGAGCTTGGCATCACAGGGAGCTTTACTCCCGGGTATCATATTCAACTTGAATTCGTTGCATCAGCTTGAACTTGGCATTGCAGGGAGCTTTACTCCCGGGTATCATCCTCAAGTTGAAAAGGCAATTCCGCACTATTGAGTAGAAGCCATAGCCGTGTTTTTTAAGCTGGCCGTCGAGCAATAGCAGACTGGTAGTTGAATCCGTTGCATCAGCTTGAACTTGGCATTGCAGGGAGCTTTACTCCCGGGTATCATATTCAAGTTGAAAAGCAGTTCCATCTTTCGCGTTCCCAGAACATTCGAAGTATTGCCTGCTACGCTCACCGTGATTCCGGGTGTCTCTATTGCATCAGCTTGAGCTTGGCATCACAGGGAGCTTTACTCCCGGGTATCATATTCAACTTGAATTCGTTGCATCAGCTTGAACTTGGCATTGCAGGGAGCTTTACTCCCGGGTATCACATTCAAGTTGAAAAGCAGTCCCTCCTTCCGCAATTCTAGAACTTTCGAAGTTTTGTCTGCTAAGCTCACTGATGTTCGTGCATTTTACTCCCGAGTGCAAAATATCAAGCTCTAAGCTTTTGATATCTGAATATCTCGTGCCTGAAGGTGATTTGAAAGTCCGCTTGTGTATGCTAGTAGAGCTTTAACCCGAGCTTCAACCCGAGCTTCAACCCGAACTTTGACCTGAGTTTTAACCTGAGATTCAACCCTATATTTAACCCGAACTTTAACCCAAACTTCTATAGAGCTTTAACCCGGCTTAGTTGATATGAATAAACGTAATTAATTTCAATTGTCATTTTATTTATTACATCTGAAAGCAGCAGGTACCCAGGAATCGAACCCAGCAAGGGCAATTAAAGCCTGCCTTTCTGGCCAACAGTGAATAGGTCGGTACCATAGCGACCCCTGGAGTAATATATTCTTCACTGAAGCTGCCCGGAGCAAGTGGCCTTCCCACATTAAACAGAGGTGGCGCCCGAGGATTCCGAAACCTGGACTCGGGTGTCAAAGTGATCCGTAAAGCTCAAAAGGGCTTTACAAGTTACTGTAAAACATATATGAATAAATAAGTGAATATTGAGTATTTTTCGATTTGATTCCAAGAGTTCCAACCTTTGACAGCTGTTTCGTGGTCACCCACTCCTTTCGGAATCGAATTGAATAATACTCTATTTTCACTTAGATTCTGCTTGCGTTCCTCATAACGTACTAGAAACTTAATTGAACCTTGGGTTGGTCAGAACAACAAATTTGTTGGCTGCCTGTCAATGAGTAGATAAACATCTTACTTTGGATTCCTTGGTTCGTGTCAAATCAAGTTTCAACTAGTGACTGCAAATGGCATAAGTTACTTTCTGTTATAAATAAATATATACTTAAATCATAATATAAATTTTATACAGTCAAAGTGATATATCATTTTATAGATAATGATTGAATTTCAATAGTAAACTTCAAACAAGTAAATGAAAACAAATATTAGTAAATATTGAAAAACTATTTTAATAATTTGAAAACATATTAAGTTTGTATCAAACTAATAATTCATTTTAAAACAAATCATTTGTTAGTGGTCAAGTTACATCAGTTTGGCCGAATTCAAAAGCATAATTTGTTAACATTGAAGAAAATTCTCTTAGTGTGAGAGGCGAAGATTGCACAGATACCTTAGGTTCTCAGGGATATATGGGGGTTGGCTGAATAACTCTTAGGATCAGAAGTTCTAGTTATTTTTTCACAACCAAATAAAATGTTTTAGTAACCACTCATCGGATATTGAAGTTAGGACAGTACAACCATTTATAAGTAGGTATTGATTGTATCCTACGAAACTTTGGCAGTATTGTCCATCAACTATTTTCTACGACGATTCTACAGCTCAATAACATCGAATAGTGAAATAAAAAAAATTATAAGAAGAATCTAGAACTATATTTATCAAGATCCACAAGTGTTGTCAATTCTCAATTGTCAGTTAGAAAGAAATCAATTAAAATGAGTATTTAATTTTCAAATAAAAATTTACTTTCTTTATATCAAAGTGTTGTGGATAATACCCCAAATTGAATGATCTTTCTCGAAAAATTTGGCAGTGGTGCGAGGAAAGAAACTCATTCATTTTCGCTTCAAATATACGATCCAAGGACAATACTGATGCAAACAAAGCATCTCGTCAGTTGAAACTTGAAACGGAGTGGAGCCTTTCAGATTCGGCATTTGAAACAATAATTTCAAAATAAGGCTCTCCCCAAGTTGATGTCTTAACAAGCCGTATCAATTTGAAATGTGAACAATTCGTAGCCTGGCTGAAGGATCCAGAGGCCATGGCGGTAGATGGAATGCATTTTATTTTTGATGCGTTTCCCCCCTTTACCATGATTTTAAGAGTTCTACAAAAAATTATTGTTAATTAAGCAGGAGGAATTGTTGTGGTCCCTTTATGGAAATCTCAACCGTGCTATCCACTTTTTACATCATTATTCAAATCTGCACCTATAATTCTTGAACTTAATATGGATTTACTCTCTTTCGGCAGAACTTCTCACCCAGTGTGGAACAAACTTTCCCTGTAGCTGCAAGGTTATCTGGGAAGTACTCCGATTGAGAATGGTACCACAAGAATCTTTGGAGATCTGCATGGCATCTATAACTGATTCGACTTCAGTACGATACAATTGTGGTTTAAAATTATGGTGGGAGTTTTGTTTTTTAAAAAAATTTAATCCATTTGTTGTTTCAGTGGTAAATGTTTTGGAGTTTCTAACACAACAGTTTAATAACGGATCATCAACTAGCTCCATCAACTTCTACAGATCGGCAATTGCTCAAATAACTGAGCCGGTTTTGTCACAAGATTTTCTCACCAAAAGATTTTGAAGGAATTTATGGGATGAAATACTTGGGATTCTGCAATAATTCTCAATTTTATTCGCAATCTGAATGATAGTAGCATATCACTTGAAAATCTTACTCAAAAATTAGTTATTTTTTTGGCGCTGGATACAGGACAACGGATCCTTAGAAATCGCTAGTATTCTCAATAATAAGGAAAATATAGAAATTCGAATTCCCCAAAAAATCAAAAGAGTAGTACTAGATCTCAACCTATTCTGAAAATGTCCTTTTTCAACTATGATCCTGATGTATGTGTGGTAAGAAGACTAATAACATATTCAGAAGAAACAAAGGACTTGAGGGAAATTCTGTAAATATTTGCTAATAACGGTCAAAAGACCATACCATGATGCCTCTAGTCAAACCATTGGAAAATGGTTGAAAAAGTGTTTGTCCAAAGTGGTTTGAAAACAAATATTTTCAAGCCACATAGCACTCGCCATGCTTCCTCTTCGGCGGCAGCCAGAAAAGATGTGAGCTTTGACACAATCAGACTAGCGGCAGGTTGGTCCAAAGAATCCAAACCATTTGCTATCTTTTATAATAGACCCTTGACGACAATTTTGACAATGCCGGTTCAAGTTGTTTATAAGGTATATCTAGAACAATTATTACGAGATGATTGTAATATGGACTACCAATACATATGACTATTATTTGTAACGTAGTGTTACAACTTACTTCAAACAACTATAGGGTAGACTGGGGCTAGTTGAATACAGGGGTATGTTGGTACATGACTCATAGTTTCGCTATCACGCATCAGATGGCGCCATTACTTCATCAGTGTGTCCCTCTGATCCAAAAACTAATCTGTACGCAGTGGCCGCCACAGGTGCCTGTTAGATCGTGAGTTAGCCGATATTTTATGTTTCAGTCATTGGTAAGTAAATATTTTTATTTATCTAAAACTTTGTAAAACATTTTTCATAGACAGGGTTCAGTTTCAATTATATCAGGTGTTCAATGCAGATGCAATTTGTTCCATTTTCATATATTTAAAGGAACATATAACCTATTCTGCCAAGAGATATCTCATTGTAGAATTTAAAAATGGCGTTGGGTACATTCTCTCCGTGGTCAGTTGATACTGTACCAACCTACCCCGATGCCAGGTTATGACTGAGATATATGAAGAGCAGCGAATTTAATTATTCATTTATTATAGATTCATAATGCGAAATTACAAGAAGAAATCCAATAGGGGGTTGACGAAACCTGATATTATGCTTAGAGCTGTTAGAGCTAGATCAACGATCTCTAAGAGAAACGTCTAGGGATTTTGGAATTCCCTTGATGACTCTACAAAGATACTGTTCAAAATTCTCCGCGGAGGAAATCAATGCTGTCAATAAAAATTTACCAAGTACGGTAGTAGGTTACATAGCAATCAGAAAGTTAATTTGTTTTGAATTTCATGAGATTACATTTTTTTTTCATTAGGTTTTTACATCAGAACAAGAAGCTGAACTTTCTGACTACTTGAAAAAAGCAGCTGATATTTATTTTGGTCTCTCACCAAAGGAAGTGAGAAGAATTGCTTAATTATTTGCATCATCACTGAATTTGCGTATGCCTGAAAACTGGAAAAATAATAATATTGCTGGAGCTGACTGGTTCTCATCGTTTTTGATAAGGAATAAAACATTATCAATCCGAACCCCGGAAGCTACTAGTCTATCCAGGGCAACCAGCTTCAATAGAACCAACGTAGGTGCCTTCTTTCACAATCTCGAGACAGTATTAAATCGTCTCGGATGTGGCCCAGCAGATTTGTGGAATATGGATGAAACTGGAATAACAACAGTTCAGAAACCGTCGTGGTGTTCGACAAGTAGGGAGAATAACATCTGCTGAGAGAGGTACGCTTATGACTATGGCTTTTGCTGTCTCAGCATCAGGAAATAGTGTTCCGCCATTTTTTATATTTCCTAGGGTTCATTTCAAGCCGCACTTTTTGAAAGAGGGTCCTCTTGGTAGTGCTGGAGGAGCAAATCCTTCGGGATGGATGAAAGAGAATAATTTCATTGAATATGTCAAACATTTCGTTAGACATACAAGAGCATCAGTAGAGAGACCAGTTATTTTACTTCTTGACAATCACGATTCACATTTGTCTGTAGAAGGACTCACATATTGTAAAGACAATGGTGTAACAGTTCTCTCGTTTCCCCCACACTATAGCCATAAACTACAACCCCTGGACAGAAGTGTGTATGGTCCTTTAAAAAAATATGCCAATAGTGCTTGCGATGCATGGATGACTAACAATCCTGGACGCACAATGACCATTTATGATATCCCCGGAATAGTTGCAAGAGCTTTACCTTTGGCTGCGACTCCGAATAACATATCAGCTGGCTTCAGAGTTTCGGGTATATCACCCTTCAATTGTGATATATTCGCTGATAGTGAGTTTATGGCAGCATATGTCACCGATAGACCAGACCCAAACATAGAATATGTTGAAACCGTCAGAGTGGATAACGTAGCTACTGTACCCACTGCGGCTACTGATGTTGACATTGAAGTCCATGAGCATTCTTTTGAACAAACATCATCAGGTGCCCCGAATCATTCGTCAGAACCAATAGAAATTCCTCGACATGCAACTCCAACAGACGAAATGTTAAATCAACCTGGTTGCAGCAAGACTGATGACAATTATTGTCTTGAAAAAATTAAACCACTGCCCAAAGTACCACCAAAAATATCCAAGAAGAACAACAGGAGAAAAAGAAAGTCAGCAATTCTGACAGATACCCCCATTAAAGATGAATTGGAGAAGGAGAAAAGTGAGAAAATGAAAAATAACAAAGACGAGATCAATAAGAAAGCAAAGATAGTAAAGAAAAAAGTTTTTACAGACAAGACAGAAAAGAACATAAGGAAGACGGGTAAACAGAAACAGAAGGGGAATTTGTCTTATTCCAGTGATAGCAGCGAGGATGAAGATGCCATATGTCTCATATGCCTGGAAAAATATTCCAATAGTGCGTCACGAGAAAAGTGGATTCAGTGCACACAGTGCCACCTGTGGTCACACGAAGAATGTTGCGACGCTAGGCCATACTATATTTGTCACAATTGTGAATCTGATGACTCAGAGTAATAATTTCATACTTTTTTGTATTATTGAAGAATACAATTTACTTTAAAAAAATATTTGTTTTCTTTTGGAATGTTGAATTCCGTTAGTACAGACTTACCAACCAGCCCCATGAAGTATACCAACATGCCCCGGATACGGGGTATGTTGGTACATATGAGAGGTCACGAAAATTAATTTATTTCTCCTTTACTGCTTTGTTTGAATCTATGTGATATTAGTAATTTTTTAGCGGATCAATATAGGTTTCATCCCTTGGAGCCCAATTGTTCGTGAGGTTTATAGAAAAGTTGTAAAAAATTTGAACGTGAAATTTGTACCAACCAGCCTCGGTCTGCCCTACTTTTTATTCACGAGACAAGGCCGAACATAATCATAAGATCAAACGAACTTACCAAGTGATGTTCGATCAAAAAACACTGAAGTTCTTATCAGCACCCAAACACAAACTGAGCCTAAAAACAGTGAACAAAAAACGCTTAATACAAATGTGACTAATGCAGATGTCCCTACTGAAATCGACGAGCATAAAATTACAGAGTTGCCAAATTTTTCAAATGACCGATCAAATGTGAAAGAGCCGGGAAATAAAATAAAAAATACTAGGAAATCAATCACCAAGATAATTAGTAAAAGAAAACTACACAAAAAAGAGTTGCAAATGATCCTGAGGAACAATATACAAGAAAAAACAAATCAATTGAAAGACACGGAACTACAAGTAAATGTTAAAACCACAAAGGAACAGGAGCCTGAGTCTACAGAGAGCATAGTTAGTGACGGTGATAGGAACTCTTTCAATATCTCCCGCTCGGATTTTTTACTTGAAGACAACCCCAACCAAAAATCTCTCATGGAGGAACTGGAAACTGCATTGAACATAAATGAGTTCAACAAGGAGAACCCAATTACTACAAAGGAATCAAACGCCAGCACAATCAGCGAGTCAATTGGTAGGAAAAAAATTCTCATCTTTGGCGACCAATACGGTATAGGCTTTGCTAAAGCATTAAACAAGACTTTACAAAACAATTATAGAATTAGTGAAATAATTACCCCTGATTCAGAGCTCTCAGAACTTACAGAAAACATATTTCTCAAAACAGTAGAATATGGTCAAAAAGATATGCTGATCATTATGTTCAATACTAAGAACGTGAGTAATAACAGGAGCTTGCACCGATTCCTGAAAGATACCCTCGGTCTTAGTAGAACAACAAATGTTATGATCATTTCCCAATGTAATTGTCTACTGGACAAAAAAATCAATAATATCATATATAACCGTATGACTACCTTCAAAAAATTTAACACTAACTGTTCTCTGAGCTTCTATGCCGATCAAAATACACAAGGGAGTAAGTTTGATGTACTCAGTAAAATCAAATATTCAATAGATTACTATGAGAGGCGCAAAATAACTGTCTTAAAAATAATTAATATAATCGCAGATATCGATGAAATTCCTACTGCTAGTGATATCTGTTATTCATCCTCTGCAAGTAAAATTACCGATATAAGTACCAGCAATTCATCATATCCTGATAATATTCAGGAAGTCGTTGATGTTGAAAATTTTTTAGAGTTAGGCAAACGGACAGTTTCAAACTTAATCTGATGTTACTTAATATACAGTCACTAAGAAACAAAACTACTGAACTAAATATCTTTTTAGAATATAACTCTTTTCCTGACGTAGTAATGCTTACTGAACACTGGTTATTCATTGACGAAGGTATTCATCTGCCAGGTTATATATCAATAGCGAAGTATTCCAGAACAAGTACCCCCATGGGAAAGGGTACAATACATGGCGGTACGATAATTTTCATTAGAGATGCTCTTTTAAAAACGTATTCATTTTCAGAAATAGACAAATACAATGAACTTCTAGAGGAGAAAACATTTGAATTCTCATTAGTTTTCTGTATAGAACTTGATATTTATATTTTATGTATTTACAGATCCCCCTCATCAGATGGGAATAAATTCCTTGAAAAGTTAGATATGCTGTTGTCATACTTACCCTTAAAATCTTCTATCATAGTGGCGGGTGATTTCAATATAGATTATAATGAAACTCATAACAATACTACACAATTATTACAAAATATTCTAGATTCCAGTAATTTGAAAGTGCATGTCACTGAGCCAACACGTTTATCCCAGGACAAAGAATCTCTTATCGACTACATATGTAGTAACCTCGACGATGTGCCAACGAAAGTTACACCCTCCGGTATATCTGATCACGAGGCCATACTTAGCTGCATCACCATATCTAATATGCAAAAAATTAAAAATAGGACATATCATTATGGTAGACTATTTAGTAGAAAAAATTTCGAGAAGTTTCATAACTATTGTACTCACACTGATTGGCACAGCTTAGAAAACCAGGATAACCAATTTTCATCATTCAATAAATTGCTCCAGAAAAACTTCAAACGTGCTTTTCCAATACAAAAAATCAAACACAAAAAGAAAAAACCGTGGCTTACATCAGGTATTAAAGTGTCTGCCATCAATCTAAGATCATTGTATGTTATAAAAAAATTCACAAACACAATATGGTTCAATGATTTTTATTCGAAATACAGGAATATCTATCGAAAAATATTGAAATTGGCAAAAGAAATACATTATAGATCCAGAATTGTGAATTCTAACAACCCTGTAAAAGAAACCTGGAAAGTGATGAATGATCTCCGAGGTAAGACAAATACACATACGTCAACCTCAATGAATCCCGATACACTCAATAAGCATTATTGCACCTTAGCTGAGCGATTAACTAAAAATATGAAGTCAATCCATGATCCCCTTGAGCTCATGCACCCTGTTGAACTAAATGGGGAATTTTGTTTCACAGACACCAATATTTCTGAGTTGAAATCAGTAATTTCTAATATTAAAAAGAAAAATGCATCAGGAGTTGATGAAATATCCGCAAATGTTCTCCTAAATCTCCCAGATACAGCCTTATCACTACTAGCTACCCTTATAAATAATTCATTCAGATGTGGAACATTTCCTATCTTCCTGAAAGAGTCGTTGGTTATTCCCATCTATAAAGGTGGAGATTCATCAGATCCGAATAACTACCGTCCTATTGCACTTATACCAACGCTAGCCAAAATAATTGAAATACTGGTTAAAGTCCGAATGCTGAACTACTTGAGAGAGAACAAAATACTGACAGAATCTCAATTTGGATTTCAGACGGGTAAGGGCACTAATGATGCCCTGTTTACGTTTATGGATTTGCTATATTCAGGTCTCAATAAAGGAACAGCGGCAGCAGCAGTTTTTTGTGATTTTTCCAAAGCGTTCGACTGCGTTAATCACGGAATACTGCTGCGGAAGCTGAATCGTTACGGTTTCACAAGAGGTGAACTCCGGTGGTTTGAGAGTTATCTGTCAGATCGTCAACAGGCCGTTAAAACAAATAGTGTCTCGAAGAATACACATATAAAACATGGCGTGCCACAGGGATCAGTCCTGGGGCCTCTCCTTTTTTTACTCTATGTGAACGATATGGCTTTTTTAGACATCAGAGGTAAAATAACATTATTTGCCGATGACACCACCATTCTCTGGCAAGAAAAAAATGAAACAAAACTACACTCTAATATAATGCAGGATATCATAGTCATTAAAAATTGGTGCGAATCAAACCTCCTATCCCTTAATATAAAAAAAACCAATATTCTATCCTTCAACTGCAGCATCCCAAACCTAGATATCGGCAAAGAGGAAATTGAAAATAAATTATCAACCAAGTTTTTGGGATTATTTATCGATAATAAATTACTTTTTATTGAACATGTGACAGCTATGTGTAAAAAACTAGCTTCTGGATGCTATGCCATCAGAATCATCGCCACCGAATTAGGATATGCATCTGCCAGAACAGCATATTTTGCTGTACTTGAATCTCACCTAAGATATGGAATACCATTCTGGGGGGCATGCAGTAATCAGTTATTCCAAAGGAGTTTCGTTCTACAAAAACGAGCCCTGAGATATCTGTGTAAGGCAAAATCTAGAACCTCCTGCCGAGATTTATTTAAGAATTGTAGAATATTAACGGTAGTTTGTATATTCATCTTAGAAACAGCTTCTCTGATTCACAAAAACAAAAACGCTTTTCAGCTAGTCTCGACCAACTACAATACTAGGCAAAGTGGCAAGGTCAAATTGATAATACCCCGCACCACTATGATCAAGAACTCAATTATTTACAATGGAATAAAAATATATAATCATTTGCCAAGTGTAATCAAAAGTATCCCATGTGTGCAAAAATTTCGTACTAAGGTGAAAGCTTTACTTATTCTAAATCCGTTATATAACCTGGAGGAATATTTTTCTCAGGAATTCTAAATCCTAAATTTCGGACTTGCCTTGTAAAAGGTTCATATTTATACTTATATTTTATATATTTTAACTATGGCTCTATACAAGCTTTTAATTTAGGATACAACTTCATACCTTGTCGATAATAACTGTTTGATTGTATCAAATATTGTTTGCACTGTCTCTGTTGTATTATTTATTCATATTATGTTTGTATGATTTGTTTATATAATTTACATCTATGTTTTATGTATGTATAATCATGTAACAAGCTTTGTCAACAAGTGTCACGTACTTATGACAATAAAGCATATTTTGAATTGAATTTGAATTGAATTGTTTATGTGAAGTGAATAAGTCCCATCCCACCCTTTTCCATGAACCCCATCACTTGGTAAGTTCGTATGAGCTTATATTTATTCATTTCTCAGTATAACAAGTATTCATGTATGCCACAACTTGAAACAAGGTGCAGGACACAGTGCAGACTTATCCGGATAAGTTTCACATCTGTAACTCAATTCTCTCCGCTTACTCTCCCTAGTACACTGTCTACATTTGTATAAAACATGTGTTTTTTTTACTATTTGCTGAAAGGGGAATTTCCTCTAAAAATGTTGCTGATCGGGTGATATTTTTGGTGTCTTATTTGTCTTCATAGAAGCCTGTGATTTCTTGAAAACCCTGCCATCAACAATGTCTTCGATCCCTATGAAAGATCTTATTACAATGTAACATTTAATTTCTTTTGTAACCTTTTCTCCGAAATATTTTGTATTTACTTGTATTATCGACTGCACGAGGTTTTATTTGGCTTTCTAAGAACTGACACTTTCCGAAGTCGTCTTACCGTATATAGGAATCCACCGTTCGTTCCAATATCGTCATTCTTAGTTTTCATTTACGAAGATATTCTTAAAATACTCGTTTGATAACCTCTGTCGCCATCTGGCCATTACTTTTTTTTGGGATCAATTGATCAGGGCTGGTAAGACGGTGTGGGCATGTTTTTTGCAGATTCTCATAACTTTTTTTGTCTCTGAACAGTGTATATACCTACTTCACTTTCATCTGGAACTGGTACATCGTTATTAGGATGAGCCGAAAAATATCGTTTATTAAGGAATAAGTTTTCAAGGTAGATGTTTTTTTCATATTCTCAATTCATAGTATTTCCATCATTTCACCAACTTTCTCCTCTTACTTTCCGTTAATTTCAGCTGGTTGTCAACTACATCTTGAGTCGGAATCGAACTGTAATCAGACCAATTTGAGAAATATAATAAGCTAATTTCGTTTGATATCTATTGGAATTTGGGAAAACCCTTCTTGGAAGGTGAGAATTATTCCTTTTTATTACATTCGTGCTTTTTGTTTAAGTGTATTTTTTATGTCATATTCGTGTTTTCCATTGATATAGATTTCTCAAAATGAAATTAATCATTTAATTTAATTTAATTACCTCTCCATCCAGTGTACCTGCAAACTCCCTATATAACTAGGTTTTAGAGTTCAATTGTATTGGTTAATTTTTATACTTGATCATGGGATGAAACCCGAAACCGGTCGTGAAAATAAAAACTAGTGGAAATAAGACAAAAGTGTGTTTCTTTCGTTTCATTAAAGTAAGAAAATGTAATTTTTTTTTGTAAAATACTTACGGTTTAGCCTCATTATTATTCACAAGTGAAACATGTGGGAGCAAATAAAAAATTATCGTATCAGTGTACTCGAGGTAATCGAAAAGGGAAATGTGTGATGAAACCTAGAGTGATCTTTCTTCAGTATATCTATTTATTATTTTATTTTCCACATTGGCACATGTTAAAGGAAATGGTTGGAAGGTGATTCTCTCAAGCCCATTTGGATAGGTTATTGTCTATTGTTAAGATGTGTGAAACTACTTGTCCCAATCATCTATGCTTTAATTTCGGTTCATCTTATCAACGATACACTGGCCATGGTTTTTAGGTGAACCGTTTCAATACAGGCACAATCGAAGGCAGAGGTATACAAATATAATATTCAAATATTAGGCTACATGACATCTACCCTTACATCAGTCGATCTGGTTTCTTTATTCTTCTGCCACTGCTAGTTTCGTCAGGAACATTATGCTCATTATCTAGAAGAGAGGTTTCTCCAGGATTTTCTTTATGATCTATCAACTGAAGTGATTCATCACTGTCACTTATTTCTATATCATCATTATTACTGGAGTTTGGTAAAATTTCTATGAACCTGCGATTTCTTTTAATCTGTGAACCATCTTTCCTCTGCAATAAATAAGATCCATTTCGTGGTCGTTCTATAACTTTGCCAAACTGCCATTTAGATTTCAATTTGTCTTGAAATATTACATTTTGGTTATTTTTTATAGGTTTCAGATCTTTTGTCTGACTTTATAATACAATTTTTGTTTCATTTGAGATGACTGAATATGTTTATTGTACTTCAAAATCAAAATCAACCTGTATTGGCTTGAGATAAATTTCAGTAACTGGTGAAATATCTGGTAAATATCGTGACATAAGAAGTTGAGCAGGCGAAAATCCACTTTCTAATGGACTATTTCGGCATATTAACATTATCAAATTGAAATCTTTACCATCGTCTATAGCTTTAAAGAGCACTTTTTTACTGTCTGCTTTTGACGTTCTACCATCCCATTTGACTGGGGTAATTGGGACTGGAAGTTATATGCTGAAAACCATACCCACTGGAAAATTTCGAGAATTCTAAAGATCGAAATTGTGGGCCGTTGTTGGAAATCAATATTGTTGGAATTCCGAGGCGACTGAAATTATCTTTCAGATATTTAATAACAGTATTTGAAAAAGCATTTTTTTTCTTGACATGTGTCGCATTGGATCCAATCTTCTATTGGAGGCGAAACATATTTTTCCTTACATACAGTGCAAAAGTAGTCCCGTTCATTTTCGTCACTCGCCTTTTTCTTAGGGGCTTTTTTTGCTCAATCTTGGATTGTCCGGGAGTGGTGTCGAACTCAAAAGCCACTTTCTTTTTAGCAGAGGCTGCATTATGCTTCCTTTTCTGCTCCAACTTTATTTTATGGGAGTGCTTGTAAGAATTTCTGACTTTTGTGTCTTCCGCCCTCTATTATTCCTCTTCTTCACTTCGGCCTTATGTTTCGAATAATGTCTATATTTGATATATCGGCCAATGCAAAATAGCTCTCTGGCTTGGTCTGGGGCATATTGTTTTGCTGAACATTCTGCTGCACTTGCTGTTCTGGCTGCACTTGATTCGCTGGCTGCACTTGCTGCACAGGTTCTTCAGCAGTCTCATAGACATCAGAAGGTGCGTAATGTTCTTCACCAATGGCATGCTTATTAAAAGAATGAATACCACTGGCACGAAAGCCGCTGATTGCATTTGCTAGTGTTGCTCCTTTCAAATATGCCTTTGTAAAAAGTTGGGCCACAGCATATTAATTGATAATTCGCCCTGGGTGGGTCTTTTGAAACGTATTTACTTCGATCTCAAAGAACTTTTTAATAGGTCCGTATACCGCCACATCTAGAGGCTGAAGCCGGTGAGAGGTGTGTGGTGGAATAGAAAGAAATATAACGTTAGTTTTTGAAGCGAACTCTGGAGCAATGTAACTTTTGTGGCTTTCATGACTGTCTAGGATTAGTAGTGCTTTCCTATCATCAGTTGGACGGATATTTTGTACAAAACTCTGAAGCCAGTTGTAAAATCATTCAGTAGTAATCCATCCGCTATCTGAAATTGATGCTTGTGAACCGGGAGGAGCACCGTCCAATAGTCTTTGATAATTTTTTTTCTTTTGAAAATTAAAATTGCAGTCATAAATACCCCCGTAACACTACAGCAGCAGATGACGGTAGTTAGGACTCCTCTTTCATGACTAGAGACTATACCAACCTGCTTCTTTCCGTATGTTGATAATACTTTTGGTGGTTTGTTAGAAGTCCTTGTCACTCCAGTCTCGTCCATATTAAATATCATATCTGGACGAATTTTATGTTGTGTTACTGTTTCCTCTAATAAGGAATGAAATCGCTCAACTGCTTGTCTGTTAAAGCCTTTGACTCTAGCAATTGATGTTGGTTCAGGTTTCCTCAAACTCAACTTGGGATGTCTCAGCTTAAAGTTATGAAACCAACCTTTACCAGCCACGTTTCCAGGAAAGAAACCTTCTTTGCCTATCTTTTTTGCCAACAAGCTGCAGAAATTCGGTCCGTGTAAGGCCATAGAAAATTGAGTCCATTCGCTGTACATATTCCATTAAATCATTTTCTTGATCTGGAGTAAATAAAGTTACAAATCGACCCAGCTTCTTTGTAGTTACACCAGACTTCAAATGCCGGTACAGAGTAGCATAGGGAATGCCATATTTTTTGCTGGCATTTAATATTGAATTTGACTGTGCTTCCCGCATAGCTTTTCGCAGACTTTCTTCTGACCAGTTTGCACGTTCACTCTTTCTTTTATAGTTATAAACCATCTGAAATAAATGAAAGAAATAGTGATTTATTTTATTGCAATAAATTCAAAGGCAGGCAAAACGGATACTATTCATTTTGCCCGGTTTCATCTTGCCCGCTACTACTTTCGAAACCAAATTACTTATTTACGTTCACGTAAACATAGTAAAATGATGTGTAAATACGGTATGAAACATCTATGAATATGCACGAACTAGACAAAACATCAATTCAAGCAAATAATTAACGGTGAAAGATTAAATTGAGTTGTAATTACCTCAAAAAATGGATCTATTCTCGCCAAAAAAAATATTTTTGTCGCACTACACTAATTGAACTCGTGTCACAACTAACAGGTCACTAAATGATCGCGGCTAGGTAACGCCCATCACGTGGTCCTATATGTCTCTTTCTCACAATTCCACATTGAACTAGGCGAATTATTTTTTTTACCCTACCTCTCCGTCTTGCCCGCCCGTCCCCTATGTCACACCCTATTTTATACCACGTATAGTTGGAATATCATAAGTTATTAGAGACTGTTTTTGTTGTGTCACCCTGTGTGTAAGACATATTCTACAGTTCAAAATTACATCTTCAATTTGTTTGCACATCCCTGGCCAATAAAAACAATTTTAAGCTATGCTTTTACACTTGAAAATACCTAAATGTCCAAAATGAATTTTTTCCACAATTTCTTTTCTCAAATTGGAATTATTAACTGTGGACCCTTGAAAAGTAATCCTTTTTGTTCAATTATTTCATTTTGTAATTTAAAATAATCTTTCATCAATATGAGAAATGCACACAAAATAAAGGAAAAAGGTTTCAAAGGCCTTTATATTAATCAGGATCTGAGCATTGAGGAGCAGAAAATACATACATATTTAAGAAAATTTCTGAAGGAAGCCAAAGAATCATGTAAAAAAGCGACAATTAGACAGGACAAACTGATTGTAGATGGTATCTCATATGGTTACGAATATCTAGTTGAAAACAACGATTTTTCATTCAGAACGCAAGATAAAAAGGACCGTAATAAAAGAAAACAATCTTCCGACGAAGAAGAACCATTGTTGAAAAGAAGCAATTCTAACAATTAGAGATCCACCAGAAATACAAGAAAACTAACCTAAGAGGATTCTTCAAATTTTAATTACTATTAAGAGTACTGTTTCTCACGAATTTGAGTCTTATATAAAATAATTTTAAATTGTGAAAACGTTAAATAGTTTTCGAGAAAATTTTTTTATTCATATTTTCACGAAAATTTTTACTTTAAGCTTAAATATTAAATTTTTTCTCTTTACTGTTTTTTGAACTTTCAATTCTAAAAATCAAACATACACACAAGCAAAACAAAAAATGGACCAATATATTAGAGACTTTGTTCCAGACCATTTCGAAACCAAAATCATTAATAAAAAACAACTGAGGGATATTCTGGAGCCTATAAAAAAGGCAACTTTTAATGTATTACATACCAACATTAGGAGTGTATCTAAAAACTTCGACGAGTTTAAAATATTCTTGAAGATGTATCAGGAAAATATCGATTGTCTAATCATGACAGAAACTTTTGAAATACTTGATACCAACTTATACCAAATAGAAGGATATGACTTGATATACAATCATGGCAAACTAAATAAAAATGATGGTGTAATAATTTACTTGAAAAATAATATTAATTACAAATATGACCTAATAAAAATAGGACCTATTTCAGCAATTTATGTGTCCATTCAACTCAATAAATCTAATATTGGCATTATAGCCTTATATCTCCATCACTTTGTCCCTTAGAATTCAATAAAGATCTTGTAAAATTTTTTGAAACTCATGCACAAAAAAGCACAATTAACCTTTTAGTCGGAGACATCATTATAGATATCCTGGATGACACTAATTATGCAACAGAATATTTAAATATTTTAAGTGAATTTGGATATTTACCAGGCATTAGTAAATCGACAAGACAATCTGCGTGTTTAGATCATATAATGATCAAAAGCGAATTATCAACAGAACAATTCTACCCAGCCAGCATAGACTTTTTAATAACTGATCACAATCCAGTTTTTCTTCAAACAGTTCTTCCTGATTCAGATGAAAGAAGGGAAAATGTATCTAATAATATAATAAAAAACATTAACTATGTCCAACTCAGGGAACTGTTGGAGGCAGAAACGTGGATTGACGTATATAACACTCTGGATATGGACAACGCAATTCAAATTTTCAGAGATAAACTACAAAAGTTTGTGACATATTCTACTAAAGTAGTGAAAATTAAGAGAAATATGATTAAAAGAAAAGATTGGATAACTAGTGGGCTGGTAAAATCAACTGAGAAAAAAAAACGATTTGTACAAAAAAATGAAGAAGTACCCTAATAACCAATTTCTGAAACAAGAACTCAAAGAATACAATAAGCGATTAAATTATTTGAAAGACACTGCCAGAAATAATTACTACAAAAACAAAATAGAAAAAAACCCCAATAGCTCTACCCATTTATGGAAAACCATTAAAGAACTAGGAACCGCGAAAAAGAAAATGAACGTCAATCGAATAAAAAATTCAAATAATGATATTTTTACTGATTCATCCAAAATAGCTGATGTCTTAGCAGATCACTTTTCTAGTGTAGGAGAGAACTTGGCAAAAAAGATCACGAAGTCCCACCATAAATTTCCAAATTCAAGATTACCAAATTCAATAGTAATTCTTTCAACGACAGAGCTAGAAGTAAAAGATGTAATAAAAAAATTAAGAAATAATAAAGCACCTGGAATTGACCATCTTACAGCAGAAATACTGAAGGAGACTGTGGAGTTCATCTCAACTCCACTATGTTATATTATAAATACATGCATAGAAAATGGATATTTTCCAACCTCACTAAAAGAGGCGGTCATAAAACCGGTGCATAAATCGGGAGACAAGCTAGATCCGAGTAATTATAGACCTATATCACTGTTATCTGTTTTGTCCAAAATCTTTGAAAAAATTATTAAAACAAGAATAACAGCATTTCTTGATCGTTACAATGACAAGCAATATGGATTTAGAGAAGGCAGATCAACACAAGATGCGATTGCATATCTAACAGCAAAAATATGTAAAGCTATAGACGGAAAACATCCTGCAATTTGTATATTTGTCGATCTGGCTAAAGCTTTCGACACCGTAAGCCATCCGGATCTACTTGTCACACTTGAGGAACTTGGTATAAGAGGAAAAGGACTAGAATTAATGAAAAGCTACTTAGAAAACAGAGTTCAGTACGTTAAGGTGGATGAAAGTTGAGCCAACCAAAAAATGTGAATTATGGGGTTCCGCAAGGAACAATTTTAGGGCCTAGTGTTATTCTCAATATATATCAATGAACTCTTCAATTTACCTACGTGCGGGGATATAATCAGCTTTGCTGATGATACCGCGGTCTTTTATGAGGATAGCTCTTGGGGATCCCTGAAAAAAAAAATTGAAACAGATTTTGGTACAATTCTAAATTTTTTCAATAACAAAATTCTCACCATAAATGAATCAAAAACACAATTTTTACCGTTTGCGAGTTATAGCAAAGGATTGCCTTTATTTCAAAATCTCAACATACCCATTACCAACAGCTTCATGGAATTCACATCAAAAAATGAAATTAAGTATTTAGGCATATACATTGACAGTCATCTGAAGTGGAGTAAACAGGCTACAGTAGTAACAAATAGATTGAGAAGTCTCATTCCCAAATTCAAACTATGTCAGAAATTCTGTGACATAAAGCAACTAAAAATACTTTACTATTCATTAGTACAGTCTCATCTATCATATGGAATAATCGCATGGGGAGGCCTAATGAATAATTATGCGGAAAAAATTGAAGTATCTCAGAAGTGGATACTCAAAATAATGTTCAAGAAAGAGTTCAAATACTCTTCTGAGATGATGTACCAAGAAAGTGGCGTTTTCAATATCAGGCAACTGTATTGCCAGGCTGTACTATCACATCAATTCCGAGATAGAAACACCAGAAAAATTGCTCATAACTATCCAACAAGGTACAGGCAAGAATCGGTGATTGTTCCCAAAGCTGAAAAAACAATAGGTCAGAGAAGTCATTACTTTTTAGGCTCTAGAATATTCAATTTACTACCGATTGAAATGAAAATGATAAACTCCTATAACCTCTGGAAATATAAGGTAAAGAAATGGATAATTAGTCAACCAAGAAAAACAATAAATGAAATAGTAGATTTGAAAAATAAATTATGTATCTGAACACAAAATTATATTTTGGTCCAATGGTTTTGTATATTGAATTTCTTTGTACGATTGTGTGAATATGCTTTGAATAAAATTTGTGATCATTTCAGTTTGGTCAATTACTACCAATGTATGTGTAATGGTGTATAGTAACATTATTGTTGCTTTTTATAATTTTTTATAATTTTTATAATATTTATTATTCATTAGGTTATGATATATTCCTTGCTATTTTATATTTTAAATTTGGTATGTTATTTTGTGTAGACACCAATAGTTTCAATTCGAACTCAAACTAGTATTTGTAGGAGGTGTGCATTATTGTTTTTAAATGATCATCAGCCGACAACCCCGCGCGGATTAATTTCCTTGGGGTAGGCAAATGTTTATTTGATCCATACATGTAAGCATCCTTGTGTATATTTATATTTATATTGGATGAAAAAACGTATTATTATTATTATTATTATTAACTTGCTTTTTTGGGTCAACCTTTTTGTATAGTCTCTTTGAGAAGTTTTAATTCGTTATCTTCTGAAGTTGCTTTCACAAGTTCATTATATTTATTTCCAGTCATTTTAAAATCAACATCTAACGTACAAACTTCTAAATCATTTTCAAATTCTAATTTTTCAAGTCTAGTATTTATCAAATAGACCCTGGATAGTGCATCAGCAATGTATGAATCTTTTCCAGGTTTGAAAACCAACTCAAAGTCAAATTTTTGGAGTTGAATCATCATTCTTTGTAAAATAGAGTTTTTTTTTGAAAACACCCAACAGAGGCTTATGGTCTGATTCTACGATAAATTTTCGTTCGAATACATATTCATGAAAACGTTCGCAACCAAAAACAAAAGACAGTTCCCTTTCAATTTGCGCCCACATTTTGAGTATCAGTTAGAGATTTGAATGCGTAAGCACAAGGTAAATTATTTTGAAGAAGACACCCCCTACGCAATCTTTTGAAGAATCTACTGAAATAACAACAGGTTTTTTACACCATAAAATTGTAAAACCGGTGCATTCAGCAACAATTTTTTCAATTCTTTGATAGATTGCATGTGTCTTTCTGCCCATTCGAAAACCACATCTTTTTTCAATAATTCCCTCAGTGGAGAATTTAAATTCAACAAATTTGGGATAAATCGACCAACATAATATGTGATCATTCCAAGAAATTTTTGGATATCATTTTTATTTTTTGGTATCTGCATATACTTGATAGCTATTATTTTTTCTTCATCTCGGAAATAACCGTTTTTTGAAATTTTATACCCTATAAATTTTATTTCGGTTGTACCAAACTTACACTTTTCTTTATTGAAAGAAATATAATTTTTTTTTTATTTCGAGAACATTATGCAACCGTTCATCATGTCCAGTTTGTGTACGACCCCAGACTATTATCTCATCAATATATAGATCTACACCTTCTAGATCAAAAATAGTTTTGAATCGCTTATGAAAAACTTCTAGTGCTGATGTCACACCATATGGAAGTCGTAAAAAACAGTATCTTCGTCGCGAAAGTATACAATTTTGCACTCTCTTCGTCTAATGGAATTTGCCAAAATCCGCAATTAGCATGTAGTGTAGTAAACACACAAGCACCTGATAGCTTTGTAGTAATTTCCTTAATTGTGGGAAACGGAAAATGCTCCCGTTTAATTCCACGATTGAAGTCTGCAGGATCTAGATATAAACTTAAAGAACCGTCCTTTTTCTGCACAATAACTATGGAATTTATCCAGTCAGTTGGTTCATCAAATTTTTTGGTAAATTTTTATTTTTCTAAATCAATTAAAGTTTTTGGAATTCTTCGAGCAGGATGTACAAATGGGATTGCATTTTCATTTAACTCAATGTGATACTTGACCTGAAAAGAACCTAGTCTTGTGAATAACCTAGTCCTGTGAATAAATCCGAGTTTTTCTCAATTAATGTATTATAATTTCAAAATTATTTAAAGTATCAATTCTCCTTATCAAATTTAATTTTGTGCAAGTATCCAAACCCAATATACATGGAAAATCTGATTCCACCACAAAAAAGTCTAACTTATAAAATTTTTGTTTGAAATTGCAAACCAGAGTACATTTACCAAGTACTGGTAAACTATTATTGGTGTAAGATTTCGAAGTAATTTCAGTTTTCTCCAATAATATTTTATCACACCTATTTTCAATCAATTTATTCAATGATAGTATATTAGCTTGTGCCCCACTATCTAATTTAAATTGAATACTTTTATCATCAATTTGTAATGTTCCATACCGAACTTTATCATTGTTGAAAGCATTTTCAATAGAACCTATAAATAAACAATCATCATCGTTTAAAAATTCACATTTTTATTTCTACACATTTTCGCAAAGTGATTGAGGTGTCCAAATACATTCCATTTTTTTCCGTATGCCCGATACTGATTTTCCCATGAACACTCCCACACCGATAACACACACCACTATTTTCTCTTAGCCGGGTTTCATTGCTTGATGAAGTAGATTTTTGTGTGAAATTGTTCATATTAGATGCCCCGTTTCTACTGCAATTGTGACTTCTTGATTTCTGGATGGCCTGAACTTCACTCAAAGGTAACGACGAACCTTGAGAAATAACATTTTATTGTTGTTTAGAACTCTCCACTGTTACATAGCTTCACCGCTTGGTCCACGTCCATTTCATCGTCTTGCAACAGTTTTTCTCTCAAAGTTTGGTTTTGTAATCCACAAGTGAAATTGTCTTTGATCAGACTGTCCTTTAAGTCACCAAATTCGCAAGAACGAGATTCATTCTTCAAATCCGTCATAAACTGTTCGATGGTTACGTTTAACATCTGTTTTCGAGTAAAAATTGTTTACCTTTCGTATGATAATGTTTTTTTCGATGAGAAATGGTTTTCAAACTTATCGAATACTACCTTTAGTTTGTTTCTATCCTCGTCAGAAAGGGTGAAAGTATTATAAATGAGAAAACTCTCCTCTCCTCTATAGTGGAGAAATTGAGCTATTTGAATTTCTCATCTTTTTTTACCCATCTCCGTAGCCACTGCATAATTTTTAAATTTTTGTCTCCATAATTTCCAATTTTCTGCTAAATTGCCACCAAATTCCATTAAAGCTATACATCTGGGCCTCGATTCTCGACATTTTTCTCACGGGAAAATTTATTAAATTCTCATAGCAATTATGATTTAGTATTCCCGACATGTTTCACTAGAAAGTGGTCCCATGAATTTCAGTGGTATATTTTCACCTTATCTTTTTCCATACGAATTCAAATTCCAATGGGTTTTCTTATTTATTATTAGTCATCTGAAGGCCAGTTTGAGGATGGAAATGTTGGATTTGTCATTGTGACATTGCTGTGCTCAGAATTACTTATAAATAATCAGTGTAATCAGCATTCTTATTATTATAAAATCACCAGCAGCTAATATATGGACGAGCTGATACTTCTGGTTCAACAAGAAATTGTTGAAGTGGCCGAGGAAATGGCCGGAAATGCAGAAAGAGATTTCTGGACAAGTTGGCAAAAGGGAAATCCATTTGATTTGTTATCAGATAAAAAATTTTTGAAGCTCTTTAGATTATCTAAACCTCTGGCACTGGATCTCATCCAAAACTTGGATAATTTTCTAGTACCTCCTACCAGAGAATCAGCACTGCCAAAAAAAATAAAAGTAAGTGGATCCTATTGAATTGATTGATCATTATGGATAATCAGTATTTCTTCAAATTATGAAAATTCAGTGTGGAACTGAGTACATTTGAAAATATCAGTTTCGACTACAAATACATCATAACATTTGAATACCTAAGAACCTACCTATGCATTTTCAGGTTCTCATTGCTCTGAATTTTTATGCTGAAGGGAGCTATCAAAATAATATTGGGACAAATAAATATTTTGGGGCTAGCCAATCTTCTGTTAGTAGATGTGTTGCAGAAGTCACTAGTGCATTAAACAATAATGAAATTTTCAATCAATGGGTGTATTTTCCAAGAAATTTCCAAGAACTGGGGCTTAATAGAAGAAAGTGGGTAGAACTTTAATACATGTAGGTATGTACTTCAATTATTGCACTAATGTTTATTCTTATTTTGCAGGTTTTATGAAGCATATGGTATTCCTGGAATAGTTGGTGTCATTGACTGTAAACATGTTGCCATACATTCACCTAGTGGAGACGATTATCCTGAACACATATATGTGAACAGGAAAAACTATCATTCAATCAATACACAATTGGTGAAATATATTGATGAACTCTGAGCAAATTTCACAAGACTTATAATTTTTAGATTTGTGATATAGATATGAAAATAATAAATGTAAATGCTAGGTATCCTGGAAGCACTCACGATGCCTATATTTGGAACAATTCAAATATTAATCAACACATTCAGCAGTTGAATAGAGGTGACAATAATTACTTCTTAACTGGTGAGTTGCTTTTTTATCAAGTTTATCATAACAACTTTTTTAATATATTTTATGTACACGAAAGGTGATTCAGGATATCCTCTGAGAAAGTGGCTCCAAACTCAAGTTAGAGTCCCCAGAAGAAGAGTATAATCGTCAATTCCGTAAAGCCATATGCACCATAGAGAGATGCAATGGTTTATTGAAAACAAGATTCCTATGCCTACTCAAAGATAGAGTGTTGCATTATTCCCCAACTGTAGCATCTAAAATAATCAATGCATGTGTTGTTCTACACAATATGTGTATAACAAATAACATCACTGTACCAGAACCAGGTGATGAGGAACTTCATTTGGAAATGGATTTTGGAGAGCAAGTTGATGAGGATGATGAATTAGTTAATCGAAATGCTGATTTACAAGAAGGAATTATTTTGGTTGAATTTTGTTTGTTATAGAAATAAATTAATTGATACTTAATGTGCTGTTTTTGAATGTAGATCTCATTATATAGGATTTTGCAAATACAATGTTAACCAATTCATAGATAAGCAGCCTTCTACACATTAGGCTACATGTTCGTGCCTGATTTTTTTCTCAGTAACTGGAAAATCTACAGTTCTACTTATAGTAGGACAGGCGATTTAGTATTTTATAACTGATAGTAACAAAACTCAAAAAGAATTAACTGTTTATTCAGGTACAAAATAGACATTCTGTCAACAAAACGTAAAGGCAGTCAAAACACATCCAGACAACAAAAAATAACATAAAAAAACGATGCATTATCAAAATTCCCTATGTTCCAGAAATTTCGAGATGTTCTCATCATCTTCAGTGAAAATCTTTACAGGTGGAACAAAAGGACCACCACCAGTACCTCGTGCATACTTCCTCATCTCACTAGTTTTCTTCTTAGTATTTTTCTTGAGATCCTGCCAAGTCTGCAAGAGTGATGATTATTTCAAATTCACTATAATATGATAATAGATGATGACCCTTCTCCATTCTTTCTGGGTTCCTGGTATACTATTCAGCTCATTTGCCAGTCCTAAGATCATGTTCCCTTTCCAAATACGAAATTAATAGTTTCTTTTGCTTCTCAGACATATGCCCGCTTTTCTTTTTATCTTCCATGATGAGAATAATTGGATTTCTTATGGTGAATAATGTTTTGCGAAGCCCCCAACCATCAGGTTTCAATTTTTGTATTCAAATTTTGTTTTTAAACGTCAACCTAAAACTTCACTATACCACTACCAACCCAACTCTTTGGATATATACAGAATATTCCTAGAAAATACCGATATTTGATTGGTTGAGCAAAGAAACTATCAACGACATACCGTGTTTTCGATTCCACTAGGAAATAGCATTCCTAGTGTGGTCGAGAATTCTCATCATGATTCCCACGGGAATACGAGCATGGGAATCCTAACCAGTTGGAACTGAATTCAACTGTAGTCACTCATTTCCGGTAACTTATATCAATTTTCAATGATAACTTTTTTGACTGCGCCATGTTTAGATATGAATGAAACGACTCTTCCCAGTCAACTATGCTTTAATTTCAGTTCATCTTATCAAAGATAAGCTGCCCATGGTTTTTAGGTGAACCGCTTTTATACAAGTATACAATCGAAGGCAGAAGTACACAAATATAATATTCAAATATTAGACTACAGACTACATTATTTCATACAGGGTGGACTAACTCTCCACTTTGAGTGAGGTTTTGTTCAATGATACTGATACAGGGTGGTCAAACTCACCCCATCATTCAGTTAACGTTTTTTGTAGAATCAAGTCACTCACTGGACTGAATTGAAATTTTTGCCAGAAATGCGGAGGGAAAGAAAGAGATAAATATATGCAGGGTGGCACGCACCCGTTGCAAGAAAGTTGTTCGATACCCTTGGATTTGTACTTTATTTTCTCCTCTCATTCTGATTTAATTCTTGGATTTAGGTACTTGGTTCTCATTATATATTGAAGGAAAATTTGACATTCAAGGTTCTGAATTCAAGTTTTCATTCGGTGAAAAATAATATTTTTTATAAGAATTTGATTATTGTTTCTTTAAATGGTTTTTATGTTGGGCCATACGGACTGAGAGGCTGGCCTATGCGAAGCCTTTGACTCGAAGCCTTTTTCATTATCAGTGGAAAGCTTCTACAGATTAAAAGCGGCTCACGCAAGTACCTAACCATAGAGCGGGAAAGATTTTCGATTTTAAAATATTTAAAATTTATTCAAATTATCTTCATTGTTTGTTAAGGGAAGGTTATTCCGTTTGTAGACCTGGTTCACACGTTTGCATAGATATTTCTCTACGCTCGTATCACATTTATTTTATCCCTGCGCCTGCGCTTGAGCTAAAGCTCGGGGTTGAAGGAGGTTACATATCAGTCACGTATCTGATTATATTTTTTTGTAACCTACGCTGTGCCTCACCATTGGATACCGTTGGTTCAGTTGTGTAAAAAAAAAACTTGAATTGACATATTTTTGGCGAACTCGAGAATAATATTATTATTAGATTCATAATTAACTACCTACCTACCTGCTTTTTTCTAGTTACATCCCTGTTATATTCTCACATTTTCTTAATTTAATTTGTTGTAAATTCAAAATGGGCAACTTAAAAAATTAAGTGGCACCCATATAGAAACCTAGAGAACCAACCCATCTTCACTGTCGAAAGGCTAGCGGCATTTGTCCAGGAAGGTTGAGAGAAGGTAGGAAATTGGTAGACAGTGATTATTAGAGATTTTTTTATTTTCACTCTATCTTGTGATGACGAATAAATTGGGGGGAATTTGAGCGCTACAACAGCTTCTCTAAATTCATTGAATTTTATTTTCTTGACACCTTTCGTGTACAAGAAATAGGAGTTTCACAATGAAATCTCCAGAAGGTGGACATCGAATAGTCTTACGAGGATGGATAATTCTAATTGCTCAACATTTGGTCACTTCGATAGATTCCACACATGTGTAGGTTGTATCCATCTATTTCGCATGGTTTCGATTTTTCCAAACTTATTCCTGATTCTTTTAAGTTTTGGTTTATATGCAGTTGTTAAAGCATACACTTATTGTTTATCTTCCATCCGTGGTTGTCGGCTGGTAGAGCGTTCGCCTCTCAAGCGTAGGGTCGTGGGATCAATTCCCAGCATGATCATCGTTCTCGTGCATGGCATTACATGTTAAAAGATGAGGGCCTAGCTGACAAAAGTCTGTAACGTTCGTTTTAAGTTTTAGTTAATTACGTAAAAAATATTCAAATAACACATTACCTCACTACCTTGTATCCATTTATTCAAACATTAATGCAATATTATGATATATATGACATCTTTCTTGGACCACCTTGTACTCTGCGAATTTTTTTCTGGTCACGGTGTCTACTGGCTGGCTGATAGGGATGATGCTACATCCTTGCGTCATAGTCACTAACTACTTACATGCTTAGTATGCTTGCTATCTACGTTTTGACTGGTCACAGGCTAATTGCTCAATTTCTTTTGCCCGTATGATTTTGCTCACATGCTTGTGCTCAACTGCTTTTGATCTCGCTCAGAGCTTTCATCGTTGTTTCATAGTTTAGCCATTGTTTTTCGCGCTTTTATTAGTAGAACTTATTGTTTGTTACTTCAACTTAGTTACAACCGTGGATTCAATATAGCTGTCATTTTAGGCACTGTATATTTTCGGTTTTGTTAATAAATTCAATTTAGTTTCACTTGTCCATTTTGTTTTGTACAATCCTTTCGGTAGGTTGGAAGATTCTCCATTTCTGATTTAGGTATTTGATAGGAGACTAAATTTGCCTGGCGCCCTCCCAAGATCTATAATATTTTCAGTGTTTACTTAGCGAACCTCTCCATCTTCACTGAGCTAGAGCCAAATTCCACTTGTCATCTGAAATTTGTTGTTTAGGAAACTTGTACATTTGAAACGTAGTTGTACGGTTTCAAGACTTTTGAAGACTTCTGAGGGTTGCGCACCGGAAATAACAATTGAAGACCACAGGCAAAGAAGGCGCTATGTCAATTTTTGAGGAAATTGAGTTATCAGTCTATTAGAAACATTTCAAACGTTTCACCCTATCCTATCGTTCAGGCTATAAATGCGCTCAGTCGGGAGTAATTTCAAGTTTTAATATTGACGAACAGCCTAAAAAGGCGCCATGTCAGGGCGGTGCTGGGTAAGGAGGCGCTTAGTCAAACTTACCTTTGCGTTTTCGTTATTTATTTGAATTTCATAGTAAAGTATGGCTTAGTTTGGTTATTTCAACACGTGGTGCTTGATATAAAAATAATAATTATGTCGGAATCTGAAAATAGTGATGTAGTAGTGCCTGCCTTGAATTTTTCAACTGAAAAAAGGAAACGGAATGGAAAATTAAGTGATGTAATGAAAAAAATCAACTTAAGAAGCCATGTTATTGGCAAAGATTGTGGTTGCAAACGTTACAAGTGCTTTGAAAATGTGGCCGAAGTAAAAAGGTTGCAGATAATTAGGCGGTTTAACGAATTAAATTCGGTTGATGAGCAAAATATCTACTTATGCGGTTTAATCACAGTATTACCAATAAAACAGAGAAGGCCTCGCAAAATAGAAGAAGCTGCTGTACTTCACGATGCCTCCTATCATTATAGAATAAGATTATCTGCCAATGGAAGCATACAAGAAAAGCAGGTGTGTTAAAAAGCTTTTTTGGCGATGCATGGTATTGAAGGAAAAAACTGGGAGTACTTCAAAGGTCCTTAAAACAAAAAAGTGAGGCTCCACGTGACCGCAGGGGCAAACACTTGAATCGTCCTCATAAGCTTTCAGAGAAATCCAGAAACCTAGTCCGGGAACATATTAAATCATTTAAAGGGCGTAAGACGCACTATAGCCTAAGAAAAACTACCAAAGTTTATTTGCCTGAAGACTTGAACGTTAAAAAGATGTTTAAAATGTTTGAAGAAAAGTTTCCCCTAATAAAAGTTTCATATGAAACATATCGAACTATAATTAGTTCATAATTTAATATAGCTTTCGGCTTTCCAAGGTCAGACACCTGCAGTGAGTGTGACACGCATTTGGCGAAAATAAAAGGATTGGAAGCTAGTAAACAAAGCATAGAAGGCGAAATATCTCTAAAATATCAACAAATAGAGAGAGAGACATAAAAAAAACTTGAAATAGAAAACAAGTTACACAAATCAAAAGAAAAGCATTTCTACAGAAGCTATCTGCTTAAATTACGCAAAAAATGTGCCAGTTCCTAATATAACAACGAATGATGTTTATTACAAAAGACAACTTTCCATCTATTCCTTCAACATTCATGTTTTATCCACATCTCATTCAGTGTTTTACATGTATCCAGAAATTACTGGAAATAAAGGTAGTGACACCGTTAGCTCTCTACTACTCCATCACGTTTTATTTAATTTTCTTGGTGAAGATGTTAGACATTTGGAGATATTTTGTGACTCGTGTGGAGGCCAAAATAAAAATTATACTTTAATTCGTGCTTTTCATTACATAGTACATACTGAAAAAAAACTAGATTCCGTTAAAATAACATTCCCAATGAGAGGCTATAGTTACATCGAATGTGACAAAGATTTTGGTCTTATTAACCAAAAAATACGTGCAGAATTACCCACGGACTGGTATGATCACTTCAAATCTGCTAGGGCAAAGCCTATGCCCTTTCAAGTTGTTGAAGCCAAACAAGATCTTTTTAGAAACTGATGTCCTTTTTCAAGCCCAGATATAGAAGAAAATGTCCATTTTCAACGAGACCAATAAGAGAACTGAAGATTGTGAGAGAACATCCCCAATTAATCTACTTCAGAAACACCTACAATGGGATGTGGGAATCAAGCCCCATAACAGACAGAAAATTTCGACAAATAAACTGCTTAAAGCTGGAGAATTTAATCTTCCCGATTTGTTATTTGATGGTGAGTTTAGTGTATGACAAATTTTTAAACAGTTTACTATAGGGATTTTATAATTTTAGGTCCATTACCATTGAGTCATGCAAAGTGGAAAGATTTACAAGATCTTACAAAATTTTGCGGACTCGAAGCTCAGCAATACTTTGACAGCATTCCATATTCAAGAAACTGACACTGGCCACCGCAAAAATAAATTATTGCTACTATTAATAATTTTAGACAAATGAGATTTTTTGTTTATGAAAAAGTTGGATTAAGAATCATATCATAATGTTTTGTAATAAATCATATGACAAAGCGCGTTTCAACCTTTTTTTTTTCTTTAATAAGGTGTCTTTTTCTCCTTTTTGTAGAATTTATTTACTCTTTGATTTAATTTACTGAATAAACATTAATAATAAACATGGAAGCTACATTTGTGTATCATTTGGAATATTACTCACCTTAACGAACAAAAATATAAAGGTTCCAACGGGTTTTCTCGAAATCCCGTTTTTTGACATAGCGCCTTCTTTGCCTGTGGTGTTAAATTTTAACAGCTTAACAATTCACTGACATAAACGCTCATGTTTTGCTTCTTTCGCCATGCGTTCACCTTTCCGTAGTTTTTTTACTATCACCACAGGATTGCCTCGCCGATTTGGTCGTAGAGTTCCAGTGGAATGAGTTTTATAAGTGAGTAATTTTGATGATAGGAAAACACTATTGTAGAAGTTGTCCATACTTACTTAGTGACCTTTATTGAGATAAGGACTCGGTTACCTCATGGAGTTGTTCAGCTTTGGAAGGTTTATTTGTTGTTCTTTCATTGGGGTCATTGTGATCTCGACCCTGGTACATCGTCATTAGTAAGTTCATAACTCAATGCCATATTTGGATTCTTTATTATTAATATATTGCGTGGATGTAAGGCGGTATCTGAATAGTACCATCGACTCATTTTAGGATAGAGCTTCACATGGTATATATACATTGTTAATATCCTGTTTTAGCAGATCTAACAAAGTTGTTATTTTATAAAGACGGTCACGTACGTCAAAAAAGGGAGAACGGGAGAACTGCTAGCAGACAAGTGTTCACCAAGACTTACCCCTATTTTCCCCTACCTCCCACCATGTCATCAATATCAACATAACAGGCGCAAGCGATTGTGATTGATGTGACACCTCATCAGTATATAATTGAAACCAGACGCTTTGGAATGTTGTGACTATAAAATGAGAATATGGTTGAAAACGTCTATGAACGTCCGTCAACGTGTTAGGTAAAACTTCATTTTCTAAACAGCTATAGAAAATATATGTTATTACATATTGAACCAAAAAACTCATATAATAAATTTTTAACCTTGAAAAATGAGAATACTTGGTCATGAAAATTAGGACTCATTCATAAAATTTGGTATTCTACTTCTTGAATATCATCCCAATCCATTAGCGTAGTTAGAATTTCGGTAAAGTTCCTAAATAAAAAAATTTGAGAATAAAATTTGAAAAATATGGAATTTTCCTACAATTTTAGTATTTTCTTTTCATTTATCAACAGATTTGGATAAAATTATGATCTCTATTCCAAGACTTTCCAAGAACAATTTTGATCTTAACTTTATTGAAACGGCATATTTTATCCCCTCAACTTTTCATTAATTGAAGCATTTTAATGTAATTTTGACATAAGCTTTTCCAAAATGTCGTGAATCTAGTGGTGTAGTCAGATTTGACAAGTGTAGTCAGAATTTTTCAAAAAATCTCACTAGGTTTTTTATTCATTCCTGAAAAAAAAGTATGATTGAAAATGAAGACTCGTTCATGACTGAACTTTTTGAACATGATTTATGGAAAAAAATCATTCCTATCAATTGAAAACTGTATGTTACATAAGAGTGTTTCCATCTTAAAATATTGATAAGCGCAAAAAAAAATATTTTGAACATTTTTCTTCAACCCTATTTAAAAAAAAAACAAATTTTAATCCAAAATCAGAATAAAACAAATTTGTCTCTGCATACGGCAGAACCATCTCAAAATTCTCAAATCTTACAGTTGAACTCACCGATGATATTGCGCCATGGTTGAATTGACTGTCAAATCTTCTTGACTGAAAGCTGGCAGAAGGTCTTGCATTCTGTTGAGGATTGAAAAAAATACTCGGATATTACATAATTCAAACATTCGATTATAGTCCAGTTATAGTGCTCTAGCCCCTTAACCCATTTATGCCCAGTGGGTCGTTAACGACCCATTGCATTTGAAGATCACGAGACACGTGTTCAAGCGTTTGATGAGACAACTGTACTAATATTGCTCTTCAAGAGTCCACGTGACATCGCCTGGTATAGCGAACAATCATTTAGTAGACTAACGTGCGAGACGAAACACTTTTAAAATTTGTTAATTTTTGGTGGCGGAACATGGACGCAAATTCATATTGGTAAGTCTGTTATTTTGCACCGTTATGTACATATTTGAATATGCATGAATACCTCTGTAGTGTTCGTATAGAAACCTTTTGATCGTAATAGATTATTTAGTTTTTTACTCCATAAAAGAAAAACCATTAAACGACCCCTTGGGCACATACCACTACTTATTATATCTGAAAAATATAATTAACATTTTAGGAAGAAACCGCTGACTACGGCAGAGTTATTGGATGAAATTGAGACATTGGACAAGGATGATGTTTTTCCTTAAAATATATACATTTTACCTCCAGACAGTGATGGTATCGAAACCGATGAAGACTCTGGATATGAAGATTGTAATGATCCTGATCGTCTAAGTGGGCATCAGCTACAAGCAGCGGCCGAAGTTGACATTATAGAAGCTGTACAAGAGAGTGATACGGAAGAATCAGATGTGGAAGTTGAAAAAAATATTAAAAGAAAAAGGACGTCTAAAAGACCAAAGAAAGTCAAGAGAAAATGGAGCGAGGACCAAGACTTTGGAGTAGAAAATGAATCAGAAGGATCACCGTTAGCAAGAACTTATTTACCGCCTCTATCTTTATCATCCGAAAGTGACCCAGTTGATTTTTTTGATCTCTTTATGTCATCAGAAATTGTGGAACACATTGTGAAACATACAGTTATGTACGCCTATCAAAAAAAATGTTCGTCTTGAACTGGGAAGTAATGAAATTTACACATTTTTAGCTATTCTGTATTTGAGTGGATATGTACCTTTTCCACGAAGACGAATGTTTTGGGAGACGTTGGAAGATGCACATAGTAATTCAGTAGCTAACGCTATGCGCCGAAATCGGTTTGAAGAAATTTTCAGGTATATTCATGTAGCGGACAATAATTCTCTACCCAAGAACGACAAAATGTGGAAACTAAGACCATTGATGAATATGGTTAATGACAATTTTGCTAAATATGCGCCCATGTCGCCAAATTTATCAATTGATGAATCTATGGTTCCATACTTCGGGCGACATGGTTGCAAGCAATATATCAAAGGTAAACCAATTCGCTTTGGTTACAAAGCCTGGGTGTTAGCTACAACTTGCGGATACTGTATAAATTTTGACATATATCAAGGAAAAAAAGAAAGTAAACCTGAAACTGATAAGAATAAATATATGTAGGCGAGTCTACTGTATTGTCATTTGCTAATTTTCTGTCGGACAATTTCAAAGATATACAGTTTTCGTTGTTTTTTGATAATTATTTCAATAGCGTGAAACTAATGGAAAAGTTGAAGGAATTGAAATTTGGTGCAACAGGTACTGTTATACGGGATATAATGGAAAATTGTCCACTGACAGCAAAAAATGAAATGAAAAAACGAAATAGAGGAGCGTATGAAAGCCTACTGACAGAAAATAAACAAATTATAGCTCTACAGTGGAACGATAATAATATCGTCAATATGCTATCAAATGAATATGGGGTTACACCTATTCAAAAAGCAAAAAAATTCTCAGCTGCTGCTAAAACAAAAATTGATATCGATCAACCTAATGTCGTCAAGCAGTACAACAAATTCATGGGAGGTGTCGATTTATTAGATGGAAATATCGCTGTATATCGTATTGGCCTCAGAGGAGAAAAGTGGTACATTCCCATTTTATTCTATATATTTGATGTTTGTATGAGTAATGCATGGGTTCTTGCTAGACAGCTTGGATGCAAACTTGATAATTTATATTTTTGAAGAATGGTAGTGCTATCCTTGTTGAAAAAATATGGCCAGTCACCACGTTTTCCTGGGCCATCACGTTCTTCTATTATTCCAAAAACTTTGAAATCTAGTGGCCAGCACCTCATCATTTGTGGACAACCAAGACGTCGTTGTCAACTATGTAAAAATAAAACAGTCAAAGCATGTCAACGCTGCAATATTCCCCTCCACGACAAATGTTTTGAAAGTTATCACAAATAATTACACTTTTTTTCGTACCCACAATTTTTCCAATTTTATATTTGAGCATATTTGCTGAATAAAATATCTTTCAAATTAATGTTTTTTTACGAAAGACTTGTTTCTCTATCGAACAGGAAAAACCATTTCGATAGATGGTATAATGAATATTTGCGGAATTATATATTAGGAACCAGATTTGCCCAAGGGGTCGATAACGACCCATATATATATATATATATATATATATATATATATATATATATATATATGTCTAGTATTTATGATGTAATTTTTTTTTGATATTTTTTTCCCATACCTAACATTATTTTGTGGCACATATATCAAAATTGATCATATTTGAAAGAAAAAATAGTTGTGGGCATAAATGGGTTAAAAGTGCTCAAGGGCTGGATATCGTTTAAAAAATGTTTGGTATCAAGGGGACGAAATCAATTTTTGCGATTTTTTGAAGCCGAATATACCTCCACGATAAATATATAGTAATATACGAAATGCAATATCACGAATAGGTTGCTGGTACTGAATTAGTAATTGACATAAACTATACTTTTTTGTATATGTCACATAATAAATTTTTTCAATTTGGGGTGAATTTGATGCAACCCCCCTGTTTGGGTATTGCCTCACTACTCATTATTAGGGCAGCTATTTTGTCGGTTTTCAAAGAATTTCTGTAGATGTTTTTGACATTCCATTCTGCAATCTATTGAAAATCTGGTCAACACACACATTAGATAAAGCAGTACTAACAAAAAACTGATTACAGTTCATAAATTAGTTCCAAAACTCTCAAATTATTAGAATTAATAAAATAACGGTTTCTCCAGTCGTTGTCTAGTTTTTGGAAGTCAGTAAAATGTTCCAAAAAGCTGAATCTTTTGATAATAGGCAACAAGGAATTGTTTTTTGAACATGGTCATTCTCTTGGATCAACTACTGAAATGAAATCGAAAATAGGACCTGTGAACATAAACCTATTCTTAATTTAAAATATAAGCTATATATAGAATTTCAGGTCTTCAGCATAGTTATTTCCAGATTTAAAACCTTCTGAACCTCCATAAGTTGCCACGTTAAGATGAATGTTCTCAAGAGGTAGAAAATTGAGAGGATTTGTGTGATCGATATTAAGAATATTTTTTTGATTTTAAAGTACTTTCCTATTGATGAAAGTGCAACATTGCGTTTTTAGGATCCTCATTATTTCTGGTTCTGATGTGTAGCAATGGGGATTCGCTTTGAAACATTTTATTGAAATTACAATATTCCCAAAATATATGCCATGAATTGGAAATATAAGATTGTATATTTGTTAATCAAAGCATTAACAATCATCTCGGTGGTTTTTGAATGGTCCTCAAAATTTATCAATCTCAAATACGCACAAAGTGACTCATGTTGCTCCAAAATCATCTTCACATATTGCTCTAATGTCAACTATCTAGTTATACTGGGCATTAAGATTTTGTGATTAAAAGTATCAAAGAAATTTTGAAACTCTGAACTTTTCCTGCCTGATGTAGCTCCTATTAAAATATGTTCCACTATTCCTAAGTACATCCTCAACACCTAGTCAAAAATTGACAAATTTATTGACAATATTTATTGTATTATTCCCATATTTCATTTAATTATTTATTTCAAGGATTTTTTTTTTATAATTATTGTAGTTTTTAAAGAGAAAAAATATAACAGAACCATTTGTACATTGTGGAAAATGTAACGAATCGAAATTAATAATTCCACAAGGTCTTGAAACAATCCAGTAAATTTTTTATGATATCTCCAATATATTTTTCACTTCCCCTGTTTATGTATAAATTTGTTTCAGGCTGTCTGTACACAGTAGCTGCTGCTTACAAGTGTTCTTGCTGGTAATGCAGGATGAGTTCATGATGCCCGTGTATTCCGTCTATCTCCAGTTCAAGGGTACATTGAATCACCTGATGTTTATTTTCTTATGCTTATGGAATCAATTCTCACATAATGACTCCTTTCAAAGATAACGGACAGAAAAATTTCAATTTCTTCTCGTCATCTGCTACAATTTCTATTGAACGAAAATACGTGCTTTTGGACTATGGAAGGCTCGATGGCGCAGTATTCTTGACTGTTTACCAATGACGACTTTGAATAAAATTCTCGAATATTTAAGCCACATATGTTCTACATAATATATGTATTTTGAAAGGTGAGTTGATCCTTTTTGATGAGAATGTGAGAGTGAGGAGGAGAAGCAAACTAATTGCTGTAAATGGTGCATTGAAACGCACAGAAATCATGATCAAATTGACTGGTTCATCTTGCGTTGAAATGTAATTTAAATACATTTTCAAAATATTGCGGTCTTTTATTTAATTTTTTTATCGCAAACAAGGAACTAATAGTTATATATCACAAAACTTAAATATTCATTCAACTTTGTTCGAATTCACTCATTCGAAACAAAAAAAAAACTAAAAATTTTTTTAAATGACAAAACTGAAAATGAAACTTCTGATAATAGCAAATACACCAGTATACTGAGGTAATTCTTTGCTCTTGAGCCGAACTTGGAATGCAAATGGATCATTGATTGGAATTCTTAGAAACAGATTCCACTAAAAGCTGTAGTAAATTCATCTTTTCCCTATGCTGCCTCTCTTTTTGGGCCATGACTTCATCAACCTTTTTTTCCTTGACTTCATTCCACTCCCGTTGACTAGCTTCCCTCTCGTCTCTTGCAGCCTGCTGATTTGATTTGATCTCGGAATGAAACTGCTCCAGAACAGTTCCAGTTTTCTTTTCTTCACAGTCTTTTCTTCTTCACAGTCTTTTCTTCTCCACCAGTTTTAGAGTCAGCAGCAGCTGAAGACGGTCCAGCTTCTGTGGCAAGCATTTTGGGCTGGACCCACCCAGTAGATCCAAAAATTTCATTTATTTTCAGCAAACCCAAATAACATATAACTAATATAAACCACAGCAAATGGGACTATCGGTAACTTTTAATGTCTCCACCAGAGCTGTGCCGATCTTAGAGCACTCAAATGAGCTAGTGAGCACTCAATCTCAGATCTCAGAAACTCCTATATACTGATTTTGAATAGAATCAGACCATAACTGACGAAACTTGCCAGCCGTAGTAGCCAAGAACCACTATCTTGTATTGATAAACATATGAAACGATATCACTCATTGTCGCTTGTAGAATTTCAAGTCTTCACAAATAACAACTTATCTCAACATATGGCCAGGTTTTTTTATCGTTTCCAGATACATTATTGTGATCTAACATTTTTTTGAATATTTTCTACAACCCATTCATTTTAGATTGAGACTGAGTCCAACTTATTTTGTATCCATGCTGCTACATTTCAAGACTTGTTTTTTCCCAAATTGTGTGTCGCCTCTTTGCACCCAAATTAAATTCATCTTCATTCTGTTCATCGAGGGACAGAAGTAGATGAACACATTTAGGAGTCCAAATGTACAGTACAGAGTTATTTTCTGCCTTTGCATCACTTTCACATTCTTCATTTTGATCAGATGATCTGTTATTGCTTTGATTGCCTTCTCCATGGACGCTGGAAGTTGTTGACATTTTTGATCATATGGAGACTACTGCGCTCATAGTGTTTTTTAAGTAAAAGCTGGTGATATTGAGAGTCTGAATTATAAAAACAGCCATGAAGGTATGTGTTGGCTTTGTCTGAAGAAATCGCATTGATATTTCAATTGGTAGCAACATATCATAACGTAAGTGAACACTGGTCCATTTTAGAATATTTTGAAAGTAGTAAATAGTAGCTCAAGGGCAGGTACTTTACGACTTTGTTAAAATCATGATTGTTTCAAACTCTACTGCTCACTTTCAAACTTCGTTCGAATTCTTTCATGATTAGTTAGTTAATCATCATGTTGAAATTTTTGGCATTTCAGTATCAATGATTAATTATTTCAGTACGTTTTAGTGGTCTTTAGCAGATACTTTTGAATGTGAATTTGCTTGATTCCGTTTCATAATCATGTCAAGTACTGATATTCTTTTTAAAAATAGTCGTCTGTTAAATTAACTAACTAAGAGCGTAAAGTAGCGACCCTAAGAATATCACTTACCTCTACTTCCTTTTTCTGCTTGTGCTGGAGACACTATCAAACTAATTAGTTCGTTCTCATCCTCCAACAAAACCCGCAATACTACAGTATTCGCAGCAGATGTACTTTGTGAGTCGTGTTCCGACATATTAAATCATACATAAACGAAAATAACAAATTTAATTATAACCGAAACTCAACAATCAACAGAATTGTTTACCATTTAGACAGGTAACACTAGTAACAGTAACGCACTGACTGCCTCACCTCCAAACTTCGAGCACTCTGAGCTTAAGTTGTGACGTAATCCATAACGTCATAGAACCACAACAGTAAAATTTTGAGCACTCGAAGCGTTGATCGGACCAAACCTGAGTGCGCCTTGAGCGCAGTTCGGACCGCGGTGATTGTGGCATGATTTTAAATCACGCCAGTAAAACGTCATGATAAATGACGCCACTAATACATACACTTGTAGTTAGAGAGCTGTCAGTGAAAGAATGCGCCGACCAGCTATAAATACTCCTTCCGAGCTCAGGAACTTACCTCGACGATACCAAATACAAAAAATATTTTTGATTTTGAGTAGGGCCCAGCCAAGAAACAAGAGAAAATATTTTGATAAATTTTAGTAGTCTTCTATATTCCTTCTGTTAACGCAATGAGTTTATACCTTTATAGTAGGGAGTGTTTTAATCTTGAAGATTTGTCACACTTTTTAATGCATTTGACAAGGATTATGATGCATGTATAGTAAAAAACATACTATATATTCTAGTACTTATAGTGTTCCAACTTGCCTGGTTCTGGTGCACTATTAGCCATTTCTGTTTTATTCAGAAATGTGGAAGATACAGCTCCTTCTAATGGCACAAACTATGTTTTTTGTCAAATAGTTCAGACATTACCTAGAAAAAATATACCTCATCAGACTTTAACAATTGAGTTTGCATTCAAAATTTGAAACAGCTGACAGAAGATAACTATGGAATTTAGTCATATTGAGAAATAAGTGGGTATTTTTCATTATATTGCATAATAGCTTTCCAATATCTTCATTGAGTTGGAATAGTAGTTGAACAGTAATGAGGTTGAATACTTACAGAATAATATTCCCAAAAGATGGAAGACGTCCCAGATTTAGATTACCGTTGTAAGAGTCTAATAACAAATGAATTTTTCTATGGTACCACCTGAATATACGGGAGGATCCTAAAAATGTTAGTGTTAGTTAAGTATAAGATGTTTTTTATTTATATCTCCATGACCTACAGATTAGATTAGATGTTGCTTCTAATGCCTTCTTCCCAAGTTGTGTCCTAATTTCTTGTAGATATCGCCTAGCATAATTAATTTGGATCTGAAATATTTATTTTCAAACTCAATTATCTATTGCAACAAAAGGAACAAGGAAAGAAAGAGTACCAAACCTCGTAAATTAGCTGCGGTTTCTGCATCTACTTCTACTCGAAAATCGTCCAATACAACTCGACACATTTTTATTGTGATTCCTTGGTCTGCTCAATAATGATTTGATAATATATTAATTTTGTATACAGCCAAACCCACTTTTTCAATACGTAATCACGTAACACCAACCAACATCAGCAATAAAACCAGCATAACCTAAATTATTTTATTATTATATACATGGTATGGTTTGAGGCCTTTGCTATTGACAAAGCCAACAAGAAACCTAGGATATGGCTGAATTATGTTGACGATACCTTTGGCCTTTCTACGGCTCCTAACCAACATTACACTGTCCATAAATTTCACAATGAAAAAGGAAACCCAGGAGGGGTTACCCTTTCTTGATATGAAAGTCCAAAGAACGAATGGCAAGTTTCAAACGTCAGTGTATAGAAAACCAACTCGCACCGGACAATACCTGATTTTTGAGTTGAACCATCATGGACCGACGTAGAGAGAAATTAAACGCTCGTTGATTGACCGGGCCTACAGCCTCTGTAACACCGATGTGAGTCTGACCAACGAATTGAATAACATCAAGAAAGATCTGCGACGGAATGGGTACTCCGACAAACATATAACAGCGGTCCTTAACCGCAGAAGAGGCAACACCGAGGAATCAGATGAACCAACACAGCCTATCCTATGTTTTTTCTATGTGAGAGGTACAACATCTGAACATGCTTCAGATCAAGTAATCCTATTCGTAACCAACTCACAAAAACGAAACTACCCAACGACAATAGTGACTCCAAAAAACTGCATCTTCCGTGTGAATGGATTATGTAGGAGAAACTAAGAGGCCACTAAATGTGAGAATCGGTGAACACAAGAAAAATACTCAGCGAGGATAAACATCGAAGTCGGGAGAAGCAGATCACGTATGGACTAATCACCACATCATTGCATGGTCGGAAGTCGAAGTTATCCACAGAGAAAAATGGTTTAAGAGAAAGTTTATAGAGTCGGCTTATATTCTGAATAATGACGTGTTCAGTCAGCCGAGCATAGAGATTCGGAATGTGTGGAAGTCACTTATCACTCAGCTGAATAGATTGAGATTTCAATAAAGACTCTGTGTCAAGACCGGTCATCAATATAACCACTATTTTCTACTCCCAAAAATGTATTTAATTTGACAGAAATCAGCGAAGTTGCAAATTTAATCTAGCACATAACCTCAATTTGATCTTCTTAGTTAAAATTTGGTGACAAAATGACCAAGGCTGATTTTACCTGACAGATGTTTACAGCCTAACTGTAAACTAATTGTATTCAATAGGGAAAGAAAACGGATTAATGAAGAAACTAGATAATGGAATATTAAATCAGAAAATAGGGAGAATAGTTGAGCTGAGGAACATTATATTTTACATTCTCTAGCCCCTCAAAATTGACCCGTAAAAAAGCAAACTCATCAAGTTGCATACTCTCATCGGTTTCCTCAGTTTTGGAAATTACCATCTCTGCAGATAAAAATTTTTCAGATCCTGCTCTTGCGATTCTGAAAGAGGAAAGTATAAATTTTTTACAACAATTTCACTAAGAAACGATCCAAAGGAATCACTTGCTGAAATTTTGCCATCTATAGGAATGTTTCTTGTTCCAGATGGGCCGTGGTGTCCGTGCTGGTAGAACGTTCGCCTTTGTAGCGAAGGGTCGAGGGTTCAAAGCCTCGCATGGTCATCGGTCTCGTTCATGGCATCACACGTTGAAAGGTAAGGGCTGCGTCTTCCCTAGCACACACAAATATATCGAAGACTTCCGAGGGTTGCGCGTAGGGGTGCAATCGGTTGACGAAAATAACAATTTTAACAATTTTTCAACAATTTCAAAATTTACCGACAGCTCTGAAGAACAACAACATTATTTGGAAAAGTACAAAGTCGATGAAAATTCATGCTCTGTACTCCATATTCGCAACGCTATCTAAGCCATGGCTAAATCATATGATACTGCGCATTCACACCTTGTGGTTTATCGAGACGTTTTTTCATCGGTGTTCAGTAGCGTGTGGGGCTGCCAGGCACTAAGATACAAAAGCCGGACTCGGTACCATATAAGGCCAGACATTCTGTCCTAAAAGCCGGACCTGTATTTTTGAAAAGTCAAACAGACGTTCTCAAAGCTGGACATTTATTTTTAATAATAAATATTATAGTGAATATTGATAAACGTATTATTTTTCTTTATATTGGGCATATGCACCTACTTCATCAAGAACTTTGTTTTCTTTCGAAATCACATCATACATCATTTACAGGGTAATTTTCAATTACATGATACGAACATCATCTTCACGAGTATCTCTAATTGCAATTTATTGCGGTTCTTCGACCACTGGGCGTTTATCGAAGAGAAAACTCTTTCAACGCTAGTCTTCTGACCAGGAATGTCAAAATGATATTCTGCCAATTTAAGTAGTCCGGAATAAAAATTTTCATCATGAAATTATTTGATGTATTAATAACTTTTTGACGTCAGATTCATCCTTGTGTTCCTGTAGAAATTTTATGAAGTTTTGCCACTGATGAAAAAATGTATTGCCATCTAACTTGAAACAAAATATATATCGTTTTTGCCACTTTATCCCAGCTTGGATATATTCCTAACCTCATCCACTGACAATGTTTTAAATCCGTAGTAAATTCACTTGTCCAAGAGTTCAAGTAATCTTTAGCAACTTTGTAATTATAAAAATAATTCACCAAAAATATCTTCGCCGATGACTGATGATGTAGAAATGAACATAACACACCACGCAACCCTAGCGCCGACAAGACTAAACTAAACACCAGAGTTGGACATGGCTTGGTCCGGTTGGAATCAATTTTGGCTCTGCTTCCCTGTATTTGGCATGTATCTGCCTGTCGGGACTCCGCACGGCTTCACTGGAAAATGGCACTGCTTGGTCCGATTAGTTACTCCATTTTTGCTCAGCTTTACTAGAGAACACGGAACTTGGCATGGTAGAACTTGGCTCTGCTCTATCTCATTGAATGTGAAAAGGCTCAACACGACATAGCTGTGGAATCTATGGCTTCATCACGATTCACCCGGGGATTCCCTTGGAGTGGTACAAGGTTGAAGATTCTTCCGCGTTCCTTACAGGAAGTACAGTTCCTATAATACAAAAATACAAAGTTCAAACGTACTGCTTTTATCTAATTTTATAATAAATACCGAGTCCCAATATATATCAACTACCAATCAACCTTATTCTCATTATAACATTATCATACAAGTATATGTCACCTATACAATTTCAAAGTACTTTTCAAATTTTTCGACATCAATATATACTGATTATAATAAAATTATAGTTTCATTTTCGAAGTATGCTAATTGTCACAATGTCATTTCACAACAAATAAAGATACCACCATCTCTCATATAACAAGGCTAATTTTGTGATGCGATACTCTGAAATTCTTTGCCTAGGATTAGATACAGAATCACAAAAAAATTTCACACTCGCTTTTCACATTCAACAATTTCTATTTAATTCTGTTCGACCTCATTCTTCACTCAATACCCACTAACCATTGTGCACAGTTTTATTATCAGGCCTTTACCCTTTAATTTATATCAACATGTCGGCCATTGCCTATATCCCTATGTTGTATTCCAACAAATTCTTCTTTTCTTCAAGTTCCAAATCACTCTAAAGAACTATTGTGTGCACACCTCTCTCATTATAGGTATTCTTACATAAAATAAATCATCATAATACGCTCACTCCAAACGACTTCCAATAGCGATTTCATTGTAAAATTCTCTGACAAAACCGTGAATTCAGAATACACCAAGGATTCATTAAATTCCTTTCTCATAAGCTTACTCAATACGACTTCCAGTCGTGATTTAGGGCGGAAATAGGACGAACTGCAAAATGCGGTTGTTGCCAATGACATATTACGGATAGACTCCGTTATTTACATCAATAGCTGAGGTCAACACAGAGTCACAATCTAAGCACAATTTTTACTGCCGCTTGTTTCGCGGCAATTATCTGCATTTATACATTGTAAATAAACAGATAATTCAGCAGAAACTTATCTTTGCCGAATTTCGGGTTGATTGGCAACTATTTTCCGCGAAACAAGCTGCAATAAAAATTGTGCTTAGAATGTGACAGCATGTCAAAATGTAAATAACGAAGTCTATCCGTAATATGTCATTGGTTGTTGCCGACTTCATAAATGCTGCTCAAGTCAACTTCAAGTGACGTCGAGTTGAGCAGCTCAGAGCAGTCCGCATCGACCGCATTTGCAGTTTATAGAACTGCTCTTTGCTGCCGTTTCTGACTGCAAGTAGAATAGGAATGAAATGATATTGTGGTGATGGACTTTGAAAAGAAAACACGATTGCTTGTTCTTTTGCTACGTAAAAAGAGGCGTAGAAAAAGACGAAGATTTTGGATTCATCCAATTCCAGAAGAAATATTTTATAATTTATTCAAAGAACTTGGTCAACACGAAGAAATGTTTTACAATTACTTCAGGATATCATATCCATCTTTTCGTTAATTAGTTAATAATCTGGAATGCAAAGTCAGACGGAATGATACAATTATGAGAAAAAGTATCATTCCAGAGGAAAGGGTCGCATTAAAAATCAGGTAAATACGTGTTTTCATGATAAGGCGTATTGCAATTAGCGGTAGTGAAACACAAATTTTTTATTCATCTCATTTATTCTGCAAATAGCATAAATATTGTTACAATTCAGTAAAAATATCACAAAAAACTGAAGACATCGTTGTTTCTGATGTAACAGAGACCGGAGACAGTACGTCATTCACCACATTGTGAGGAGTTGTAGTGTGTATTTGCAAATTTGAATGTATGGATCGGTTGGCTGTCGACGGCTCCTCGTAGGCATTGCAAAAGTTTTGTGAAACATTATTTGAATTACCTCGTGGAGATTGGAAAATGTCGGTTGTCCATCATTGTATTCATTTCTATAGTATGGATTGTTATAGTTTGACGAAAAATGTGACTGGCCGAAAGGTTGTGTCGATAAAAATTCATATCGTGCAACATATCTGATTTTGCATCTAACTTATATTGTTCTGGTATTCTGTGAAAATCCCCATACAAAGACAAAAAGAATTATTTATCATCATCTTAATCAGGATTATTGCCTTCCGCTTTTGATTCCGTCAATTTCATATCTGTACTTTGTGTAAGTTTTTCGGTCAAAATGTCTTTCTTAGCAGCGGTTAATTTTCTTTTACGAACCGAGTGCAATGGAGTCAAGGACTGAGAATTTTGCAAACCAGTGATATTTTCTGTATCCTCGCTGTCGTCATTCCGTTGGAAATTGTCAGCAGTGTCTTCGCATAAAAGTTTCAAAAACGACAGTTGATGAAAATAAACATATTGTCGTGATTGGAATGCTGCTGAACCACTCTTCGGTTGTTTCGACTTCTTTACATATCTATTATATCCATCACGAAAGACCTTCCATTTTTTCTGAAACGACTAGGCTGTAACAAAAAGAAAGTTCATTTGATTGAAATACCAAATAACAAAAATTTATTTCAGGTATCTGGCAACTGGGTGTTCTTTTGCGGACCTGTACTACGTCTATAGACTTGGTACTTCCACTGTTCGAGAAATTAAAATGGATACTTGTAAACACATATGGACGAATTTCCCAGTACTGCACTGAAAACAAAATAGTGGTCAAAGCTAATAAATATTTGTTTGGGTGTCTTTCACTTACAGTAAATAAAGAAAAGAAAATTTTATTTTGTGTTAGGTAGTTTTTTTTAATATTAATAAACGCAATGATATAATTTACTAATGAAAAATAAGTAATTTGTTTGAGGTCGATATGTTTATAATTAACAATATAAATTAATTCCTAATGAAATCATTTGTTGGGTGATATTACTAAAAATGTATTCATTATTGATTTTCAGTTTATTTAAAGTGAATAAGTCATAGTACCAGATAACAAATATTCATTGAAAATACTGCGCTGACTATTATTATAAAATCTCCGCGGTAGGTACGTCGTACGTCGTACGTCGGGGTTTCGTGTTTCGTCGTTTGCTGTTGGGTCGTGTGTGCGCCGTTTGCGTTGTGTAGGTTAAGTCGCATGTTGTATTTATTCATTTTTGTATGATTGAAGTGTAATTCAAAATCAAAAAATCTCTCCATAGTTATAGAAGACACAATAACACTAGTTTTATGATTATTATACTGTTTGTGCATCTATTCTCTAACATAATAGAATCATAGATTCTGTTGTAAAAGTTACAAGTAACGAATCAGTTCATCAAGGCTGTCTCTCGCCATAATGTACCATGTTCAGGAGCTGGAAAAGTTTTTGAAAGACAACAGTCTTGTGGAATTGATAAATATATGTTAAGGCAATGGGGAAGACCACTGAGTGATGGAATCTTTCCAAACCCCGTTCAATCAATAAATAATGATGCTAGTTCAGTGTACAAACAATATCATGCGCCAAAATCGAGGCAAAAATATTATTTGGCGTTTTGAAATCAGCATAATAATTCAAAATTTTAAAATGCCAGAGTCTGGTGGGCGGAGCTATGACTAGTCCCTAACATATCTGTCCCTGTCTGTTTCTATTATATACCTTTGCTGACAGCATTGTGCAGTGTTGTCAAAGTTATTTGTCAATGGGTTGTGTATGTCTGTGCTATTTTCCCCAACAAGTTATCAATCAATGATAACAATGTAATTGCACAACAGAATAAATCGTCTAAAAAATAATATTCCGTTTTTATTCTTCTCTGATTTCGAAAACAAGTTGGTCCATTTTAGTGCGGCAACACTGTTATGATGCAATATGACATTCAAAGAAGCACAGAAATCATAATTTCTATGAGAATATACCTGCGTAATGTCATTTGTGACAGAAGTTCTGTGTTCTATGGAATCTGTGTTCTAGGTTCTAGCACAGATTAGAGAAACTTAAGGTTTTCATAATCTGTGTTTCTAGTGCATTCGTTGATTGGTCCGGATTGGTGTTGGTGTGCACTGTGCAGTGAACTTTGTTGTGTCGTGAGTCTTAAGGACATTTGAGGTTATTTTGATATATTTGTGTTTTATTTTCAATTTAATTCATCGAAAGAAAATCCTATAAAATGGAAACAGGATTTGAAAAAACCACGAATCAAAATTTACCCGTCGTAGATTCAACCATGGTTTTTGAGTATTGCATCAGTAATCCCGATTTTCATTCTGCTGAGTTGAAAAATATAAAGGCGAGCAGGTAAACTTTAAAAACTTTTCTTATAAGGATAGCAGATTGATTCCATTATTTTCAGAGCCACAAGAGAATCTTATGGAGACAAAGCCATTGGTTATGTGCAAGTGAAGAGAGTTGCTCAAAAATGCATTGTGAAGGCGAAGATTACTCTTGAACACAAAGTGCATAATAAAGGATACAATGTTATTGCTGAAATTGATGAAGCAAATGAGAGTATCGCCAAATGCCAATGCCTTGATTGTGCAGCATCAATAGGTAGAGAAGATGAATTAACTATGATGTGTTGTTAAATATACATTTCATTTTAGGAGGATGCAAACACACTGTGGCTTTTCTATTATGGCTACATAGGAGATCTGAGGAACCTTCTGTCACTTCTGTGGAATGTTACTGGAAAGTATCAATACTATCAAAGGTGGGTTCATCAGAGAAATGGATGAGTTTGCCAAAATTAGCAAAAACACAAGTACCTTCCCTGCCATAAGTACCGTCTAAACTTTTTGAAGAAATTTTGAGTGAAGGCAGAAAGAGAAGGTGTCAAGGAACTATATTTCATGAAGCTTTTGATTCAGATCCAGTTTCGAGAGTATCTTTACATAAATTGGTTCTGAAATACAAAACAGACACTGAAGTTCTATGTGCCAAAAAATTTATTGATTTCATCAAATATAAAGTTTCGATCGATGATTGTGCAAAGGTGCAATCCATTACAATGAATCAGCACAAATCATCCAAATGGTATGAAGTACGGTATGGAAGAATCACTGCTTCTAAACTATATGAAGCCTCACGCTGCAAAACATTTGATGGAAGTTTAGTTGAAGATATTTTAGGGGGAGGAAAGTTAATCGAAACAGAAGCTATGTCCAGAGGTAAAAGGTCAGAGAAGGATGTGTTGGACAAAGTTGCCAAACTCAAGAACATTGTAATACAAACTTGCGGTATATACATCAATACACAGTATCCAATTTTTGGAGCTTCTCCTGATGGTGTAACGAATAGTCATGTGATTGAAATCAAGTGCCCAATGAAAGATAAAAATGTATCAAATTATGTTGATAGTAATGGTACAATTTGCAAAAAACCATATTCACAAATCCAACTACAGATGTTGATGACAGGCAAATCCAAAGGTTATTTCTGTGTAGCTGCTCCAAATTTCGAAATAACTGAGGGATTTCAGCTTTTGGAAGTGAGCTATGACCCAGAGTTCTTATTACCTATTCTCAAAGAAGCTGATTTTTTTTGGAGGACAGTTATTTTCGCCCATTTAAGTAAACTCTAAAGTTCTATTGTAGAACTAGTATCATTCACACATTTATTTATGTTTGTTGCATTTATGGTTTTCATTTCTATATAACAACTTGTGAATTATATGTGTATATTCGAGTTACTACTATTTTATATTTTGAATAAACTGTTTGATAGGATAATTGGTGTTTTTTTTTTAAATTATATATAACTTTTGAATCAATATTCTACGGTGTTCATGACTTCTCAGTTAAATATATAATTGATTACTTCGGAACATAGTTGGAATCATCGATATTAGCTTCATTATTAAAGATATGTTCAACAGTAATCAAGATTTAGTCAATTTATTTTGACATCTTCAGGGAAATGAGAAAGTTGTCCGTGTTAAAGGAATGGTGATGAACCATAATTGGTGTTTGTTTGAAAACAGAAACCTATTGTGATTCATCACCGTTCCTTTAACACGAAAAATGCTTCTTATTGCCCTGAAGATATTAAAATAAATTAATGAAACGTTGGCTTTCAAGAAATATTGTTTTCTTCAGTCAAAGACCCAAAAAACAACGCTGCAGTCATCATTCAATAGATCATGAAAAATATTTGAAAAGTAATCAAGAGGCTGAATCATGTGTGAGTTATTTATTTTGATTTGTAACAGGTAACATTCAATAATACTCTATATTTAAATAACTATTTCATGATTGGATTTTGTACATTTACAATTCCACAAGCTATAATAATAATGTGATCAAGCAAATGCAAAATTTTATGATGTATACAGGAGTGAAGTTTTAACATTCGGAATTCTCTCAAACGGCGTATAACTCTCTCAATGTGGATACGCAAGGCAGCTATTCGTTTGGTTTCCTTCACTTCCTCCTTGGTAGGTTTCTCGACTGTGGTCACACTTGGTGGTCTTACAAGATAACAATCTTTCTGGGCCAAAATATTTGCAATTTGCTTGAATCCCCGATCAGCCATCACATGAGCATGATTAGGCAAAACATCCAAGAATCCAGATTTCTCAACCATTATTCTGTCTGTTGCTCTACCACCAAAACCAGGAGATATATAATTTATCAAGCCATGTGGTGTTGCTGAAATCAGTCATTTCACAGTATTACAATGTTTATATTGTGACTATGTTTGGGCCTGCTTTTCTGCATCTGATGATATGTCAATCTCAATCTCCAAACAATCTATTATTGACTGCACTTTTCGGTATCGGTACCTAAATGGTATTGGTAAATGGGCTTGTATTTCGATTGCTGATTGCCAAATTATGAATTTTTTGAATATACTTGCCAATATTGGGACAGTGTTATTAAATATCTTGGACACATATGATTTTGATAAAGAGAAATCATCAGCAATTCTGACATTGGTATCATTTACTCTTATCTTTTTCAAACAAATTAAAATATCCCGAGATGAAATGTTGACATATTTTGTAATGATTTCGATTAAGAAATAGGTCTCCGAGGGTAATCCTAAATAAAATCTGCTCTTCCTTTTCAAAGATTCTATGTGATCAACATGGCCTGTGAAATGTTGATCACAATCAGTGCCACCTGAGGTATTTTCAATATTTGAGGGTGACGGTATATAACTGGAGCTATTAGTTATAATACTGGATAAACTGGATTCACTTGTATCATATTTAATAGTTCCTTTCAACGGTTTAAAGAATACAGGTGAAGTTCCACATGCACGCGTACACACTGGTGATGTTATAGTTCCAATACTTCTTATTTTTGATTTTATTCTAACCTGAATTTTCTTATCAACATATTTACATTTTGATTTTGGCATACTTGGACTGTAATATTGAGAATCAGAAGTAGAAGTCATCTTTTCACTGATTTCACTGGTAACACTAACTTCCTCTGACCCTCGCATTGATTTTGATACTAATGTACCAGAAGGAGACTTAACTTCACTGCATTCAGGCTCTGCCATCATAGTAGGACTGCGGTGACTCGTTGAAGGGATTTCATAAAAAGTAGATGGGTCATCAAAGCAAACTCCTCTTTTGACCCCATCCCTCATATGCAATAAGGTTTCCAACTTCCTCTTTCTTGATGAAAGTGTTAGTTGTGATGGAGTTTCTGTGTCAGCTTTCTTTTTATCAATAAATTTATGAGGAAAAACATCTTTTTTCATGTGAACTCGGGATCCTATCAATTTGAATTGCATCCAGTTTTCCATATCTACCTCCAACTAAAAATATATCTATGATTGTCTTCTTTTCAACTAATGAACTCAATTTACTACATCAAAATGATCTTCACAACAATACATATCTTTAGTAGTTGTGAAAGGTCTGTTAACAGCATGAAACCATCTCGTCCGAATGTCTTTATTGTTTGGGATCAAAATAAACAGTTTATTTTCACAGTTCTCGCTGGTGTTCGAACACGACAACACAAAGCACTTTTTGAAAGGCATTTTCGACGAGAAACTCAAAACAAAATTGAAAATATTGCTCAAGTGAAAATCAAAATTCAAAAACATACAATGAAGCGAAGCAACAAGCAAACAGTAAACAACCATACGGTAACCTCACTTTTGGTTTAGTGCACCTTTAGTGTTGTCTGTTGTCAAACATGGAACCTCAGGTCCACGGATATGCACAGATTAACTATGATGGATCAAGTATCTGATTGGTCAGTTCAAGGTCGAAGGGAGTGTAGGGACTAGTACGTCACATTGCATTACACCAATGAGAGCAACCCTTACAAATGGTGCATAAAAGTGTATGTTTGAAATGGAAACTATGTAATTCATTACGTTATTCATACTATAGAACGAGTAAAAATATAAAAATACATTATATGGCAGTTTTTAGGCATGAAGGTCACGATTAAGTGATTTCTAAAAATTAGTGGTCTTTCCCATTTTCTTTAAACGGTAAATTGATTCCCAGTTCTTCCAAATTGATGTTTCGATTTCAGAAACCTCATCTTGCGTCCTTATTAGTTCATTAATGAATAATAAACAATGTTTTTCATAAATATTCTTTATTTATTTGGAATAAATTCTGATGTTTTTTAATTACAAACATTCATTTTCAATAAATGAAACATATTGATAATAAAAATGTGTTTATTGAACGTTAATGAAATATATAAAATTAATAAATATTCTTTATTTATTATAAATAATATGTATGTTATATTGGAAATAAATTTGAGTTAACTGTTAATGAGTCATATTTGAATAATTTGAATGCATCATTCGTATCTAATAAATAGATAGATAGATTAGATTTATTGGCAACTCTACATATTATTACAGTTATTATTTTTCACCTATAAATATACATATTTTATTATAAATACTTTTTTCCTCAGCCAGAAGGTTTGTGTCTGGGGAGAGAGAAAAACTATTTTTAAGGATATTTTTTCCCCAGTAAGTGATTAATTGTGGTTGGGTTTGGACAAAACAAAAAAATTAATTTATTAATTTGTTAATTTGAAAACAGAGAAAAACATTTTCAGCTTTGTGTATACAAATATGTTTCGTTTCTTGAAGGGTATTTCTGTTATACGTTGATGGAGAACAGATGTCGAATATCAGTTTCGAAGAAGTATTCGGATATTTTTCTAGAATATTGGCTGAATATCATTATACAGTTCAGAAAGAGACTTTCTGGGACAATATTCATAACTCGGGGGGCTAGATAGTAGAATGATTTATGTGTTGATGTTTTTGTAGCGAAGGGAATGGATAGCATGGTTTTTCCTCGGAAGGAGGTTTTTTTGGAAGTCTATGTGTGTGCTCATACGTTTTCAAAGCTTTACAGATCTTTATACAACAAGTTTCTCTGATGTTACCTATCTTGAGTGCTTTAAAAAGTAGTTCAGAGGGTTCTCTTCTGTTTTGCACCCTGGCAGTAAGTCGCACGAAGGTTTTTTGTAGGGTGGTTATACTCCTGATGTTACTTTCGTATGTAGTCCCCCAGCTAGGTATACAGTACATGATTACTGAATGGACCATCGCATAATAGAACATGGGAAGGAAGAAATACCTCTAATGCCTATGTCACTCATTTTTTCCAACAGTATTGTATGAGAAATTGTATCAAATGCCTTGGTAATATCGATGAAAACTCTCGTAGTGTATTATTTTTTTTCTATCCCTGCTGCATTTCAGTTGTGAAATTCAATAAAGCCAACTCTGTCCCTTTACCTTCGCGAAAGCCGTATTGATTTTCAGATAAACAACAATTTTTTTAAGACACTTGGTTAGGTTATCTGTGACTAGTCTTTCAAATAATTTCGATATAATAGAGAGCAAAGCGATAGGTCGGTAGTTGTTCAAATCTGTTTTTTACCGCCTTTGTGAACAGGAATAATTATAGTTTTTTTAAGGATGTCAGGAAAAATTCCTTCGATTATTGAGGGGTTGAATAGTTTTGCTAGAATGTTCTTGACAAAGAAACATTTATTCCGCAATATACGAATAAATTATTGATTAGTTGTTAATTAATTTAATTAACTGTGAATAAACTGTTTTTTCAGTGTGATCCAGGAAAAATTGATGGAAATTAAAATGGGTTTCAAATTCGTTCTAATTTTCTGTCTGGGTGCCATAGATGGAAAGTATATTCGAATTATTAAACCAACTGAAAGCGGCTCTTTGGATTATAATTATAAGAACATTTTTTCACTAGTTCTAATGGCTGTGTGCGATTATAATTACATGTTTACGTTCGTTGACATACGTTTCTACGGAAGGCATGCCGATCCAACGATTTTTGAGGACAGTTTATTATTTAGGAAACTTCAGGACAAAACATGTAATATACCACCACCCCAAACGATTACTGATGGAGGACCTTGTTTGCCACACATTTTTGTAGCAGAGGAGGCTTTCAGTTTACATGAAAAGATAATGCGTCATTATGGAGGTGAACAATTAATTGATAAAGAAAGAATTTTTAATTACTGTTTATCGCGGCTAGGAGATACACTGAGTGTGCATTTGGTGTACTAGCGAATAAATGGCGTATTTTCCATAGGCCACTCAATGTATCTGTTGACTTTGCCATTGCACCAAATATTCGTATTCAATAATTCTGACATATGAGTCGTAGTGAGTCGTAGTGAGTCGGTAGCACCAAAATATTATTGCATGTAAGTATGTGAGGATGGAAGTATCTAAGTGCTGAGTTACGATATCTGCACCAGTACAAAATCTCAAAAAACGCTACAGTATGTCTGTGTCAGCTTTCCGAATGAACTTTTTCAGAAAACTATTTCTTCTTGCATCTCCTCAGATACAAATGGTCTATTAACTTTAGAACAGTTTTATCTGTAACTTCACTTCTGTCATAAATTCCATTCAAATTATCTACATAAAATTTATTTCTCAAAGCAGAACTCCAATATCACAGGTCTGCTCTAACCACGTACAACAAAGATATCCGGAAAGCAAAAAGAGAATCATGGGAAAGATTCTGCCAAAATGTGTCCAGCACATCAAGCGGAACCCGTATCCACAAGATTCTATCCAGAGAGCCGACACAGGAGCTGGGTTCGTTAATGCGTCCAGACGGCTCCTTTACGGCTTCCAGAAAAGAAACACTAGAGCTATTAGCTAATAACCACTTCCCAGGCAGCCTGATTCTGGACAATCAACCCCTAGTCACAAATATAGGCCGGATAAAACGACCTCACAGAGATGACTGGGTGGTTGCCAACAAAATAATTACACCACAGGAGATAAGATGGGAGGTTAACTAATTCCACCCATACAAATCGCCAGGAGAGGATGGCATAGCTCCAGTTCTGTTACAAATCGGACTGGAACATATCATACCTGTCCTTATAAGACTCTTTAGAGCCAGTTTAGCATGGAACCATATTCCAACTAACTGGACCGCGACTAGGGTGATCTATATTCCTAAGGTGGGTCGGAATGACCCACACCCAAAATCGCTCAGACCTATTAGTCTGACATCCTTTCTGTAGAAAAGCACGGAGAAAATACTGAACGGGCAAATAAGGTGTGGGGCATTAACAAAGCACCCCCTCAATGTTCACCAGTATGCCTACCAGGCTGGCAAATCAACAGAACTTGCCCTCAATAACCTTGTCTCAGGAATAAGCGACGCCCTGGAGCATTTAACAATGCACTACCTCACTCCCTATATGAGGCCACTGTCTCTAGAGGGATTGAACCGATACTATGTGACTGGATAAGAACTATGCTTCACAACAGAACTTTAACGACCTTTCTACAGGGGGAAAATGTGTCAGCTTCAAGCCAGCCAGGGGCTGGCCTCAGGGGGGGGGGGTGTCCTCTCCCCACTGTTATGTTCACTGCTGGTGGATGATCTGCTGGCCATTCTCTCGCTTTGGGAGGTTGATCTGCAAGCATATGCTGACGATCTGGTCCTAGTAATAAACGATAAATCCGAAGAGACGATCTCCTACGTCCTTCAGGATATATTGGATACCATATATAAATGGTGTGAGAGGGAGGAAATGTCCATCAACCCCCACAAAATGGTCATAGGAAAAAGAAGCTGGAACATTTAATACCTCCTTCCATCAATGGTGTAACAATTCCTTTTGCGAGTGAAGCAAAATATCTGGGAATAACCCTGGATAAAAAACTTAATTGGAACTCGCACTTGGAAAAGACTATCTGGAAGGCTAGCCTATCATTATGGACATGCAGGTTTTCTGGCCTTACTGTCGTATCGCCAAATATTGAGAGTCTGGTTCTGGCCGCTGCAGGGCATGTACACAGAATGTGTTTAGCCGTTTCGTCATCCTCCGGCACTCTGCATCTTGTGCAAGTCCGATTTTATGCATGTGATGTTCGAGTTTGCAGTGGCCAGTAAGCAAACCTACTATAACTCTGAGATGCGCTCTACTGAGTTCTAGCAGTTTGTCAGAGTCCTGCTTTTTCCTTGTACAAGCAATAAATGCTTTGGAATGGGATATGCCCGGTAGACTACGCCAGTTATGGAGTCTTTTATTGTCTGCCCAAGCTGTTATGACATTCTTGGCAGTGCTATATGCTAAACCGATTACCGGTTCTGGTCCAGTGAACGTTGTTTCGGCCCCCCCTTTTGCTAGGGCGTCCGCTATTTCGTTTCCTTCTAGGCCTGTGTGACCTGGTATCCAGACTAGGGTAACGTTGTTGCGTTGCGCCAGTCGGTTTAAGGTATCTCTGCAGTTCCATACTGCCCTAGATTTAAAGCAGTTGGATTCAAGCGCTTTAGGTGCTGCTTGACTATCTGAAATTACTTTTATTGTTTTTCGTGTGTGGTGTCGATTTTCCAGCTCCATGGCACACATTCCAATGGCATATACCTCTGCCTGAACTATCGTAGCTAGTTTACCCATACTGAACGAGCGTTTCACTACTGGGTTCATCCCATATGTTCCGGCTCCGACGCCTTCCTGAGTTTTGGAACCGTCGGTGAACCAACGTTCATTTGCCCTACATAGGTTGGTTTCATTCCGGACCCAGTCTTCTCTGTCGGAAAGACCACAGTGTAGGACGTGTGAAGGTTGATAGTTTTAGGCATGATGTCTGAGGGCATTCTTAGAATGTTGTGAGCTATTATGCCCTCCAGCATGCTGCTGCCTCTCATGACACATGTCACATGCCTGCGGTAGACTAATGGCCGCTTGGTAAAGTCTGTATGTTGCCCATCTTGCCTCTCTTTCCAGAACTATGTGGAGAGAAAGTATTCCAAGGAGGACTTCCATTGCTGTCCCAATCGATTGGTTTGAATGAATTTCTTATTTTCGATGAGCGTAATTTCACGCAAACTCATACATCCAACGACGCATACTTCCCAGAAATTTTTCGTCGTCAAAAACGTTGATCCTCCACAGGAGCCAAGTGTTCGAAGATTTGACTGAAGAATTTTTAGCTATTGAAAGTATGAACCAATTCATTGATATTCAGGTTGTGGGTACAAATGGAGTCATTATATGGAGACATTATCCATATTATTGTAAACAATCCTTCTTGATAACCACACAATTATGGATTTAATTAAATCACCAGAGATATCCGTGGGAACCAAGTGCTGTGAAATTAAAACAATTATATTTCATGTGAAATAGGATGGTATTTCTCTAGGAAACTTATTACATGTGGTGATCGAATGACAAGTGTTTGAAAATTTCACCTTGTGACCTATTACGAGGCAAATAACTATGTACTGTTGTCAACGTTACAGTGCATGGCCAAACTACACCAGAGGAGAACTGCAAAAAGCAATAAGAACTTGTGAACCAGCATTGCCTTCATGGGAGGCACATAAAATAGCTACTTTCAGGAATGCTACATATGGTGGGTAAAAAAATATAATTGAAAGCTGAGAGTCTGGCTCTGATATTGATTCCTGCTCTGATCATAATACTTCAGAGATACCAAAAGTTCCAGATATCAATATAAACTTGGGAAATGTCTCAACAAATTTCAATGGTGAATAAAATAAATTTCTCTATAATGAGGTTTATATGATCAAAATCCACAATTGAGTACATACAATTTTATGCCTATAACTAGTGTTTGAAACATGTATTTTATTTAATTTTTTTTGTAACTTACTGTTGCATTTGGTGTCCAACATTTATCGTTAATTTATATTGATGATTCAGGTTCTGGAGGTGGTAGTGAGTGCCAAGCCGGGCTAGAAAAAACTTTTTGCTGAAGAGTAGTCTAGCTGATAAGAATGAAAACAAAACTTCAATATCAGTGATGTTCTTTCAAACTCTGTATGCTATTCACACCATACATATGAACAATCTAATGTTTGAAATAATTTTTCATCAAAAAAACTCATCTGGAACATTTCAGGGCTGATAAAGTAAATCATTCGAAAACTGTCCATAATTGAAATTAGTGTAATCGAGATCAGATCCCGACTAGACTAAGTAGAACAAGTGGGTATGATAGAAGAAGAGAACATTTCGGAAAAATTTGAGCTACCGACAGATGGCTCCACAATTCACCATATCTCAGTTCAGAAGGAAATATAAATAAATCTGTAAATTGAAAGTATTTCTTATTCTATAGGTTTCATTTTTCCAATCTATTGAATATATCCTATTGAATATGTCCTATTATTCAATTACAATTAATGTTTCCCGATTTCTTTCTGGATTTGCAGTATAACCAAATCATAAAAAAGTCGATGGAAAAAATAAAAACATATGAAATATTGGCTTGCTCAAGTGTACTGCCTTGACTAAATCAATTGTCTCGATGAAAAAATATGTAATCAGTCATCAGTATCATATACTTGAACTTTTCTAGTTTTTCATCAATTCTTCACATATCTGAGCAATGAACATATCACCAAATTAGCCACCCTTTCTCAATCCCTTAATGACTGACATATTATTTGATATGTATTAAAATAATGCCCGAATTCAGATCAAATTAAGCCTGGATAGTTCTGAATGGCAGCAGGTGTATGAGCGTCACTTATGGTACCAGTTTTTTTTTATCCAGTGTAATTTTGAGAATACTTTCGAAAGTGAGTGGAAAAATGTGTGTGATCTTACTTACTAGCTCTACTAGTCATATATTATTACGATTATTTTTGTAATATTTTATAACTTTCCTAGTAAAAAACACATGATCAAATCTCAAAAGGAAATATTCTATGACACGACTTGGCAGAAGTCCATTGAATTATTAATAAAACGGATTAGGCAATCCAAACTTCTGTATTAACCTATACAAAGGGTAAAATCGTCGGCAAGTCTTCAACAGAAAACAACTACTGCTCCCTACGACTTTTGATTTATATTTATTAGATTCTTGGATAAGTATTCTACAAGAACTATTTTGCAATGTTATCCCAATCTCAACGCCAAAACATATCTCAACCCACGTGGAGGAACACCTACAGACTGGATTCATGGTGTTCCTAATCATCAGCGCAGGGCAGCTCACCCAATGCAATCGAAAAACATTTTGACCCCTAGGTTCGAAGAGCACCCCGACTATGGTATCGACTTCGTCTGGAGACAAATAATTTCGAAAGAAAATATTCTATGACATTACTTGGCAGAAGCTCATTAAATTAATAATAAAGAATGGATTAAGCAATCCAGATTCCTGCATCAACCTATACAATAGGTAAAATCGTTGGCAAGTCTCCAACAGAAAACAACTACTGCCCCCTACAACTATTGAATCATACCTGTTAGATTCTTGGCAAAGTATTCTACAAGAACTACTTCTCAATGTTTTCCCAATCCTAACGCCAAAAAACATGTCTCAACACACATGGAGAAACACCTACGGACCGGTTTCATGGTATTGCCAATCATCAGCACAGGGCAGCTCACCCAACGCAATCGAAAAACTTCTTGACCCCAAGATTCGAAGAGCACACCGGTTTCATGGTATTGCCAATCATCAGCGCAGGGTAGCTCACCCAACGCAATCGAAAAACATCTTGACCCCAAGATTCGAAGAGCACTCCAACTATGGTGTCGACTGCGACTGAAGCCAAATAATTTCAAAAGAGAATATTCTATGACATTAAAACCATTAAATTAATAATAAAAATGGAGTGAGCAATCTAGACTTCTGCATTAACCTATACAATAGGTAATATCGTCCATGAAACCGGTCCGTAGGTGTTTCTCCAGGTGGGTTGAGACATGTTTTGGCGTTGAGATTGGGAGAACATTGCAAAGTAGTTCTTGTAAAATACTTTGCCAAGAATCTAACAGACATAATTCAATAGCCGTGGGGGCAGCAGTTTTTCTATTGGATACTTGTCTACGATTTTACCTATTGAATAGATTACTGCAGAAGTCTGGATTGCTTAATTCATTTTTATGATATATCAAATCTGATATAACCGACATGCAACCTGTTTTTTGCATTTTCCTTTCTGTTCTATTATTGTGAGGTTATTTTATCTTAATTCAGGTGATGTATCTTCAGATAGTATCTTCATAGTCCAACAGCTCGTGAACCCTCTGAGTAACAATCTTTCTGTAAAGCTACAAATTGTTCTAGTGATGAGACAGCATGTTGAGTACGGTATCAAAGACCTGGCAGTGATCAGCCCTGTACGTCATCGGCCCTTATATTCTTGAAAGTGTAAGTTAAAAAAAATTTAAAACTTTCCGCTCTAAGCTAGAACTCTAAAGTACAAAAAATAATTGACAGGCGATTTTGATGAGCACAAGTACCTCACAGGTGAATCGAAATCTGTGCAGTATAGAAATAAAATAAACTTTGTAAATAACGGCGTGAAGTGGCATTCGCCAATGTATGTTAAAATCGCGGTAGCTGTGGAATCCGCGGTACTGTGGCATCCGATATACGGACGTCATAGTGCATCGAGCTCCAAAGTATCGCAAACGATTCAGTAAAGCCTTGGGAACCTGTTGCTGCTAAAATCAGCGGGACGTCACTCTGGTCGTTTCCTGTATGAACCTATACACCAAGGTTCACCAAGTTTCCGTGCGCGGCGTTATAGTCGCACACTTGTATATTGAATATACATCTGACGTACAAGCTGGCATCCCTCTATATACATATCGAAGAACGGTATAATGTGGCATAGTTATGTATGCCTTCCCGTGGGAATCGCTGAACCAAGCAGTGCTGCCCATGCAGATTTCCAGGAACCCGCCTAGACGGATTCAACATCGGTTCATGGACTTTCATTTTCAGTCAGAATAGACATAGACTTCGCGTTAGAAACCTCTCTTTGTATTTTTATATTTTTCAATTAAAGTTTTTGAATTAAATTAAATTTTTTTAAAACTAAGTTCCGTGATCGGAAAACATAAAGTGGCGCAGTCGTTGTATGATTTTGAACGGATTTTCATCGTGAATAATCCGTCAGTTCCAACTGTTTATTCAAGAGAACCTCCGTTTCTGGAAAGTCCCCCTGGGTAGCAGATCAAGAAGAAGCCAAAGAAGAATGAGAACAGTCATCTTCATGGTACTAATGTAAGTTGCTTTTCCTTATATCTTGTCTATGTCATTCTCCTCGAGTCCTAATTCATCTCCCGAAAATAGTGATTGCGAGTTGAATATGAGTGAACAAAATTCGCCGATACCTAGTTCGATATTCGAAAATAGTTCTCGCGAATCAATAGAAATAGAAGCACTTCTTTCTAAACTATCAATCAATAAAGATAACCTATCAATCGATAAAGATAATCTATCAATCAATAAAGATAACAAAATGCCTGCTCCAAAATTTGAGTGAAAACTTTTGGATATTGTCCCAAAATTTGACGGCAATGCTCTAGAACTATCATCATTTTTAGATACAGCCACTTCTATAATAGCTACTTACTGGGACCCAACACCCGAAAATATTAGTTGTGTTCAAAATATTACAATAATTTATGGAATTTATTCAAAAGTGATAGGTCAAGCTCGTGAAGTTTATAGCATTTGTATCGATAAAGATTGGCAATCAGTCAAAAATGCCCTAATTGCGCATTTTGGCGACCAAAGAAACGAAAATGGATTGTTATTTGATTTAGATCAATTGAGACAAAATTTCAATGAACCATCATTACAATTTTACACTAGGGTTATGTCGAATTCAAGTGCTCTCCATAACTACATAGACACTCATGAAAACATAGTTGCAACAAAAACTATGAAGAAAACGTTTTATAACACTCATGCTCTCAAAATATTCTTAGCTGGCTTGAAAGAACCTTTAGGTTCGACTAGTCGTGCTATGAAACCTTCAACTTTGGCAGAAGCTAGGCCATATATTATTTCCGAAAATAATATTCGTCATTTACAAAAACCGAATAATAATGATCAATCAAAAAATAGGCCTCCCCAGAGACCCAATCACCAAAATCAACCGTCCCATTTTCGTCAATATTCAACTCCTAACCCCAATTTTCGGAATTTCAATTCCCAAATGCACACCCCCGCATTTCCTCGTGGCCCAATAAATGTCCAGCCGAGACCGGCCGAACCCCAAAAATTCTTTACTAACCGGCAAGTTTTTGGCAACCCAAGAGGTTCAACCAATGTTTGGAGACCAAACAATCAAAATTATTTCAATCGCCCCAGACCAACACCAATGAGTGGCATTTCACAGGCCACCTCTTCTCGTCAACCCAGTACGATTAGACCATATCAGAACCACAATAGACCAAATTTCATTGCAGAAGAATTATACAATTTTGACAACCCTCATTATCAAGAAGAAACAATACCCTTCCAAAATGAGGATGACTTCCAAAATGACTTATATTATCAAAATCAGGCATGTTCCTCCAATGAATTTGATTTTACGAAAATACAAACTACGACCAAGTTCAACCCGAATTTGGCGATAATCCATATTCAATCGATACCCAAATCAATCAAACTTCCTCTCACGATAAAAATTTTCAGAAAATCGAGTCTCACGAAAGAACTTCATAGAAATACATTCAATTTACGATCAAAAGGACCTTCCTTATATCAAAATTTCAAATCCACCATTGAAACTTTTAATTGACACAGGAGCAACAAAAAGTTTTTTGAACCCCGAAATTGCCGAAAAAAATTATTTTCCTAATTTTCTTAAAAAAGAACCGTTTACAATCAGTTCAATATTTCAAACCACTTCAAAAGATTTTTGCGCTGAAATACCAGCTTTTCAGGAATTCCACACTGAGAAAACTATAAAATTTTACTTATTTAAATTCCACCATTTCTTTGATGGATTGATTGGATATGATACATTGAAAAACTTGAATGTTCAGTTAGATTTGGAAAATTCAAGTTTCAAAACACCTATGAAAGCAAAAAGAAACTACTCTTTTATGCTCGCATAGAACCTTTCACAATCGAATCAATGAAAATTCCTGTATCAATACCCAATGGTGACATCACAATTATAGAAACCCAATTATTCGAATGCCGAATTCGAGAAGGTTTGATGACCTCCCGAAACGGCTATGCCCCTGTCGAAATTCGAAATAATACAGGTGAAATACAATAGATCTACCTTTATGAACCTGTTCCTGTAAAAATCTTCCAACCTGACGAATTCGAATTGTACCACGCTTCAGTTGATCACAATGTCCCATCAAATATTTTTAAATCGGATATCACAAAACTCATACGAACTCAACACATGAATTCTGAAGAAAGATATCACACTGAGAAACTGTGCTTATCATTCTCAGACATTTTTCACCGCGAAAATTCAGAGTTATCCTTCACCAACCAGTTCCACCAACCAGGTTCCAGTTTTCACGAAATCCTATCGATATCCGTTTATTCATAAACCGGAAGTCGAAAAACAAATTAATGATATGCTTCGTCAAGGTATTATTCGACCTAGCGATTCTCCTTGGTCCTCGCCAATTTGGATAGTTCCCAAAAAGGCGGATGCCTCTGGCAAAAAGAAATGGCGTATTGTAGTAGACTGCAGAAAAATCAATGAAAAAACGATAGACGATCGATACCCAATCCCCAATATATCAGATATACTGGATAAATTGGGTAGGTGCATGTACTTTTCTACACTTGATCTTGCAAGTGGTTTTCATCAGATTGAAATGTACCCTGACGATGTGAAAAAAACCACTTTCAATGTAGAGAACGGTCATTACGAGTACCTGCGTATGCCGTTTGGGTTGAAAGGGGCTCCAGCTACCTTCCAGAGGGTGATGGACAACGTCCTGAAAGATCTACAAAATAAAATCTGTTTTGTTTACATGGACGACATTATCGTTTTTTCAACGTCGCTCCAAGAACACATTGTCAACCTGAAAAAAGTGTTCCAAAAATTGCGCGAAAGCAACCTGAAAGTCCAACTTGACAAATCAGAATTCCTGAAAAAGGAAGTCTCCTTTTTAGGACACCTGATCACCACCGAGGGAATAAAACCTAACCCTGACAAAGTTAAAGCAATAACGAATTATCCAATACCCAAGACGACTAAAGAGATAAAAGGCTTTCTTGGTCTCCTGGGCTATTATAGGAAATTTATCAATAACTTTGCCAAAATTACCAAACCCTTCACAAGTCGCCTGAAAAAAGGTGCCAAAATTGACATCAATGACCCTACCTACATCAAAACATTCGAAGATTGCAAAACATTATTATCAAATTACCCCATATTGCAGTATCCTGACTTCACAAAAGAGTTCAACTTAAACACAGATGCCAGCAACGTAGCGCTAGGTGCCATCTTGTCACAAGGCCCCGTTGGACATGATAAACCAATCGCCTACGCATCACGAAACCTCTCCGAAGCCGAACAAAATTATTCGACTATCGAGAAGGAGCTATTTGCAATTGTTTGGGCAACCAAATACTTTAGGCCCTATCTTTCTGGTCGAAAATTCAAAATTTTCACGGATCATAAACCCCTTCAATGGTTGATGTCTTTGAAAGAACCCAATTCCCGATTGGTTCGTTGGAGACTCAAACTTGAGGAATTCGACTATCAAATCATTTATAAAAAAGGGAAAATCAATACAAACGCCGATGCCCTTTCTAGAATCGAACTCTATCCAAACGAAACTGTTGAACAGACTGACGAACTTCTCATAATAAGACACATGCAGGAATTCAACGAGAAATTCAACGAGAATCCTGTCTTAGACGACGAAAGACCATCCACAAGTGGAAACCCCGAAAATAACAGACCGATAATCAATCAGGATAACGAATCGAATGTAGGACAAATCGACCCCAATGACAATGAGACTGTTCACACAAGTGCAGAAGACCCAATACTGAACATACACATCACAGATAAACCAATCAATAATTTCTTATGCCAAATAATGATAATCAAAGTTGACCGAAACCCCCGCAGGGAAACCAAAAAATTATTCAGAGACTCTGTCTGTCGAACCCGATGGTACCTATATGTAACTGATGACTCATTTCAGGCCCAAATTATTGAACATCTGAAAGAATTTGGTGTACCAAAACGCACCTACGTCTTCCACTTCCAAAATGACCCTGAAGACGTACTTTATAAAGATATGTGTAGATTCATACCACAAACATTCAAAAATTCCTCTTTCAAGCTTTTCAAATCTAATAAACTTCTTTTCGATGTAACTAACGAAAATCGCCAACAAAATCTTATCAAATCTCAACATGAGGGTGTAACCAACCATCGAGGAATTCACGAAACTATTGCCGAACTCAAAACCAAATATTATTGGCCCAAGTTACACGAAGACGTAAGAACATTCATTAATAATTGTCCAATATGTCAACAATCCAAATATGAACGTCACCCTCCATTGATCAAATTACAGTTAACGCCAACTCCCAAAAAACCATTTGAAACAATACACATTGATACCTTTAAATTTGGCAGTACCATATCTCTAACTATCTGTGACAGCTTTTCCCGATTTGGAAAAGCGTACATTATCCCTAGTCTTTCTGCCCTTCAGGTATATCAATCACTTTTACAGTTCATCTCCACCTTCAAAATTCCCGAAAACATCGTTTCTGATAATGGCACCGAATTCTCTCAAAATCTTTTGAAATAATTTGCAAAACTGCATAGAATTAATTGGCATTTTACACTTCCATATAACCCAAATTCCAATGCAATCGTGGAAAGGTTCCACTCCACCATCATAGAACACATGAGAATATTTAACCTCTCGAAACCAAACCTGAACCCCTTTGAAAAATTGACATTCGCTGTTCTTGCATACAATAATAGTCTTCATTCAACAACAAAACAAAAACCAATAAATCTAGTGTTTGGACACTTAGAACTAAAAGATCCGATCGATATTGATTCCGAACAAAATATATAGGAAAATTCACGAAGACACTTCAAAACAGAAAACTAAAATAATATCAAAACGCAATGAAAAACGAGTAGACCCTCCAAATTTCGAACCTGGAACCATTGGATACATGAAAACTCCTGAAAGACAATCAAAAACGGCTCCTCTCTACAAACCCGAACACATTCTAAAAAGTACTGACCTTACTGTGACAACCCCTCAGAACACATACCACAAACATTCCTTTAAACCACCTAGAAAAATGACAGACCAAAATCTGTTACAGGTCGATGACACTTCATCAGACAATGACTCAGAAAGTTCGAATCCAGAACCTCCAGACGAATCCAGGGATCCTCCCCTTTAAAATAGGAACCGCACGAATTAAAGTAGGTTCCCATACCTTCCTACATTATATTCAACTCACTCTCATAGAAAACCAAATCAAATCGATAACCAATCAATATAAGCTACTGCAACCCACAATTAGTAATTTCAATGGACTTGGCTTATTCAACGAATACAAACTTGAATAAGAAATCAAGAATGTAAATCATAAGTTCAGATCTTTGTTTCCCCAAAAACGCGCGAAAAGAGCCCTCATTGCTCCTCTCGGCTCCCTCGTAAAGTTTATAAGCGGAAATCTAGACGAGCAAGACGCGAAAGAAATCTATAATAGCTTATCCGAACTCGAATCGAACCAAAATCGAATTATCAAGAAAACCAATAAACAAATTTCAATCACTTCAAAATTAATGGAAAATATTAACGAAACAATGACATCAGTTTCAAATAATCAAAAATTGATTGAAGATAAAATCAATGAGTTACGAACAACATTTAGTGAGACAAAATTCAACAATGCCCATCTTTGGGAAATTCACGAAATACTCAATCAAATAAAAATCAATCTCGATTCTCTACTAGATTTTTTAACAGAAACATAAAATGCTATGGGATTTGCGAACTTGAAAACATTACATCGTAGTATCGTCTCTCCTGACGACTTAAAATCAATAATTGATGAACTTTCGATATCACATAGCAATTCACAATTACTTTTTGATCATGAAGAATACCTCAAATACTATAGTGTCGTTGAATCAAGAGTTTTTACCGTCGAGGACAAAATCATATTTTAACTAGACTTTCCATTAGTTCATACTGATATTTTCGATCACTATCACCTCTATTCAATTCCAAATCAGAACCAATCGATTATCATCCCACCTGCTTCCTACCTTACCATAAGCAACGAAATGTACCAATACCAAAACGAAGAGTGCGTTGACCTACAACCGAACTTCCTCTGCGAGAATAATCACCTCCTGCCCATCCAGGAAAACCCAGACTGTGTGACGTCGCTGCTTTCATCTAGTACCATTGTCGATAAATGCCGCCAAATTCCAGTCAAAATCAACCAGGAAAAAATTGAAGAAATCAATGATGCCCACTATATCGGCATTTTCCCAGAAAGTCGAAAATTCCAAACAAACTGCGTGGAAAACGATGTTGCTCTATTAAAAGGAGTATACCTATTTGTTGTCCCACCAAAATGCTCACTGAGGACTTCCAAGTACACCTACCAGAAAGGATCAACTATTGGACACCCCATTACATTGAAAGAAATCAAGGAAATCCACATTCCAACCCTGCAAGTCGAGAAACTTAACTTGGAAAAAGTTTCCCTGGACAAACTACACGAGCTCCAGCTAAATGAAATTCGGGAAGACCCATTGGATTTCATCAATCTTCGCCCGGACTACTCCAGATGGTCCACCAACTGGAAGCCAGGCCATCAACGAAACTCAAGTGGTTCCACCCTCGAGTTCCTTCTTGGGGATGGAGGAGTTATGTATGCCTTCCCGTGGGAATCGCTGAACCAAGCAGTGCTGCTCATGAAGATTTCCAGGAACCCGCCTAGACGGTGTTTGATTCAACATCGATTCATGGACTTTCATTTTCAGTCAGAATAGACATAGACTTCGCGTTAGAAACATCTCTTTGTATTTTTATATTTTTCAATTAAAGTTTTTGAATTAAATTAAATTTTTTAAAAACTAAGTTCCGTGATCGGAAAACATAAAGGCATCTGTATATGTGTGTTTCATGCAGACTCGCATACTGACAGGGTTGCCAATCTCACTTCTGATTACCTGAGCTTCCAACATTGAAGCTGATGCTTTCCATCTGTTTTCCTCTCATTTATGTATTCCTGATACCATCGTTGGCAGTACGGAAGGTATTAGTTATTGCAGACGATTAACCATTAATGATTTTGTGAATTATGATTGTGATGCAAAATGAAAGACTTTTGATAAAAATTAATAATGTTGGCGATAAAACAAACTGCGCGGACGAAAGCTGCTTCTATATTTGAGATAGGGAAAAAATGTCTTGAATAAAAGTTGTAGAGAGCAATAAAAGCTATGTTACACATGTACTTACCAATATACAGGGTGTTCCATAAGTGTAATGATCAAAAATTTGTTTTTTAAAATGAAAAATACCATATATTTTCACTCGAGTGAATTCCTTGGGAAGAGTATTTTTCAAAAATGAAGGGTTGTATGGGCTTATCTGAAGTGGTTCATAAGTTGAGGTGGGATTTATGTGACAGTAATTTAGGATAATGAATTATTTCGATCAAATATTCTCGAAAATGGTGTATTTTTATTTCCAATTTATAATTTTGCTGAATGGCGCCTCAACCATACAGTAGCAACCAAAACTCGGGAACACATCTTTCTCAGTTTTTTCATATAGAACACCCTGTAGATTACGCCGCTATACCAGAACCGTTCACAATATGATATTGCAGAACAAGTCTAGTGTGCCTACATGATTTTCATAGAAGATAAATCAAATTTTTGAGAAGAATATGAAAATGTCATCAAAATAGTAACGATTTCTTTTCCAATGCTTCGCAAAGGAGGCAACAAAATGAACAAAAAATTTAAAAACGCGTAAATTCACATCAGATGTTCGAACAATATCCAATTCTGAGCTATGCACAAATGAGGTATTTTGCTCTTTGAACTTCTATTAGAGTTAACTTTGTTGATACAACGAAAAACTTGTCCAAAACTATTCTTCGTGGATTCTGGTGCCGTTTGTTTCTCGAATTAGTTCTTCTATAAAATATCCCCAGAGGTAGAAATCTAGAGAAGTTATGTCTGGAGACCTTGCTGGACACTGAGTGGGTCCGTATCTTCCATCTCATCTATTCATTTCGTATCCCATTCATTTATTTCGGAGCCATCTGTTCGAAAAATTAAAAACCTGACTTATGTCTGGTGTCAATCAGTACATTGCCCCAAAACTCTGGTAAATCATCCGGGATAAAATCTGTGTACTTCGTTCAGTGGCCCATCGGAAGAATATAGTCCTATGACCTGATCTCCAATTATGATCTCCCAAATATTTATCGAACAACTTTGTCAGATCAATAAGTTCAAGAACGTGTTAATTCGTGATAAAGCTCCTGAAAATATGAACGATAACTCATGATGTCTAGAAGAATGTATTGAAAGTACGTATGAGCACATAAAAAATTGCAATTGTATTTAACGAATTAAGATGAAAGAAGACAGCATTGCGTTTTTCGTTAATAAATCAAAAATTGTCAATATTTAAGGAATTTTGAGAGAAAAATCTTAAAGAGGAGGAAATTTCCAAGAATAAAGTACCGACTCCCGGAACTCTATTTCTATTATTTATAATTTTAATTCAACGCCGAAAATATGGTTCCGCCTAGCCGTAACGATATAGGCGCACTACCGCTAAAGACAGTGTACCACATAAAATTATATTTTTTCAGTAACAAATATTAATTTAAAAATTTGAATAGACTCTGGTATCATTTAGACACTTGAAAGAATAAATTCCCGTTGGAAAAAAAACTTTCTAGTAAATTTTTCGAAAAGTTATACTATTGTTAATTAATTAACTTTTTTCCAATGTCTGGTAACTTAAATGACTACATAAAAGTTATATCCATAAATTTTTGGCTTCGTGGAGCCTTTCTTATACACATACGTAATAAGATCACGCGATAAAAGTGAATTGAAGTTTATTATTTTGATTATAATGATTTTTTAAATTTAACAAAAAGTTCAAGAAATGATTTTAATTAATTTTGTTTTCACCAAATATTATGCTATTATTGCTGTTTTTGTATCAGTATTCAGTAACGTTGGAAAACTTTTTTTACATCATTATTAAACAATTTTTCATAAACAAATGGACAAGATTAATACTTTTCGAAGAAAATTTTTTACCACTCTTGGCAAAATAATGATTGAAATTTTTTTTCCTCAAACAAATTTTTTCATTGTTTTTAATCGTTTTTTCAATTTTTATTGTTTAAATAATTAGATAAGAAGTTATTTTCCCTTTGAACATCATGATAGACATTAAAGAGAAAAAAGTATAAGTGAATTCATTGTTAAATTTTTTTATAGAGCTGAAAAAATTTAAAAAAACCGGCATATCTATCAAAGTACTGAAAAGTATTCTTCTATTTTTATAAAATTATCAAATATTACACCGAACCGAAGTGGAACCGGCAGCAGTATTTGTCAAGTAAGAAATTGATATAACTTATAAATTATTAGAGATACGATAATGGACATTCTAGTTGTTCTTTTGGAGGAATGATCAATTTTCAAAATGAGCTAATGAACAAGTTCATAACTATTGTTTATCAGCTATTATAAGCATTTGTTTATGAAAAATTGAGAGTTTTTTGCATTTTCTTTTCTTTTGTGAGTTATAACTTGTAAAATAATGAAAATACAGCTATATACTCCAATACAACTTTGATCAGTGATGAAACATCTATGGATTACCATTCACATCATATCTGTATCCCATAAAGTTTGAATATTATTAAAACTTTTATGTAGTCATTCAGGATAACAGAGATTGTAAAAAATGTATTTAATTAACAACAGTATAACTTTATGAAAAATTTACTAAACAAATTTTTTTCAAATGGGATTTATTCTCACAAGTGTCTAGATGATACTATAATTCATTCAAATTTTTAAATTAATATTTGTTACTAAAGAAAAATATTTTATGTGGTATACTGTCTTCAGCGGTGGTGCAGCTATGTCGTTACGGCTGAGCGGAGCTCTATTTCCGGCGTTGAATTAAAATTAAAAACAATAGAGATAGAGTTCCGAGAGTTTGAACCTTATTTTTTCCTCCTCTTTGAGAATCTTCTTTCACAATTCCTTGAATTTTAATAATTTTTGAGTTATGAACAAAATACGAAATGTTATCTTTTTTGCATCCTAATTTGTTAAAAACAATTCCAATTTTTCATGTGCTAAAATATACTTCCTAAATATTCTTCTAGAAGGCATTCCGATTCGAATGAGCCATCGCTCATATTTTTAGGAGCTTTATCAAGAAGTTTTTGAACTTGTTAATAAGACTAATCTGTTTTGGTTATCAACTTTCCTGGCCCAATAGAGATTTTCTGTGGAGTAGTGATGGCAATTCTGCCTATTCTCTATCCCATTACTTTTAAAAGTGTACTTGTAACTGAACAAATTGAGTTTGAGCTGAGCTTGGGAAGATATGGTTCCTCGAGAATGAAATTCAATAAACTACCGCAAAAGCGAACTCTGGTATCATAATCCCATTCATAGAGTTCTTTTTAAGTCGAATCGGAATGGATGAACTTCATCAATACTCTGTTCACGGATGAATAATGGAAGCTGAATATAGAAGTTCTAGACATTCATTGGCTGACCAGAACTAGTCTAAGGTTCATTCAATGGACGTCCAGCACACCACTTCGGACGTATCAATGAAGTCCAGAAAACTTCCGCTTGATGTACATTATGCGTAATCTGGACGTCCATGGTATGTCCATATTTGGTGTAATGGATGTCCAGAACATATCCAAATAACAACCACTGAGGATATTTTCTGGACGTCCAATGTACGTCCTCAATACATCCTGATGAATCCAGAGAATACCGATTATATAAGGTGTTCTGCAAATAACGGTCAATACTATGGAATACATTGTAAAGGTAAAAATAACACATTTTCCCATATATACATTGTTCTCGTAGTGTGCCGCTTTTTGACATTATTTGTCCTTGAATGAAAAATCACAAAGACTTCTTGATTAGGTTTTCACAAAAATGATGTTGATACAATATTGGGGGAAATAAACACCTTGGGTTACTTCTTCACACACACCATATATTATTGAAAGTATGGCTCAAAATTTGCAGAGCACCCATCCATCCATCCTGCATAAATTTCAACTAAAATCACAAAGTCGACATTTGATATCCACCGCTAACTCAGATTGTTCATTTGTTGCAATTTTATTTACTACTTACCTTTTCTTGTGGTTGAAAATGACTGCTTTCTCAAATCTTTCTTTAACTCTCCGAAAACTCTGGTCGTATAAATCTTGAATCAAGTCATTGAGCTGCATACATTCTACTGGCTGATTATCAAACAATTTCTGCCACAGTCACCTTAAATGTAGATCATGTTTATCATCTCTTTGGTGGACAATTTGATTTTGAATCGAAAGAATATCATATTTCAACTATAAATTTACCTCCTCGATAATTCAATGTCAAGTTTGTTGACAATTCCTATGATATTCTATTATGTTCCGAGGAAAACATGATTTGATAATATGATCTACAGTCCGGTCAGATATAGAGGCTTCTTGTAGCCAGTAGAATGTACGATAATTTTTTTACCCCTCTTGAATAATTGGAAACCCACGAAAGGTTTTGCTTTGAATTTTGGAGAACAACTTAATATGATGAATGTACATGAAAGTCAAATCATACTATTCCTTTCTATATACAGGGAAATATATATTTCGTATTCTGTTTGAACAAAATCGATGGAATTTATTTCTGCTTACACCACTGAATATGTTTGGATATTTCCATGAATAACAATATTGATCAACCAACTTTTTCTCTACTTGATTTTCAGGGTTTTCTTCACGAGATATGAATTCGTCTTTATTATTTTCCATGCATGGTACATATAAATTGATGATGTTTCTGAAGGAATTGGAAAATGAAGAGTAAAATTCATTTTCTCTGATGAAGCAATTACTTACTTCATCAGGAAAATGTACTTCCGTATAACCCTAGAAAGTGTATCTTAGATCAGTTTGTTACATTATTGATTCGGTTTGGAAGTGATTCATAAAGACCATTATTTTCTTATCATTCAGGTGACTAAGGGTGAATAATTCTTCATGGTTTTTTGTAGCTTTATCTGTATATTATTTTGATGCTTGCTTACCAAAATTTGTTTAATATAAAGAATACAAAAAATATTGAATATGGTTCACGGAACAAATAAAAGAGTTATTTATTTTGAGATGAAAATCGCTATAGAAAACAGAATACTTAATGTGTCGAACAATTACAATGATAAGAACAGAGATATTATAAGGTCTCTGAAATCTTTGAAAAAATTGGAATTGAAAAAGAATATTGATAAAATAGAGAAAAACTCTCCTTCTGATGAGAATTGTTTCTGGAATTATGTTAACGCAAAAAGAAAGCATAGTACAAACAATGATACTTTCAAATTCAGAGGAAGTGACGTATTGACTGGGGTCACTGCTAAAAAATTTGCTTTTTTCCCAATGTTCAAAATACAGTAACTCCCTTGAAGATGGTTCTAACTGGGTTAATTATACATTCAATATAAATATCAAAGCAGACGCTGATTACTCAGAAGCTGTTAAAAACTCACACCGAAAAAAGCTGCCAGTATCGATGATATCCCACCATACTACATGAAGGATCGTCAGGAGTGGCTGACCTCTTTTATTGCATATTTTTAACCTGATTTTTATAATATCTCATTTTCCGATTCAGTAGAAACCCTCAATCTGTACGCCAATCCATAAATCTTGAGATGAAACGGTTATAGAGAATTTGAGAAGTATTTCTATTATGTGTGCACCATCTAAACTTTTTGAGCAAATCATCTACTGCAAGTTATATAATTATGTGTAAAACGTAATTGCTAAGGAACAACATGGCTTCATGAGGAAAAAATGTATATAAACTCCAATTTATTCATATTCACCAACTGTGCCAACAAAACTTCAGATAACAAACAACAGGTTGATACCATAATATACAGATTTTGGCAAATCGTACGATCAAGTGAACCATGACTGTCTTCTGCAAAAACTTAAAGAATTCGGCTTTTGAAAAATATAGATAAGCTCCAACATTAGTGAATTTTCTGTCATCACTATAACGCGTCAAAAAGATTTGATTAACTCCGATTTCAGAATACACGATGAATCAGTGAAGAGATGTACGGAACTGAAAGATCTTGGAGTGAGGTATAACAATCATTTATCATTTTAGCCTCACATTGAAGGTGTATAAAAAGCAGCAAAAAAAACGCTTGGATTCATAATAAGACAGATATCTCTTTTTATCAACACGAACCATCGAAATTCTCTATTATTCATTAGTGCGACAAAAATTAGAATTTGCTGATATAATTTGGCATGGAGAATACCAAACACTGATCCAAGGACTAAAAAAATTTAAAACTAATTCTTAAGGTATCTGTATTTCAGAAAACAACATATTAGGTCAGACTATAAAACAGATCAACTCAGTTCCGATAAGCATTCAAGATCTACTCTGGAGTATCTTAGAACTCTACTAATCCGTTTTTTTACATAAAGTCATGAATAACTTAACCAATTACCCTGAAACTATTCACTAATTACTCCATTCAATGCTCCTTCAAGACGCACTCGAACTCAATGTTTCATGTACCTGTAGCTTCAAAATTCACGATAACGGCCAACAATATCACATTATATTGGAATTCAAAACCGATAAATTTTGAAAATTTATGCTAGATCATATCAATAATTTATCTGTCTGAAAGTTTTTGAGTATTCACACCCCCACGAACTTCTAGGTTAATACTATTATTCATAACATATCATACTTAGTTTGGTTAATTTCAGTTAAATTCACATGTGTGCTATATGCTCACTACGGTGAGTGAGAATAAGACCAACATACACCGAATACAGATTCCTTACCTCATTTCGAGGTGAAAAGCTTTTATCAAGGTATATCCTAAATTGCATCTCTTCTGAGATATACAGTGTCGAAAGTACGAACAAAATTAGGATATCTTTATTTTACTCCAAAACTCCTAAAGGAAAAACTTCTTACACTAATCAAGGTTTATCAACGTGATAATTTGAAGTTATAATTTTTTATTTCCTTAATAGACCAGTGCTGATTTATTTTTGAGATAAAAAAATTATTAACAGCATGAGACCTACTGGAAGAGGAGCAAAATATTGTTCGAATGCCGGAAAAAATGAATTGGAGTCGAAAAAATTGATGCGGGTGGAACGGGGTGAACTTTTAGGGGTAGAAAGTGATATTTCATGTTTTTTTGCGATTGACAACGATAGTTGACCTCCTATAAAAAAAAATGAACGGCAAAGTTGTGAAAATAAAAAATTCACAATTTTTGTGGGAAACATTTTTCTACATCACTACAAATTTTGCGGAAAAATCGGAAAAACCAATTTTTTTGGTTTCATTTTTTTTCTCTCAAAAACTAATTCTTTTTCACGAAATTTTGTGGAATTATAACTTATTATGTTTCAAATAGGCTGTGATTCAGTGATTTTTTTCCAGCGAAATACAGATTTTTCCTTTTTTTTTCGACAAATTCCGAAAAAACGACTTCATTTTCAACTGAAAAGTCTCACCGGTAAAGTTCGTCTTTTCGAGCTTACCAGCCGCCATTTTTTTTGCAGCGTCCACTTCTAGATCATGTAATGAAAGAGTATCACTACTGTGGAATTTTTTTCCAGAAAACGCGAAAAAATGAAAAAACAGATTTTTAAAAACCAATTTCTTTAATTTTTGGTCTAAACTCATATTTATTTATTGAAATTATTGAAATCAACAGTTGAAACCTTTCGAGAATATCAATTTCATGTAACCTCAATTTGCATAACGAATAAACAAGGGCATGAATACGGATTTGATTATGATAGAAGGGCGAAAAGAGGTGAAGTTTTGGAGGTAAAAATGGTTTCTCACGAGTTGCAGCAAATATTTTCCTCCTATATAAAATTTGTCATAAGAGGAATGCAATTATCGTAAAATTAAATCGATAATTGCACTGTGGAGCGATAGTTGCACTACGGAAACATCCCGTCTGCATGACACCATTAACAACAACACTGACTGACAAAACTGATAAATGTCAGATATACTTCAGAAAGTGGAAAAATGTCGTATTTTTGATGAATGATCCATACAATCTATTGAGGAAAATGTAGTTGAAAGCCGCATATACATTTTTCTTTCAACTCCGGAAATATTCTACCGAATTACACTCGTGCATCAAAATAAACCATTCAAGCATGTTGTCAGTAGAGTACTGCATTCGGTTATTTTCATATTTTGTCGAAAGAGCATTTTGCAGTTTTTAGACAACATGCTTTCATGGAAAATTATCGGTAATTTTGATGCACTTGTGTAATTACTTCCGAAAATTAACCTACAAAAATAGTTTGATAAAATGGTTGCTGCCAATAAAGAGATCCACAACTTTTGTATCTGAGATTTTTTCACGTAACCCCAAATTATCCGGGGAAATCGGAAACACCGTTTTAATTTTTTTTTGTGGAAAAATTGTGTTTGTGTGTCACGAAATCTAGTGGAAATGTACCTTTTCATGTTCTGAATTAGAAGTTTTTTTTGAAGCGAATTATTTATTTTTTTCGAACCTCTTTGAAGTACTCGGAAAGGGGGCGGCTCCTAGTTAGGCTGGTGCCAAAACGAATTTCAACCGTCTAAAATAAGAAAAAAAAATAACAGGCAAGGACCAGGTGTAGAATGTTGTAGAGGTTCTAACTTTGAAGAAAAAATATATTTAAACTCGAAATCGCTCGAAATGGGGTTGAAAACGGTTTCTTGCGATTTGCGGCGAAACGTGACCTCTTACCGGAAAATGTTCGGAAGAAAAGTTGTGAATAATAAAAAAATAGAAAACTTTTGTATCAAAAACTTTTCGACTTGACCTCAAATTGACCGTCAAAATGGCGAAAAACCGATTTTTCAGTATTAAAATTTTTTGTCGCATATAAATGATTCAATTCACATGAAAATTTGTATGAATGTCTTTTTTGGAGTCTAATTCAGAATACGACTAGTTTTCGAGTTATGTACATTGTTCGAAAACAAATCTTCCACGAACAATTGTTTTGATGTTTTTTTTGTATTTCGAAGGTGGATAAGTAATCATTTTCATTGTTGAAATGTCTACTTTCAAATGGTTAATGTAACTTTGTGGTTTATTGATCGATAAATCGCTTAAAATTGAGAAAAACGAGAAACACCGACAAATCTCTCTGAATCATAATTATCTCAATAATTTCAATAGTTGTAAAAAATAATTAAACTCATATCAATAAACTGATTTTGTAGTGTAGTTATGTATCAAAATAATTATTTATAAATTGTTTTTTTGTTATTAAAATATTGAAGAAAGTCGAAATCATTGAAAATATTGAGAAAATCATGATTCATAGAAACATTTTTTTCTCAATTATAAGCAGTTTAACGTTCAATAAAACTCACATAGATCATTCAAAAGTCGACATTTCAACAATTGAAATGATCACTTAACTACTTTAGAAATACAAAAAAAACACCAAGACAATTTTTCATGGAAGGTAAGAGAATTTGTTTCGAAATATGTATACATAACTCGAAAACCAGTCTGAATTGCGAAAAAACAATGCTTATTTGACACCAAAAAGGCATATTCCTACAAAATTTCATGAAAATAAAATCATTTATATGCGACAAAAAATGTAAATAGTGAAAAATCAGTCTTTTCGCCATTTTGACAGTCAATTTGAGGTTATATCAAAAAGTTTTTCGTACTTCACAACTTTTCCAGTGAACATTTTCCGCTAAGAGGTCACGTTTCGCCGCAAATCGAAAAAACCTTTTTTCAATCCCTAAACTCCATCCCCATTTCACCATTTTGAGTGTTTTTGTGTAAGTTGGAACCTCTACAACATCCTCCACCTGGTTCTTGCCGGTTGCGATTTTTTATTTTAGACGTTTAAAAATCGTGTTGGCACCAGCCTAACTGGGAGCCACCCCCCTTTCCGTGTACTTCAAAGATGTTCGAGAAAACTAAATATTTCGCTGCAAAAAAAACGTCTAATTCAGAACATAGAAAGGTATATTTCCACTAGATTTTGCAACAAACACAATTTTTACTCAAAAAAATAAAACCAAATTTAAACGGTTTTTCAGATTTTCTCAAAAAATTTCAGGTTATGTGGAAAAATCTAAAATACAAAAGTTTTACATCTTTCCATTGCCGACAACTGTTTTCTTAATTTTTTTATGTAGGCGGTCAATTTTTGCTGCAAATCCTTTGAAACCATTTTTACCCCCAAAAGTTCACCTTCTTTCGCCCTTCTATCATAATCAAATCCTTAGTTTTGTCCTTGTTTATTCTTTGTACCTTTCAAGGTAACATGAGTTGATATTTTCGAAAGGTTTCAACAGTTAATTTCAATAATGCTGTTAATTTTTTTATCGCTTTTATATTTTTGGCATCCATCAGCACTGGCCTAGAAACCAGTAGCCTAGTTACGATGGTATGTGGTCATATTTCCCTCCATAGTTTCTTTGAACAAGTCTATACTCAACCTGAAAGTCATAACATCCCAAGTCCCTGGAAGTGTAGGTGTCTGAGATAATTGGTAAAAACTGAAGATATGACCCGAATTGCGATGTAATTTCCTAGTGCAATATTTGCATTATGCTAATTTCTTACAACATTTCGGAATATTTGTCAAACTCCTGAACATTTCCATATGTTTGAAGGATCTTAATCAGAGTACGGGTGAGTCAGAATGAGACAGACAACTCCGTTTTTTCAGTCGTCATATTATTTGATCGAGTTATGTAGCTGTAAGATGTCCGCTCTCACGGAAGATGCTGATGCAGCTTCGCTGACCAGGCAGTATTCCAGGAATCACCGCATCTCGGTTCTCTGGGAGCAAACTATTATAATCATATAATTTCATTCTTATTGTAACTCTTGTCAAAGACAGTCGATTGACTTGTATGTAATAAATTGTTTTAAAAAGACAGTTTCTCGTTCAAAGTACTTAATTGGCGCAGTAGTGGTAGGATTTGTGCAGTGCGAAAAAAGATTTTTTTCCGCGTCGTGGAGTTTCAACCCTTACGCACAATTCGACAAACAATCCATCGAGGATACCCTGAACGAGCGGACAAGCTGACGACTCAACATCTGGAAAGTTACGCAGAATCAACGAGGAAGAAATCGGAGACTACACGAATTTGGATAACCAAAAAACTTGTAAGTGCCAAATATCCGTTCTTGCCTTTACTAAACCCTCTGAATAAGGACTTCGGTGAAGATATTTAGGGCTGTTCATCGCGAACGAATTGCTGTGTAACAATCGTCATTGGTAGATAAAAATAATACGCATCCCGAATCCGAATTTCATGAAAGATTATAAACAGATTTATGTATTGAAATACAATTCGTTCAAATTCACGATATGAATTCTCATATCTTGAATAACACCGCAGATCACCGAGGTAGTCTGCTACAATGTATCGCAAATCGGTTGAATAGCAAGATTTGGTAGACTAAATAAACTCAAGCAAGAGGATACATTTCCATATGATTATTATTCCAACTAAATGAATGGACCCATTTGTGTGACTGGATGATTGAGGTCATGAGACAAAAACTCTAAACGAAATAATCTTTGTGATAAGATTTTAAATTATGCTACATTAAAATCACGTAAAAAATCATAATTTACCCTGGTGAGAAAATAAATTAAGACCCACCATATTTGTTGAGGGCGGAGTATGTATTATCAATTTGACAAAAAAAGCAATAACTCATTTGAACGGACGAATGACTGAAGAATTTCCTTGAGAGGGACGGTTCTACAATTGGATCGGGGGCGCGAAGGAGTTGTTTTTTTGCTTCTGGGGAGATGCTAAACAAAGAAACTTGAGACAGGCAGTTAGGCCGAGATTTTTTAACAGCGTGGTTCGCGTAAGGGCGGTTGGTTGGGAAAGTAGATTCAATAGTCTAGGGAGAGTCTATTATATTGGTGAACGCGCGAATCGACCTAACTCAAATAATTGTCGGTATTTTTATTTTGCGGACGAACCTAGAAATCGGATTTTAAATAGTGGCGGACGAGTGAGAATAGTTACATACAGAGTGATTCCCAGACGAGATTTAAGGATTTAGCCGTTGGGTGTTAAACCCTCCTCGAGAGAGTAAGAAATTTGTGTATTGTTGTGATTAACTGACATACCAACCCTAATTTGAATACCCCACGTAATTTTAAACTTTGCATCCTTTTGTATTGAGGTACTTCCCAGAACAAAGCACCAAACAATATAGTTAGACAGTGGTTCCAGTGACTTACTGGGTAGGTTAATTAGGGGTTAACAAGGAGACACCCCTGAACGTAATCAGATTTCTTTTTTTTCGTATTTGTTAGTGGTAAATAACGTAAGTTCACCCTTTTGGGGACTTACCGAACAATCTTTAGGGTTCTTTCATTGCATTATTAAGTGGTTAATTATTTCTTTTGTTATTTGTTGATTAATTTTTTTCTTGTTATCCTATTCCAAATTTTGATATTTTATTCAATAGATATAATATTTACCCAACGTACGTGTTTAATTTTGGCCTTTCAAAAGAAAAAAAATTAGTATTACGAACTGTAGGCATCATCAATTGAGCAAACTTTACTTAAGACTACCCCTTCGCGCGGGTAGCACGAACCCAACATCCCTTTCGGACAAGTTTGAAGGCCTTGAGAGGAGTAGAGCCACAAGAAGAGGTTTTGTTGGTATCTCCTGGCTAACAAATCACACCATCTATACCCCTAAGGCACAAGGAGTGGTGACAGCAGCCGATTGATTTTATATTTTGAGACGTATAGAGTTTGACATACGAGCAAGTTAGTAGCAAGGGGCTATACTCAACATAGAAACAATAGTTCTATGTAGTGAAAAACAGAATTTTGGAATTTTTTTTTGTTTTTCAACTTTTACTTTTCCTCTTCTAGGGGTTGGTGAGGGTAGACTCTGAGATTTGGAGAATATTCTTAGTAACCTCACACCCCAAAGGGCGGGTTATCACAGCTATCTATTCTAGATGATTAATTTTAAGAATAACTTTAAAATAAATGAATAAATAAATAAAAAAATTTATGAACGATATTGACGAGATTTTGAATAGATTAGATAATTTATGATTTGGAGGAAATTCATCTTCCTGTGAATCAAATTCTTGTATTGAAAATTCAATAGCTTCCACTATGGTTCCACCGGTAGAACAAGAACAACCCCGAGTTGTGAACTGGAATCTTTTCAAATCTAGATTGAGTAATATCAAACCATTCGATGGCAATAGCAATACTTTGAATAGATTTATTGATAGGTGTAATAATTTTATTACTTCCTATGAAATTTATAATGATCAATGTCTCAACGAGCATGTTCTTGAATGCTTTCAAGAAAAATTGATAGGAAAAGCAGAATTCATGGTAGGAAACAGGGCCGAACTCAATACTTGGGCTTCCCTGAAAAATGCACTCAATCAATGCTTTTCGGATCGTAGAGATTTAGATTGTTTAGTACTAGAGTTAACCAGAAGTCGTCCCCATGAAGGAGAAGACTTACTAAGCTTTGGAAGTAGGCTACAACTGTTGAGAAGTAGTGTTGTACAAAGAGTAAGTAATGATTCAAATTTAAACAAGGACGCAAAAATTTATTAAATTTCGCACTACGATAAAGTCGCACTCAGTACATTTATTTCAGGTTGTTCAGGTGTTTTGAGGAATAATTTGCATCTCAAAAAACCGTCTTGCTTAGAAGACGCAATGGCTTATGTGAATGAATATGAAAATTTTGAAAAAATTTATGATAATTTACATGAAAACTTCAGATCGAAATTTAATGCTCCAAATATCAGACAAACTTATACACCCAATGTACATACAAACAACACACAACTTCAAAGACCAAATCATTTTCAAAATGACACAAATTTCTCCAACCCTAACTATACTACTAGGCCTATTTGGCCTAGCCAAACTCTGAACATACAGCCAAGACAACAACCCCCTCAAAGGTACCTAACTAACCGAGAGGTTTTCGGACGTCCCCAAAATGTATTTAAACCGAAACAGATTCCCGTAAATCAATTACCCAAACCAGAACCCATGTCAACGACTTCTAGAAATCCCACCATGTTGTCTCATCGACCTTTTTCACAAGTCCAATAACCCAGACCGAACTTCAGAAATCAATATCAAAATAACTTCCAAAACAATCAACGACTTTTCAATTCAAATCAAAAACCCAATTTTGTTTCCGAAGAATAATTTTCTAATGAATACGAATAACCGATTTCCGATCACACGAAATATATAGCGAAAACCCCAATCATGAAGAAAGTTCATACTACCCTGATCAAAACCAATACGTTGAACAAAATACCAATATTCAGCAATATTATTCCCAAGACCAACATAGTGATGACACAAACTTTAACAAAACAGAAAATTTTCAGCCAACCAGCCAAGACGAACCATACACTTAGCTGAAATAAACCTTTCTAGTAACAACGCCCTTCCATATGTGGAAATTAGAAATCCAAAAATTAAATTACTTATCGATACAGGTAGTTCTAGATCAGTTATAAAACCCTCAATCATTGAAAAATTCTATCCAAACAGGATATATCAGTCTGATACAATTATTAAAACCGCTTTTCTGAATTTAATACAAAATATGAAATCAATTTTATTTTGTTCGATTTTCACGATTATTTTGACGGAGTATTGGGATTAACAGATTTGATAAATAAAAAATTGATTGGAAATCATACTAATATTCCATTTAAATTCAGACAACCCACAGAGTCTAACTTTTCGTTCTCAGTTAGCCCACAAGAAAGAACTGTAAAAAAATCACTTGTTAGTTTATACGAGGGAGAAATTTTGACAATCGAAGGATCAATCAATAAACTTTTCATTCCACAAATAGTCAATCAATCAATCAATCAAAGTATACTTCATTGTCTGAAGAAAATGATTCTTATTGACAAAGCGTTACAAGTACAATATGAACATAATGAGAGGGTAAAGTCTCAAGATGGATAAATAAGAATAAAAGACACTTAGAAGAATAATTAAAAATACTTAAAAACTGATATCCTAATTAGAAATGAGAAGGTGATTATAATTAACAGAATAATTTGTAAATAAATACACAAGCACATTAAAATTTAGTTAAATACTAGGTATAACAGCTTATTCGTATAGAACTAAGAGTAAACAAGATTGTATGTTTAAATAAAAACGTTGTCAAGTATAGTACGTTAAAAACGAGTAAGTAAAATGTCACAGTGTCAAATCACATTGTCCAGTTACATTGTCAAATTAATTTACATAGGAACCATATCATCATAATATTCCTGCAGGTTATAATAAGCTTTCTGTAATGGAGCATTTTTCACCTTCTTCCGAAAAATCTTCAGAGAAGTGATGTTTCTATAACTAGCTGGCAGATGGTTATAGATTTTTTTACTTTCATACATGATGGAGTTCATTGTCAGGCTAAATTTAGGTAAGGGTAAGGGAACACAGTCTTCATTCCTTGTTTTATATTTTTTTAATTCAGTAGGTGTTGACCCATATTTTGTGTGGACAAGGCATACAGTCTCCAAAATAAATAAACAAGAGAATGATAGGATTTGCTGGCTAATAAAAAGTGGTTTACAGTGACAGCCATACTCAACTTTACACAGGTATCGAATGGCTCTTTTTTGTAGTACAAAAACAGATCGAAATAACTGATCACTGCATAATCCCCAGAAGGCAATGCCATACCTCAAGTGTGACTCGACTAGGGACATTTCAAAAAATGGCTACGCCCCTGTAGAAATTCAAAACCCTACCAATGAAACAATTTCTGAAACCTTGCGAGAGCCAATCCCTGTCAAACGATTCGGACCATCAATTTATGAAATATACACTTCTTCAATTCCGACAGACAGACAGACTCGCACAAATCGAACACAAATACGAACAACCCTCATATTTCAGACCTGATTCGAACCGATCACTTGAACTCGGAAGAAAAATCTGCAATATTGAAAGTCTGCAACAAATTTTCCGAAAATTTTTACAAACGATTTGGCATTCACCTCCAAAATAAAACACGAAATAAAGACAACAGACGAGATACCGGTACACACAAAATCTTACAGGTACCCGTATGTACATAAACAAGAAGTACAACGTCAAATAAACGAAATGCTTGAAAAAAATATCATTAGACCTAGTTGTAGCCCATGGTCCTTCCCCATTTGGATCGTCCCGAAGAAGTTAGATTCTTCCGGGAAATCAAAATGGCGTATACTTGTGGATTATCGAAAAATCAACGATAAAACGATTGGTGACCGATATCCACTCCCCAATATCAATGACATTCTGGATAAGCTTGGAAGAGCACAGTATTTCACCACCCTTGATTTGGCCAGTGTGTTCCACCAAGTCGAGATGGCCCAAAATTCAATTGAAAAAACCGCTTTTAACGTGGAGCAAGGGCACTACGAATACTTGAGAATGCTCTTTGGTCTCATGAAAATTGTCAAGAAATCGAAACATTCGATTCGAAACTCCTCTGCGAAGACTGTCTACTAGGTAAACAACATCGATTACCGTTTCCTACCAGTAAAACCAAAACAAACAGAATAGGACAGCTCATTCATTCAGATTTATGTGGGCCAATGGAGGAATGCTCGATAGGAGGGTCAAAATACTTTGTCCTGTTCAAAGATGATTACACGCATTATCGAATGGTGTATTTTGTCCATAGTAAGGATGAAATAAAATCCAAAATTGAAGAATTTTTAATCTACATGAAGAATATCGGCTTTCCAGTACAGACTATCCACACAGATGAAGGCAAAGAATATTGTAACAAAGTAGTTGTTGAAGAATTTTGGAATCACACATCAAAAGAGTGTAATATACACGCCAGAGCAAAACGGGTGTGCTGAACGAGAAAACAGAACTGTTGTGGAGATGGCTCGTACTTTACTTCATTCGAAGAACCCCCCGAAGAAATTATGGATAGAGACAACAAATACAGCGGTTTATCTCCTAAACAGAACAGGTCCTAGTCCCGTTTCCGATAAAACACCATATGAGCTGTGGAATAATGAACACTTCGAAATAAATTCACTCCATGTTTTCGGAACTGATGTGTTTGTTCATATTCCAAAACAGAAGCGACTGAAATGGGATGTGAAAAGACGAAAAGGGAATTTTGTCGGATATTCAAGTACAGTTAAAGGATATAGGATCTGGTTTGAAAAAAATCAAATTGAATCCTGCAGGGATATTGTTTTTGGAGATGAAATCGTGAAAAACAAGGAGAATGAAAAAGAACAGTTCAAAGAAGTGAAATTGGTAGATGAAGGGCAACAATCTACAGAGATGAGACAAGAAAATGACGAAGAAAATGAAATCAGTAACATAGTACATTCATACAACGATGAAAGTCGAAAGGAGATCCAAAATGTTTCAGAAGAAGAAATATCAGGAAGATATAATCTGAGGAAAAGAGAAAATATGCATGCACCAGAAAGATTTGTAAATTTAGCTGAAGCTGTTGCTCTTATAGCTGAAAATAATGAGCCCATTTTATTTGAGGAAGCAATATCCAGTAGAGACAGAAAAGAATTGGAGGATGCCATGCACGAAGAACTGAAATCCCATAAAATTAACAATACCTGGACTCTAACAGACCTACCAAGTGATAAAAAGCCGATATCGAATAAGTGGATATATAAAGTGAAACGAAATGCTGATGGGAAAATAGAAAGATTCAAAGCCAAACTGGTTGTAAAAGGATATGCTCAGAAGTTCGGAATCGATTATGAAGAAACGTATAGCCCAGTTGTGAAATTTGAATCCATTCGAATAATACTTGCAATTGCAGTACAGAAAAATCTTGTTTTATCCCAATTGGATCTAACAACAGCATTTTTGTATGGCAAGTTACAAGAAGAAATCTATATGGAACAACCCTATGGTTTTGAAGATGGTTCCCAGAAAGTTTGTAAATTAAATAGAAGCCTATATGGGCTCAAACAAGCACCAAGAGTATGGAATGAGAGATTTGTGGAATTTTTTCAAACAGTACAATTTCCAAGCAAGTGATGCTGATGCCTGTGTTTTCATCAATCACGAAAAGTTCATTGTATTAGCCATTTTCGTAGATGATGGACGTATAGCTGCATATGACAGAAATGATATCAAAAATGTCTTACATTTTCTCAGTTGCGAATTCGAGATGAAATTTGGAAACCTGAAATTTTACCTAGGTCTCGAAATTGTCAGAAAATCAAATGGTACGATATTTGTTCACCAACAAAACTATTGCAAACGAATATTGGAGAAATTTGGCATGAATGATTCAAAAACTGTTTCTACCCCGATACAAACCGATTTTATACATGAAGAAGGAGACGAACAAGCAGTGGGAGTTCATTATAGGGAAGCTGTTGGGAGTTTGATTCATTTGGTGGTCGGAACCAGATCAGATATATGATTCGCAGTTTCCAAGGTCAGTCAATATTTGGAAAGTCCTAAAGACAAGCATTGGCGAATGGTTAAAAGAATATTCCGTTATCTGAATGGAACTTCAGGCATGGGACTACTATATGAGATGTCATCGGAATTGAAAATAACAGGATTTAGTGATGCAGACTATGGAGGCGATATTGATAATCGACATTCAACCACCGGCTATATTTTCCATCTGGGATCAGCAGCAATAAGTTGGAATTCGAAAAGACAAAGCACAGTAGCCCTCTCCACAACTGAGTCTGAGTATATCGCTGCAAGTACGGCTGTGAAGGATTTGATATGGTTAGACAGACTCTACAGAAGTGTCATTATAGGCAATACAAGTTCGTGTACACTTTTTATCGACAATCAGAGTGCTATTAAACTTATCAAAAATCAAGATTTTCATAAGCGAACGAAACATGTTGATATGAAATATTTTATAAGGGAAAAGTACAACCAGAAGTTGATGGATATTCAGTACATTGAAAGCAATGAACAAGTTGCTGATATATTCACGAAACCCCTAGCCAAGTTGAAATTTGTTGAGGTTGAAATTAGGATTGAGCACCCTTCAACATAAACCAAGAAATTAGCGGGAGTGTTGGTTTATTGAATTTCTTGGGTTCTTATGATATATTTACCATTCTGTTGTTTTGATCACTGTGTATCATGTTGAAACAAAAAAAAATGTAATGAGAGTTGTCAATAAATTGATTTTGGTTCATGTCAATTTATTCGAGTTCTTACCCTGAATATTCTTAATATTATCAAAAGATACCTAAGCATCTCTTTCTTCTTTTATATAGATATATAGATTTAAAATGATAATAACCACCTATCGAGACGCCTCTGATAATTTCCAAATGAACTGAGAGAGAGAGAGAGGGAGAGAAAGAGGGGGATTGTATATGAAAATGTGTGCAGGGTACTGATAAAAATTTGGTTTACTCAGTTTTATAGAGAAATTGTTATGACTGTCTTGAGAACAACCACTTGGGAAAGCGATTCTTATGAAAAATTACCCAACTTCTTTTCCTGCTTTGTTGAATGAAAACAGCTATTCATCATTTGAAAAATGGCAGTCCAATCTTTATTATTATGTATTTTGTAGAATTGTTTTTTTTTTCAGGCTCTGCCAAAATATATACGAAATCGAAGGAAAATTCAACAAAAGATGCAGGGAATAAAAAAAGTTCTGAGAAGAGCCAGAGAGAGATTTTCGACCAAGAAAAAGCGACACAATAAAATGGAATGAAATGTAATTATTAGTACTCATAATTATCCTTCATCAATTTTTTTAAAGGATATTTTGACTTTTTTACCTCACACATCTCCATTCATTACAAAATTTTGAAATTTATGAAGTCTTTGGATATCCTTCGGACGTCCTCTGAATGTCCATTATAATATCCAGTTATGGTCCCAGAAAGACGTTTTCTGAATGTTCATAATAATATCCAATTATGGTCCCAGAAGGACGTCAGGTGAATGTCCACTGTACCAAAAATGGACGTCCATAATGTACGAAGAAGTCGTTATGGGAAAAAAATTTATTATTAGAGTAGTGAAAAAAAAATTCTGGGGAAAAACGTGTGCATGTCCAGCGTGGCTTTTGCCGGGGAAGTAGTTGTTTTCTGTTAGATATTACAGAAAAGTAACTTCAGTGTTATCGTGGGGTTTTTTCCATTTCCAAAGGAGTCATGTATTGATTCAATTTTCAATTGAGAATGTTTCTCTTTAAAACATGAATCCCTTCCAAGATGGAAAACAGCGACTAAATTCCAACTTTCAGTCGCAGATGATTCCACAACTGACTTTATGAACATCCTGTTCATATTTTCAATGAAATCAACATGCCATACCCATGACAGGTATGATGTCAGAAAAATATTTTCAAAGTTTCACCGCACAAGAAATAGTCCAACAATTCCTCATTACAGTGTGAAATTGCTTCTGAAGAGAATGTTTTTCTAATTCTTCCGACCTCCCTGATGATCTTAGAAGAGTGAAATAGATTTTTGTCGACCAAAATGTATTGGAGGCCTAGCGAAAGTGATGCAATCCACGCGTCAATGAAATGAGCGATTTTCTGAGAGTGATACTTCTGAATAACATTCTCCCTTATCTCATTCATAGATAAGAATATCCAATGGAAACTGGACATTTAATAAATAATCAACTATCTGAATGAAAATGCAAATTTTCACTATCAGATTTTTTCTCTTAAGTTATATAGGGTCTTTCTCAATATCTATCAGATGTAGTTCAATGTCCAGCGTGGCTTTTGCCGGGGAAGTAGTTGTTTTCTGTTAGATATTACAGAAAAGTAACTTCAATTTTATCGTAGGGTTTTTTCCTTTTCCAAAGGAGTCATGTATTGATTCAATTTTCAATTGAGAATGTTTCTCTTTAAAAAAGTAATAATGATATTGTGAAACTTTAAATTCTATTTTTACCCACTTCCAATCATCCGAATAATCTGAAATTTAGCACACATATCAAGGACCGACGACAATACAAGAATTTCAAAATATTAATATAATAATAATAATAATGCTGAGAATTTTCAAAGTCAATTCCAATCGTCCGAATGATCTGAAATTGGGCACACTCATCAAGAACCGACGGCAATACAAGAACTTCATTATACAAATGTTATAATAATGATAATAGTAATAATGATGTGATGTTTCAAATTCAATATTCATCCACTTACAATGGATAATAATGAGAATATCTAAATTTAATTATCACCCACTTCTATTTGTCTGAATAATCTAAAATTTGGCACACACGTTAAGGACTGAAGGCAGTACAAAAATTTCACAATTTTGATGTAATAATAAGAATAATAGTAAAAAATCATGAGACCATAATGCATTTGCAGTCCGCGTGTCAAGCATACGCGGCTTTACAAGTGCTGTACTCCATATACGACACTCGTACGGTATAGGCGATACACCGGTGTTGCCTTATGATCCGGGGGATATTGAGTCCGTTGTGGAGAATTAGAAGTGCCGAATCTATTGGAACTACTCCTTCCCCACCCTCAGGCAAATACAAGCAAATAAGCCTGATGAAGTCCTTCTCGGCCATCTTAGTAGGGCGATTTTTGTAATAGAGTTTTCGACTCCTGGCGAAACGAACTTCGTTCGAAAAGAGCAAGAAAAATGGACTAATCATCGAGATTTACTCTTTGAACACCGCAGGCTCTACCCAAACCATTCTGTTAAAAGGGTGGTTCTGATCATAGGGGTTCTTGGTAAAATGATGGACACGCTGCTCTCTAATCTAAAAATCATACCGGTTTGCCGTGATGTGGCAGAAATCTTATCCGGAAATATACAGAAGGCAGTCATTCTTGGTCCACTCGGTCTACTGGGGGCACACGATTCTCGAACCCAGTAGTCACTCACCCCACAGACGTATCGGGGCTCCGAAAAAAAAATATAATATTGAGAATTTTCAAATACTGTCTTTACATTCACTATTTAAATGATTGCAGTTCATAGGTATCAGATTGCAAAAGAGCAAAGCTGGATGGCCCAGGCACTAGCATACAGATACCGCCAAAAAGTATGTACCATATGGGAAAAAAATTTATTATTAGAGTAGTGAAAAAAAAATTCTGGGGAAAAGCGTGTGCATGTACTATAACCTAAAAATCTATTTTGACACGTGATCGCTGTTATGGCGGAGAATTGAAAAAATAAATGCTACTTATGAAAATGCAAAAAAGCAGTATAAAAAATCATAGGTATATCTTCGTCAAAGAAAAGAGAAAAGAAAATTCGATTATGTAAGTACTGACGAACCAATAACAGACCCGAAAATGAATTTCAAAGTGGAAGTATTCTTCTCTATACTAGATACGACCTTATCATCTCTTAATGAAAGATTCAAGGGGTTGGAGCAGTTTAATAACATTTTTGGATTAATTTATCAAATGTTCAGCTTGAATGACAAAGAATTAAGAAACGCGTGTGAAAATTTATCATTTCATTTGAAAGATGAAGCACGTAAAGAATCAGATATTGATACAATTGACTTATTTGATGAAATTATTTATTTAAAATGCCACTTACTTAATTCTTCAACACATTTTAGAAAATAATTTAATTTCAACATTTCCAAATATTGCAGTGACAATACGAATTTTTTTAACGCTACTAGTATCTGTAGCATTGGGAGAAAGGCCTTTTTCAAAACTGAAATGAATAAAAACTTTTTTACGGTCAACCATGGCACAAGGGAGACTCAATATATTGGCAATTATGTCCATAGACCTTATGGACCTTATGGATTATATTCCTTTAGACGAGTTGATTGAAGATTTTGACGAAAAAAGGCAAGAAAAGAGTGCTTTCAATAAGTTATTTTGTTATTTTTTATATTTTGTATCATTTTTATTGTTCTGTCAGAATTGTTATTGCTTTGCTTTTTTTTTTCATTCTTCATTAATCCGTATGTCTACTAGACTACAGCCCAAATAACATAAACGAGATTTTATTTGAACCATAAATCAAAACTCTTTAAGGTTTATCTTCACTTTATGATGTAAGTTTTGCATAGGTGTTCTTCAGGCATCTTTCAATAGTCATTGCTGATAGATTTCTGCCCTATAACTTTTATTGGATAGAAATTCACAGGGACTAAGTATGGCAGTGTACCAAAAAAAGTTATTCCACTACTGTGAAACATTGGGCATTATTTCCATGGCATGCCCAAACTCATTTTAATTATCAATTGCCGAGGCAACCTTGCAATATTCTGCTAGGAATATAAAAATTGATGTGCTCCTAACTCCCCATTGTATAAAATTAATCCAATATCTTCTGACTCTTTAGAAAACTCCTGGAACATTTCAACAATTTTTTCTAGATGTCCTGTTCTGTAAAACATTTTTGAAATACGGTGAATCAAAACTAGTTTTCAAATACATTTTTGAGATTTCGTATATGAAAATAATAAACTTTATTCATCTTTTCAGATCACAAAGTAAGATATAAGACAGGACAGGTCAGTAGAAAAAAAAAAAACATAAGAAAAAATACATTTACTAAAGAAGGGCATTACTTCAACACATTGAATCAGTGGAAATGTTATACACACATTCTTTAGGTGTTTTTTGAAAAGATTGAGATCCTATGTATTTTTCATGGAAGGTGCGAGATGATTGAAAAATATTATTCCATTGTAAAGTGGGCTATGTGTATTTGAAAAATAAGGGTACTTCACTTTTTTATTGCATTTTGAGTTTGGAAAGGTAGGTTTCGATTGAACTGTCCTGAGAAATCACATTTGATTCAATATTTGTAAAAAAATCTTCCTGTCATTGTAATAAATAATTATATGTATTACAGGTGAGGATATTGGCAAGTCTGGGACAGATGGCCTTACCAGAAGAATGCTCCAATACATCACTTCTGATAATGTGGACAATTGGAAAAGAAGAGATAAGATTGCTTTTGAAAAATTTAAAACAAAGGAGTTGTTGCTGGGTAAAGTATTTATTTCAGTATCATAATTCAGTTTCTTAGGCACATATGGAAATCTCCGGATATTTACAAATGAATAATGGTGTTTCATACTATCGATAAAATGGATTAAGCAATCCAGACTCCTGCATTCAACCTATACAAAAAGTATAATCGTCGGCAATTGAACTAATAATAAAATGGATTGAGCAATTCAGACCTCTGCATTTAACCTAAAAAATAGGTATAATCGTGGGCAAGTTTCCAACAGAAAACAACTACTGCCCTCTACGACCATTGAATTATATCTGTAAGATTCTTGGCAAAGTTTTCTATAAGAACTACTTTGCAATGTTCTCCCAATCTCAACGCCAAAACATATCTCAACTCAAAAGGGTGAACACCTACAGACCGGTTTCATGGTTTTGCCAATCATAAGCGCAGGGCAGCTCACCCAACACAATGGAAAAACATCTTGAGTCCAAGATTCAAAGAGCACTCCGATTATGGTGTCGACTTCGTCTGGAGCCAAATAATTTCAGAAGAAAATATTTGATGACACTACTTGGCAGAAGCCCATTAAACTAATAATAAAATGGGTTAGGCAATCCAGACTTCTGCATTTAACCCATACGATAGGTATAATCGTCGGCAAGTCTCCAGAAAACAACGACTGCCCCCTACGACCATTAAATAATATCTGTCAGATTATTGGCAAAGTATTCTACAAGAACTAGATTGGAGAAGATTGCAAATAATATCTGTCAGATTATTGGCAAAGTATTCTACAAGAACTAGATTGGAGAAGATTGCAAAGTAGTTCTTGTAGAATACTTTGCCAATAATCTGACAGATATTATTTAATGGTCGTAGGGGGCAGTCGTTTTTTTCTGTTGGAGACTTGCCGACGATTATACCTATCGTATGGGTTAAATGCAGAAGTCTGGATTGCCTAACCCATTTTATTATTAGTTTAATGGGCTTCTGCCAAGTAGTGTCATCAAATATTTTCTTCTGAAATTATTTGGCTCCAGACGAAGTCGACACCATAATCGGAGTGCTCTTTGAATCTTGGACTCAAGATGTTTTTCCATTGTGTTGGGTGAGCTGCCCTGCGCTCATGATTGGCAAAACCATGAAACCGGTCTGTAGGTGTTTACCCTTTTGAGTTGAGATATGTTTTGGCGTTGAGATTGGGAGAACGTTGCAAAGTAGTTCTTATAGAAAACTTTGCCAAGAATCTTACAGATATAATTCAATGGTCGTAGAGGGCAGTAGTTGTTTTCTGTTGGAAACTTGCCCACGATTATACCTATTTTTTAGGTTAAATGCAGAGGTCTGAATTGCTCAATCCATTTTATTATTAGTTCAATGGGCTTCTGCCAAGTAGTGTCATCAAATATTTTCTTCTGAAAGAAGTTTCATACTGTGGTATATACCAGTTGATATTGAAACAAGGCTGAAGAAATATTCTGTGTGCTGAAATGGTAAACAATAGAGGAACCCTATTATTATCATTTTCATTAAGTTGTTGGATTGACATGCATGTGCATGAGTTGTATTGTTTGCCTACGAAGAAACCAGTAATTGAAATAATGCATAAGGGATGTTCTTGAACGAATACAATGTAATCAGTTCCATTTGAAGAACTTATATCAATCACCTAAGGATGAGAATATAAAAATATCAACCTAACATCAACCTTTACAGCGAAGTGGTCGAGGTGTTAGAGCGTTTGGCTTCCACTCAGACGGTCCGGGTTCGATCCCCGGTCGTGTATCACTGAGCTGAAGTGGTTCGGATTCCACTTTTATTTAAACTGTAGGTCCCGGATCTCCCTTGCTCGCACAAGCTCTGCTTTTGAGGGGTTTTCTCCGAAAACCTGGGAGTTTCGTAAAAACAAATTTTACAAACAAAAATAACATGAAATCATCGAATACATTATTCTCCTGGTTAACACATCGACTAACATTGAATAGTTACACACCCCTGAATGAGGATTATGACATTCCTTCTAGAATACTCCAAGGAATTAGCTATATAAATCATCAAGATAATAAAAAAGGAATCCTAACAGGAGATATTTACGTTGAATTTTCAGAAAGCTCAATGGAAAGAAATCGAAACCATTCAAGTTGTTACAAACAATTACTCAATGTACCAGAATAACAAAATAGTCAACATCATATTTATTTAACAAAATCTTTGATGATTGTATAACCTTTTCAGAAACAATCAAATAATTTTACATCTCTGAGCACAATGCTCAAAAAAGGAATTTCTGATACATTGCTTGAAAGACAATCGCAAAAGGACAGATCTAATGCCATGAAATCATAGCTTGCTACAATTTCATAGTCAGGCTTTTTTTTTGTTGAGTTGTGTAACGCCCTTTCTGCCCTAACATGACAAAAGGAACAGGCGTTACTATGGCGCGGCGGTTGTTGGGCTTAATCGATTCTCTCTAACGAGAACGACTCAAAACTCAACAGTGTTTCGGGCGCCAGTTTATTCAAGTGGTATGCTCCACTCTCCCTTATTCAATTAGGAGGGAGGCCCAGGGCAGCTTCAGATGGAGATACGGTATCCCAGGTGTCAAATATGGTGACTTAAGACCAAGAGTGATCAAGTGATTGCAGGCTTTAATTGCAAACCTTGAGGTTCGTGAAATACCGGCTGCTTAGCTTACTTCCAGATGTCTAGTAAACAGGTTATGTTTAAATAAAAGAAGGAATATAGTAACAATGTCAACATTTATTGTTGATGCCTTGAATTGAACATTCAACTAAAATGCTAAACGCACTGAGACATGAGTGAACACTACATAACTACGATAAAAGTTACTATAAAAATTACTACTCAGGAAAGCAAGTTCTGCACTGTAAGCGGGTGTCTGATACTTTTCGGGTTTATCGGCCTTGCAAATAAATTGTACGGGTGTTCTAATCAGGTTGATTCGTGTCCGGAGTGATATCATCAATTTATAAAACACACGGTATATATCTCGGGATTCAGAGTATCTGTAACTGAGATGAATGTGCTCGGATTAAACAATTTGACAAATAGACAGTATGTTTGTTTTCGGTAATAGCTTCCTTCACAGCTCACGGCAAGTCAGCCACTTCGACTTGATCCGAATTGAACTGAAAATTCCAGTTTTTCGAGTAATTAATATAGAAGCATGACGGAAGAGCTTCCCAATGCAATGGATTCGCGAGTGTTTTGCCAGCGGGCAAACAACGCCTTAAAAACACTTATGCAGGGCTGTATTTCTTCAAGCGAGACCTGATCCCGCCAGTGACAGATTGCTCTGTCCCTTAGGGATACTAGTGACGCACAGCAAGATTGAAGATCGGTTGGGAGCCCCTAGCAGAGCACTACTAATTTAAATTCCCGAACAGAATGATTCCCTCACCGTTTTCGTAGATTTTCGCGGTCAGTGTCCTGCCAACGGGCAAACAACGCCTTAGGGAGGGACACTGAAGAAAACCGTACTAGATTACCACCTCTTCCTGCCGACGGGCAAACAACGCCTTAGGGAGGAGATGGAGAGTGTTTGATTTGAAAACGGCGGTTTGAGCATTCTAGTCTGATGGATTACACGGCTTTGTTAAAAAGAAAATACACAGATACCCCAAATATACTAATTATTCACTATTCCTATCACTCCTGATTTGAAACACGTAGTAAATTGCAAACGGCCAAAATAATATAGAAAATTATGTTTCAATTGCTTACGGTTGTTATGCAGGTCGATTCACAAACGCACGGCGGAATGTCGGATTGTCTTGATCAAGATCAAATACAAACAAAACGGTTTATTATAATTTTTCACTTCAAGACTTCAAAGTGTGGAGTCACAATCGCGAAAAGAGAAGAGACTTCCGAAGAGGTGTTGCTGTATTTATACTAAATCGGTGGCCTTCGGAGTATGACGTAGAAAATAGAATGAAAAAGGAAAAAAAGTCTGCTCTGACTTTTTAAGATGCCAAAAACATGACCTATAAGAAACCGGAGATGGAAAACTATGCAAAAGTTAAAAATTTTAACTCACCACAAAAACTAAGCAGGCCCGAAAAAAATAAAGGGACGGCAATTCTAGGTAAAGTACGGAAGTAATGAAACCGGAGTTGTATAGAAAGGCATTGAATTGAAGTTGTGAACAAACCGAAAGTGTGGTTAGAGATTTTTCGAATAATTATTTCAGAACTTGTCACCCCGATAACAACGTAATCTAACCTACTCCATCTAAACATTTCAGTTAATAACTATGAGAGTGAAGCCCAACAGTAATCCAATTTTCAATATCGTAATAATAATAATAATGATATGCAAGTAATAATAAACGGTAATGTTAACGCGAATAAATCTAGGGAGGTTACAGGGTGGCCCAACGAAGCATTATCAGCTGAAGGCCTTATATCACAGTACGGACAATAAAGTAGTTCTAATCACCCCAGACAGGGTATAAAAATATGCTTCGTTACAGTTGGCAATAATAATTTTTCAACTATAACCATGATTTATTACTATTCATCATCTGAAAGACAGACTGGGAGTAATTTCAAATACAAAAACAGTATAAACGAATCCACAACTCCTTTTATGATGCCAAAAAATCATTCACTTTGTCTCATTTGGGACTTGAATTGCAGACCATTTTTTACAAAGCCACAAAATTTGAAATGTCTGTAAATTACATGTGGATAGACTCTGAAAATTGATCCATTTTCTCTAATGAAAGCGACTAACTCACTGTTTAGCAGGTTTTATACCGGGTGAGTTAAATTCGAGTAGATGCATGGGAATCTCGGAAACGGTAAGAGCCACAGAGAGGGTTAAATGGAGGCAAAGATGCGTATTATGAGCTCATTACTACGATGTTGAAAAATGTGATTTATTTTTTTCACTTATATCTACTTTAATACAATAGATTTCCAGAATGAAAATATTGAAACAAAAGTGTTCTACAGGGTGTTGTTTTTCTTGGACCACCCCTAACCATGAAACTTTAAATACGGACCAGGATCTTTTATCACTTTTTTTAGGCTTCAATAGTCATATTTTATCATGATTGTGAAAACCACTTGAAATTTTCAGTCGTTTCGATGGTATCTGGTCATCATCAGTGAAAATTGGATGATTTGAAAATTCATGTGTTTCGAAACATCTCTTATTCAAATGATATCGACTTATTGTATTGAGAGCATTATTTTTTCGAATAAAAAAGTACTCTCAAATGTTTGGAATATTTACATCCGAATATGTGTATCATTTTATGTTCAACATTTTCGTTTTATTACAGAAAATCGTAAAAATGTACAAATCTCTTTTTCATCTTGCAATGATGCTTCCAGTTGATCAAAACCTAACGCTCATTAGTTTGAGATAAAATTGAAAGATACATTCTTGGTTGTCTTCGAAATCCATATCGATACCTCGATTACTTGCACCGACCTGAGGATTTCTTACAGTAGACCATGACAATTGTTTATTTGACAACTGTCATAAATTCATCAACTATCGTTTCTGTTTCAGACTGAAAATGCCTTTCACAAGTTTTGAGAAACGTGATATGATTATGGTTTATTACAAATCAAATAGAAATTGTGATATAGCAAAAATTAAGTAATATGAATTATATCCGGAAAGACAGCAGCCGTGCAGAAGTATGTTCAGAAAATTAGATAAAAATCTATGTGAGTTTGGCAGTTTTGAGAAACCCAGAAGAAAAAACGGGAATAGAATGTCCAATCAAATGAAAGAAAATGTTCTGGGACAGGTATTATACAATTTTTGTTTTCATTGTTTTAAGAGAACTATTGAATACTTTTTCAGATCAGAGATAATCCTTCCAAATCAACGCGGCAAATCGCTTTAGAACTGGAAATTCCTCAGTCTGCAGTAATGAGCGAATTCAAAGGTGATAAATTGAAGTGTTTTCGGATACATTGTGCCCAAAAACTTCATCCTAATGATCCGCATCGAAGACGATCCAGATTTTTTAAATAATATCATTTTGACAGATGAAAGCAACTTCACAAATTGCGGAATTTTCAACAGAAACAATTCTCATATTTGGAGCCACGAAAATCCTAGAGCCTTTAGGGAGGTTCGACCTCAGGTGCGATTCAGTTTTAATGTTTGGGCAGGCATGTATCGCCATCAATTATTAGGCCCTTTTATCTATAATTATAATTTGAATGGCGAACGTTACCTCAACTTTTTGGACACCACCTTTATGGGATATTTGGAAAATATTCCATTAGCGCAGGTCCAAAATATGTGGTTTCACCATGATGGAGCACCACCTCATAACAAAGCAATTGTATGTGATTTTCTGAATACACATTTTCCTAACAAATGGATAGGAAATCAAGGAGTGGTTCAATGGCCTGCAAGGTCTCCGGATCTTACTCCACTTGACTTCTTCCTCTGGGGTACTCTTAAAGATCGTGTTTATAAAAATGATTATCACGACATCGACAATTTGAGGAATTCTGTGATTTACGTATTTTCCAAAATAACTATCAGGGAAGTAACACGCTCTATCAATAATATTAAAAGAAAAATTCGTTTATGTAACGAACAAGAGGGCCGCCAGTTTGAAAATCTTTTATAAATGGAAAAATGAATGTATGTAGTTTGTGATAATAATTGTTCTTGTTGATTGAATGTTTTTTTAACTTATGGTTTTTTGTGTATTATTGATACAATAATCCATTAAATATCATGCAAAAAGCACTTCAGCATTGCATAACAAAGTTGATAATGAATCAATATTTACCTGGCCATGTAACAGATAATAACTGAATACACTATTATTTCAACAAGAGATGACCCGAAATACGTCTCAATTCTCAAAACATCCAATTTTCATTGTGGACGAAACGACTAAAATTTCAAGTGGTAATCATAATCGTGATAAAACATGACCATTGAAGCCTAAAAAAAAGTGATAAAAAATCCAGGTCCGTATTTAAAATTTCATAGTTAGGGGTGGCCCAAGGAAAACGACACCCTGTAGAACACTTTCGTTCACATATTATTACAGCCGATTGAAAGTTGTAATGACAAAGTGCAAACGGTTTCTGGAAATCTATTGTATTAAAGCAGATATAAGTGAAAAACAAAAATCAAATTTTTCGTTTTTTCCTGTATATCTCTGAAAGTGAGCGGGCTAGCTCAGATTTTTTAACATCGTAGCAATGAGCTCCATAATACGCAACTTTGCCTCCATTTAACCCTCTCTGTAGCTCTTACCCTTTCCGAGATCCCCATGCATCTACTCGAATTTCACTCACCCGGTATAAAAAGTTGCATTTATTTACGGGATATGCAACAATAGTTATTTATTATACATGGGAAAAAAGTATTAGATTTTAGCTCGAGGTTGTGTTGTCTCCCGACGCGAAGCGATTTTTCCTGTGTATAATACACTATTTTTTTCTGTGGCGGGAAAAACGACGATTCAATAGTGAGAAAAACATATTATCACAATATATTGAAGTCAGTAACTAGTAAGCTGTTATACGTATAGCGACAATTAGACCAGCGTTGCTAAGGAAAACTTCAAAGTAATCAAACATATGTCAGTTTAATTCTGTGATTTGATTTGAAAATTGCGAACTCAGTAATTGTTTAATAGTTATTTTGAATAATATAAAGTTGAAAAATGTCTGATTTCGAGTTTTCTCTGACTCCACCGGAGTTGGTAGAAGCAGCGAAAGTAGCGTCACGAAAATTATGGTCAGCTAAATCGCGGACAATTTACGAAACCGCGTATTCAAGATTTATGGAATTGAAGATGAGAAAGACATGCAGTTCTTCCTCGGAGACGGTGTTATTGGCTTATTTTTCGGAACTGGCACAACAACAAAAGCCATCAACAGTGTGGTCGAATTATTCAATGATTAAAAGCATTTTACGATCCAATAATAATGTAGACGTTTCAAAATATTTCTAGCTGATTACATTTCTGAAACAAAATGGAAAGGTTATACGCCCAAGAAAGCTGAGATTTTTACGAGTACACAAATTAGTGATTTTTTAAATAATGCACTCGATGAAGTTTATTCAATGGCCAAGGTTGTTGTTGTATTTGGGATTGCAGGAGCTTGTAGAATTTGTGAAATCAGCCAGGTAACATTAGATGATATCGAAGATTCGTGAAAGTTATTAGTTGTGAAACTGAAGCAAACAAAGAACGATGTAAACAGAAGATTTGTAGTAACTGAAGAATATATTAAAATTTACCGAATGTACATAGCCCTTCGTCCAGCAGCAGCAAAGGATCGCCGCCTGTTTTATGCATATTGCAATGGAAAGTGTATCAAACAGGTTGTGGGTAAAAATCAGGTACCTGAAACAGTAGCTAATTTTCTTCATCTTGAAAATGCTAGCTCATATACAGGTCATTCATTTCGAAGATCGTCTGCTACACTTTAGTTGAATCTGGGGTAGATTTGATGACACTAAAGAAACATGGCGGTTGGAAGTCCTCAACGGTCGCTGAGGGCTATGTTGATGAATCGGTGGCTGATGAATCGGTGGCACACAGGACAGAAATTGTTAATAAAGTGTTCAGAACGTGTGGCAGTGCTGGAATAACACTCGATTTGCGACCAGGTACATCAAAGGCAGTTGTGTCCATGTCAGAAAAAAATATTATTTCAACACAAGAAAATCCGACTGTTGTACCGAATAGTTCAAGGAACATGTCATTCATGCAATGCACATTCAATAATTGTACTTTTAATATAAAGGAAATGTAACTTATGTTCAATAAAATATTCTAAACTTAAGTATCTTCCTTTATCTATGTGTGAATATGCCCGGGAAAAAAGTACTCACTTTTTTTCCGGGGAAAAAAGTAATTTCATGAAAAGTTATATTTTGTTACCTGGCAACAGAGATAAAATGTCAAATTTTTTTCCCGTCACAGAAAAAATCTAATATCTGCAAATTCTGCAAGCAGTCAAAATCGATTATTGAATTCCACATCATGTCGTTTTACAGAAATGAAACCAAGTTCAAGGAGTACATGACAGGAAAGCAGAAAAACTTGCCCAAATCAGAGAGAAATTTATTTGCTTTCAAAGAGATTTCTTATTTCCTTCATTTAGAGAGAAACCATAAGATTGGATAACCTCATCATTTTGTATAAAAATGAAATAGCTCGTAAGTACAGATCAAAACCATGTAACGAGAAATTGTATGACAAAACCCAGAAAACACCGGATATCTTATGGACGTCCAAATCATGTCCATATCAAGCCAGGATATCCGTGGATGTATTTTTTATATCCATAAGATATCCAAAATACATCCATAAGGGGATTACTTTTTTGGATATCCGATGGATATCCATAGGATATTCTTTTTGGATATCCACGACGAATATCTCATGGATATCCTTGAAGGATATCTTATAGACATCCATCACGGACATTTGTTGTAGAAACATATGTATTGTTCATATTTTGCACCATTTTTCATTCACACCAACCACAGAACTCAAGTTCTTTGAGTTCTGTGATACCAACCAAATTGTTGGGAATACAGTGTTGTCATTGGATGAAGAAATCTCGGCTTTCCGGAATATCTGGTAGATCGGCAGAGAATTGAGCAGAAAATGAAAATGACAATACATTCAATATGCATGCGCCCCAATCAATTAATACAATTGATATTTAAACAAAAAAGTACCCATCAAGTGGTGGCGGAGAATTTCTGTGAATTTGTTGGTTTCATCGCGGGGAATGTAGGATTAACTCGTGGCAACACTGGTTGGGTTCTTTGCGTTCTGTCGCCCTGTGGTCTTGTGTGGTGTCTGGCGTGGTGTTGGAGTGGGACGGAAATAAATATTATTTTTTATTCTTGCCATATGCCATATGCCTTGTGTCTTGTTTGTGTATCACTGAGTATTCATTTAGCATATAGTAATCATTTTATTATTTATCAGTTTAGTGTGTTTATTATATATAACCAAAGATTATTTTAAGTGTTCATTGTGGATATCCCATAACTCTTGTGAGTGTTGTAGTGTTGTGTTTATACTTGTACTTGTATCAACATCAGTGTTTGTATTTTGAGTCCTGTTGTTGAGATGTTTCATTTCAATGAAGGTGAACAGGTTTTTTGGGTATAATTTAGTTAGTACAATTGGCTGTGATTGTCGAAAATAGTTATTCAAACTGTGTACTTGTAAATGTCAAAGTTCTAACCTAAAAGTAAAAAAAAATTAACAGGTGCATATTACAATTTTTTAATAATATCTATCGATATGGAAAAACGAAATAAGGAAAGAAAACGTGTCCTCAATAAAATTTATAAAAAAACAAAAAGAGATCTAGAGATAATTGAAAAAATGCCGGAAGTAGATTCAATAACTTGTTTGATTTCTGTTCATGGTCCATCATTTTCAAATGTAGTAGTTCACGAAGCACCTTTTGAAGACAGTTCTGCTACTTGCACTAGTGACGATGATGATACTGATAATCTCAAATCCAACCATAACGGTAATGGCCACATTGTTGAAAATAGACCAGATGCACAATACATATTGAGTACACCTCTGGAAATGATTCATACTGAAAAGTCATTGAATTTTCATTTGGGACAATGGGCATTGGGCCATAATATTACTCAATCAGCAGTCACCAACCTTCTTCATATTTTGAAGCCTTATCATCCAGAACTTCCCCTGGATGCTCGTACTCTGATGAATACACCAAGAGCCATTGTCTTGAAAAAAGTAGAACCCTGACAATATCATCATTTTGGTTTTAAAAAGTGCATTGAAAGGTTCATTACTTCTGCTTCACAGCTTTCAAAACATAATTCTAATGTAATAGAGTTAAGAATTAATGTTGACGGTTTGCCTCTATCAAAAAGTTCTGGAAGTCAGTTATACCCAATATTGTGCAATGTTTTTGGACAAGATGAAACTGTAGAAATAATTGGTGTTTATCACGGAAATGAAAAACCAGCAGATGCCAATGAATTTCTTAGTGAATTTGTTACTGAAGCTATAGATGCTCTCAAAAATGGGGTGACATTTAATAGCCGTCATTTTGTGGTAAAGGTAAAAGCATTTGTATGTGACATACCAGCAAAATCTTTTATCAAATACACCAAAGAACATAATGGCTACAGTTCGTGTACAAAATGTAACACAGTAGGCACTTTTATAAATAACAGAGTTTGTTTCCCCGAAGTTGATAACTTGTATCTAAGTACTGATTCTAATTTTAGATCAAAAATAGATGAGGATCACTATACTGGCACGTCAATTTTAGAACTACTTCTAGGCGTAGATATGATCAGGAATTTTCCTATGGAAAATATGCACTTAATTTGCCTAGGTGTAGTTAAAAAATTATTACTATCGTTGTGGATTGGTGGCAAACCAGGTGTCAAATTATCATACTATCAGATTACCACATTATCAGATGCACTTTTGAGTTACAATTCACAAATCCCTACAGAATTCAGTCGAATACCACGTTCTTTGACTGAAGCAAAACGATGGAAGGCGACAGAGTTCAGATTATTTTTATTTTATTTGGGCCCTGTTGTATTACGATCAGTATTAGATAACAACAAATATTTACATTTTCTAACATTACATGTTGATCTCTCATGTTTATCAAGTTCTGAATTATTCGTAAAGTACGCAGTATATGCGGAATCTCTCCTGAAGTATTTTGTCCAAATATTTATAACTATGTATGGATCAGAAAATGTTTCACAAAATATTCACAATCTATTACACATTTATGAAGTATTTGGGGCCACTGGATCAGTTCAGTGCCTTTCCATTCGAGAACTACATGCAGTCAATAAAAAAATTGGTGAGGAAGGGTGATAAGCCTCTTGAACAAATCACAAGGAGATTATACGAACAAGAAAGCATTTACAGTAATCGTGGGAATGATATTCAGGTACAATATCCTCAACCACTTTTTGAACATTATGATGGGCCTCTCATATCAAATCACATTAGTTGTAAACAATATAAAAAAGTTAAATTTTCTAACTACATTTTGAGGATTTCTAAGCCAGATAACTGTTGTTGTATTCGAAACGGTTCTATAATCACTATAATGAATGTTATTGCCCATTTAGGTGTATGTGGTAAATTTCTTTTTATTTAAGGACAACTTGGTGACAGTCCTATTTTTTAAACCAGATATAGAAAAAATTATCAAAAATGACTAATACTTGTGGTATGTGTATTCCAAGAATGCATTGTGCACTAGGATTAAGTGTCTGTGCAACACTCATTCACTTGTTTCTAACAAAGTAGATGGATTGGCCATCAAGACTATAGTTAGAAGCAGAAATTGGAAAAATAGTTAATTTTCTGTTCGATGCTTGCCGACAATATTGATGATCTATTTTCATTTTATGAAAATATAAGTTCACAGTGTAAAAATTCCTTCAGCACTTCAGGCAATCAGTCACCTTACACACTAATCCATCATTAGTTTTCACAAATATAATTCTTCCCAATTTCTCAATCAATTAATTTTTAGTTCATTCATGATAAAAAAACATTCATTTAGCAATTTCATTTTATAGAAGCAGGTGAACTCAATGGCATATCTGCCACTAGAAAATCTTCTGAAGAAGCCATTAAAAACTGGCTAAGAAGAGCCAAAGAAAGGCACCATTCAGGAAGTGGAAATAAGGAAAGTCATGGGAACCAAGAAAAAGACGAAGGTGCTCATAACGAAGAGGAACAACCTGCTGAAAGTATTAACAGCGTACTGTTTTTCCCGTAGTAATACCATACATTATTCTTATTTTTTATACTAAATATTAAAAGTTTATTAAAGCACTTACTATAAATCATCTGTCTTCAATTTTTAATAATAAACCCGAAAATAAAAAAAAAATTACCCTAAAAAATCATTTCAAATCACATGTACAGAAATACTTATTAGAATGATGCTTTCGATATCTTTTATTTTTTTTTACTTTACACTGGTGCAATCATATTCAACTTGAAATTTTGTATCGTTAATTGTAGTATTAGATTTAGGTCCCTATTATAAACATTTATGTTTCTTGGGGTCAATAAAGATTATTATTATTAGTTCACATATAATCATGCCAACATGCGTAAAGACAAATTTTTATATGGTACTGATGGTTTAGTACTCTGAATCCTATTTTTCTAGGGTTATGGAAGAGTCATTCAATATCCTTGATGAATATTTTATGGATGTCCATGGTGATTTCTCATAGACGTCCATGAAAGATATCCTTCGGATTTCCGTGATAGATATTACTTTGGATGTCCATAACGGATATCCTCTGGATGTCCATGACGGATATCTTATGGATGTCCATAACGGATATCTTATGGACGTCTAAGACGATATCTCGTAGACGTCTATGAAGGATATCTCATGGACGTCCATAACGGATATCTCATGGACGTCCATGACCGATATCTCATGGACGTCCATGACGGATATCCTCTTGATGTCCATGACGGATATCTTATGGACGTCCGTGAAGTACATCTTATGGATATCCAGGTTGGTGGCCTGGGAACGTCCATCGGACGTCCATAAGATATCCGCCGAATAAAATTGGACATCCAGAGGATATCCGTAATATCCATAACGGATGTCCATGGGACATCCATCGTATGTCCGCGTGTTGTCTGGGAAATGGCAAAGGTTTTGGTAATGATAAAAGAAAAGAATTCATCTATACGTCATTTTGATGAAACTCCATGAGTTAAATAACATCATAGAAATCATCAACAATTTGGATAGTATGACAAAATTACAGGGAATTACAATAAACCCATTTCACCAACTGAAGTAGGTACATCTTTGGAATACATAATCCATTTACACATTTCAGAGTGTATAAAAAACGAAGACACGGAAAGAAAGGCAATTTCTACAAATTTATTACCTCTATTGAAAACGGCGCTTGTGTAAATGAAACAGCATCTGAGAGTTTGTTGAAAGATAAAAGGAAAAAAATACCTATACCGCCCTCGATGGAGGATATAGAGATACTGAGCTCTTATCTACTGAAAAAAAGAAATTATAGCAATACAACTTTTATGGAAAAGTTCGATATGGATAGCTTGACGAGAATGCAGGAGAATACGGAGATCTACAAGAAATTGAGTGAAAACGACAAACAATATATAAAAGAATATGTGACATTTGTCATCAGAGGAAAATTGGCAAGAGGAGTCCCAGTACTTATACATAATCCAATGTATTGTTATGAAACAACGTTGTATGTAAGAAATAGTAAGTTATTATTATTATTATTATTACTCTAAAGAAAGGCTAAATACTATACCTCAACTCCTAAAGAACATCATAACTGCATAGAATGTGAAAACAACTTCAAAATCCCTCCAATGAGCCTTAATATTCTGTTTCCGAAGCTAGAAAGGTTGTTCCGAAACATCCTTCGTAGCAGAGTAAAAACCTACTGCTACCAGCCAACACCAACTGTAAAATGAATTCAAATTAAAATCTCACTTTAAACATGACTAAAGAGAACAATTTAGAACCATATTTCACAAGAAAAAGTTTAAAAAGTCAACAAAAATTAACAATATAACCTCAAATTTAATGATTGTAAAATAAATACCAGATAGTAAAATGTGACAGAATCTTGGAAAGAAACCTCAAAGAATCCAAAATAAGGCAGCAGATAGAAAGATTTAGCAAAAATGTCAATGTAAATAATTAATAATTTAAGTTGTAAAAATTAGAATAAAAGTAGGCTAAGGTTTTTCAAAAAGACACAAAGTGAGAATTCATGAACGAAAAGTGAAACTAGTGCTGTGAAATCGGGAAAAAAGTGAAAAGGAGTTTCTGTGGTAACGAGGAAGATTATTGACGGGGGAAGCCGAAAAAACGACCAAGAGAGTAGAATGTTGAAAATTTTCTGAAAATAAAAAATCAAAATTTGACCAGAAAAACTTCAAATACCCAATCAAGTTGCAGTCAACTTTGAGTATAAAGCATATACTGTAATATCAACAAAAACCTACCTCCAGAGAAACATCCAGATTGAAGAAAACAGCTAGGCAGATCTTGAAGAAAAGCTTTGAGTCCAAAAGTTTTTTCAAAGGTATTTATCAGTTTCAACACTTGTTCCTGGCATATCGTCGAATTTTCACATATCAAGAGAGAATAACATCACTTTTGTCATTCATTTGCTAGAACTATTTTGGAAAAAACTTTCTAATTTCGTGCACTACGGTGATATAGAACTGAACTTTACATTCTTATTAATAACTCACTTATTTTCATTTCATTTATTGGACGATTGGTTATAATCATTAATACAAAGTAATAAATTTCAAACATAACCTTCAACTGAACGACAACAAGTTCTCAGTAGAGCAGCGCGTAGAAAGAATCGATTCATCATTCGATACTCGATCGCAGAATATTTGGTGGTGACTAAACAACCACAGGAACTTGTTGGCGATTCAATTTTTGTACAAATGGAAACAAGAAGGGTTATACATAGGCTAAGGTATCTCGCAGGAAAGTAAAATAAGTATTCTAGATTGAAAATCAAAACATTTTGCTGAATTTAATTGAATAAAAACGCTTATATTTTGAATTCTGAGTTAAACATTTATTATTTTGGTACAACTGTCACAAATATCTCACATTTTCACATTGGAAGCCCTTTCCAAGAAACCAACCCTGATGAGAAGAGACTGCATTTTTCTTATTGGCACCAACTGAGCTGAGAGAGTTTCTGCAACAGAATAAAGGTAAAGGTATAAAGAGAAAAGGTACAACAGTAAGTATCTAGCCTGGGCATTTATTTGAGCAATAAAAATATTTATCTGAGTATTATTATTACCATCTGACTTATATTTCCTACATACAACAAATTTATCACCTTTGAAATCGATTATTACAATTTTGTCACTTCAATATAGGGGCAAAATTACAGTACATCTTAATACTACTTTATAACAGTTGTCGCCAACAACGTAGGGCCATTTGGAAAAGCAAAATCGAAGGTAGTTTGTTAGTTGAAAAGCTGAGAGAAAGAGTGTGACAGGACGAGTGAGTAAATTTGAAAGTAAAGAGTTTGAAGAGTATTTGAGTGATAGAAAATGGATCTTAGGGACGGAAAACGTACTGTAATGAATGAAGAAGATGAGGAAAGAAGGCAGAGAGGAGATCACGCAGGAGGAAGTGGAATGCAAGAAAGTAGAGAGGGAGAACAAGCAGTACAAGGAAGAGGAAATGAATTTGAGGGACAGATACAGATGCTGATGCAGTTTATTTCAAAGAATATTGAGAGTGTGAAAGAAGATATGAAAGGAAATATTGAGAGTGTGAAAGAGAATATTGAGAGTGTGAAAGAGGATATGATAGTAAATATGAGTAGACTTGAGACAAGAATGCAAGAACGACTAGAGAAAAACAGACAGGAAAATTTAAACTTATACAAGGAATTTGAAAATGAAATCAAGAAAAGAAATAGTGAGTTTCATGAGAGTACAATTAATAAAATTATAGACATGGGAAATCATATCATTAACAATGAAAAAAAAATACAAGAAGTTAGGTTGGAATTGGAGAATACAAGCCAAGAAATTAAGGGAGAATTAAAACAAGTGGATAAGAAAGTAGAAGCCAAAATAAAGGAGACACATTGTAATTTTGATATAAAAAATGAACAACAAACAAATCAAATTAAAACTTTAGAACAAAAGGTTAGGGAACTTGAAGAAAACAAAACAATAAATACAGAAACTAGAATAATAACTACGTGCCAAAGTGTGTAAGTAAATAACAAATTTGATGGAAATATCAATACTTTAGTAGTGATACAACCTGTGTACGAGCGCACGCATGCGCAGTAGCGACTTCTCAGCGTCGCTGGGTTCACCGCGTGACGTTGGGTATTGCCGGATTTAAAATTAAGGAGTAGAGTTACGGAGGGTGGGACGTTGCCGGTTTCAAAAATTATGGAAGAAAAAAGATATACACGGTGTACCATCATAGTATTTAAGAGAAAAAAACATGGCTGCTGCCATACAGGGTGTACCAACTTGGCATTTAAGAGAAAAAAACATGGCAGCTGTTAAATTTGGTATACCGGGTGAACCAACACAACATTTAAGAGAAAAAAACATGGCTGCCTATCAAATAACATGAGACAGAGAAAAAAACATGGCAGCTGTCAAATATGGTATACAGGATGTCTCAAAATACATCGGAAAAATGAATCATCACATCATTGGAGCATCGCATCATTGGGGCATGCAGGGATTCAGAAGTTTTCGTTTTACGTATACAGGGTGTGTCAAAATACACCATTTAAGGAAAAAAATAAATACAGGGTGTCTCATAAACGTGCATCGTGACGGGGTCCCTCATTTTTAAAGTGCGATTTGGGAGTACAGTTGGCATAAATATATATATATATATATATATATATATATATATATATATATATACAGGGTGTACCATCATAGTATTTAAGAGAAAAAACATGGCTGCTACCATACAGGGTGTACCAACTTGGCATTTTAGAGAAAAAAACATGGCAGCTATGAAAATTGGTATACCGGGTGAACCAACACAACATTTAAGAGAAAAAAACATGGCTGCCTGTCAAATGACATGAGACAGAGAAAAAAACATGGCAGCTGTCAAATTTGGTATACAGGATGTCTCAAAATACATCGATTAAGAGAAAAAACATGGCGGCTGTCAAATTTGGTATACCGGGTGTCTCAAAAAACATCGATTAAGAGAAAAAAACATGGCTGATACCATACAGGGTGTACCATCATAGTATTTAAGAGAAAAAAACATGGCTGCTGCCATACAGGGTGTACCATCATAGTATTTAAGAGAAAAAAACATGGCTGCTACCATACAGGGTGTACCAACTTGGCATTTAAGAGAAAAAAACATGGCAGCTGCTCGGTAAATGGTATACAGGGTGTTTCAAAACAGTCAATTAGGAGAAAATCATTTAACATTTGACAGAAAAAACCATGGCTTCTTTTTGTCAAAATCTATACAGGGTGTACCAATAAATGATGTAAACAAAAAATAAATAAATACAGGGTGTCTCATAAACGTGCATCATGATGGGGTTTGGCATTTAAGAAAAAAATATATACCAGGTGTACCAACGTGCCAGTTGAGACAAAAAATATATACAGGGTGTCTCATAAACGTGCATCGTGACGGGGTCCGTCATTTTTAAATTGCGATACCAATTCGTTTTCAAGGAATACATCAGAGCCATCTGTCGTTCAATATATACATTAATGATATTTTGGATCTGTACGAATCATCAAAAAATAAGCACTTCCGGTTTCAAAAAATTAGGATAGAAGAAAAGTAATAGTATATTCGGATTACCCACATCGGGGAGAGTCCAAATCTGCAATAAAATTGCTACTTCCGGTCCAAACCGGAAATGGCACTTCCGGTCGTCCGATTCGGATGATTTTGGTATCAATAGGTTCGTTTGGATGTCAAGAAACATTTTTAAGCATTTTCCGAGGTCAAAACGGCATAGGAGGCTATCTTCGTTATAAGTAAAGTTACAGAAACGTGCGGGTACTCTAAGAAGACAACTTTCATGGGAGATCAAGAAAATAATAGAATTTGCGTACATCAACTGTAATAAGGGCCGTAAACCGCACATATTAATGTGTTATATACTTATTGCTTAAATCTTAGAAGCTGATTCGTAAAAGTTTGTCATTTTTCATTCAGAATGCCACTCAATATATGTGTCTTTGTTTCGTTTTCACTATCCATCATCATCAGGCGGAGTTAGGCAGCACGATTTTTTTAAAGTATAAGATTGAATTACATTTGTGTGTGTGTGTATTGTAGAAAACAACTACTCACCCATACAGAGAGATTGAATTACATCAGACGTCTATGTATTTTCTGATCAAACCAGAATGAACTAACCTTATAAAACGCTTATTGTGACCACCTTTTAATGTGTTTTAACGCTTCTAATTTTACTTGTTTTTTGGAACACGAAAACGTCTATTTTCGTTGCATTTTTACGTGTTTCAGCGTTTCAAATTTTAGTTGTTTTTTCGAACGCGAAAACGAACATTTTGAGCAATTTTGAAATGCCTTTTGTCCATAAGAATTACATGTAAAAGTGTATTTTTGGCGTTCGTAATTTTAGTTGTTTTTTGGAACACGAAAACGCATGTTTTCGTTGAATTTTTTATGTGTTTAAGCGTTTCAAATTTTAGTTGTTTTTTGGAACGCGAAAACGATCATTTTAAGCAATTTTGAAATGCCTATTGTCCATAAGAATAACATGTAAACATGGTTTGATTTTAGACTGTTTTTTGGAATACGGAAACGCATGTTTTTCGTTACATATTTTATGTAATTCAGCGTTTGAAATTTCATATGTTTTTTTCGAATGCGAAAAACGTCAGTTTTGACCACATTTTGTGCGTGTTTTAGAGTTTCAAATTAACCAATTTAAGTTATAGGTAAAAAAGAAACATGGTGGCTACTTGTTAAATGTTATACAGGGTGTGTCAAAACACATTTTTGAGAGAAAAAACAACAAGATGCGTCAAAATACATCATTTAAGATGAAAAACATGACGGTTGCTTGTTAAATGGTATACAGGGTGCTCCAAAACTTATCATTCAAGAGGAAAAACATTTTGCTGGATGTCAAAGTATGGGTATGTTCGGTATGGTTCGGTTTGTCACCGTATGGTGCAGTATGGGTATGTTCGGTATGGTTCGGTTTGTCACAGTATGGATCAGTTATGTATAGACTTGATGGAATGTAGAGAATTCAGATGCATTCAATATGTTGCATCGAACACAAAGTAAAAACATGGAACAGGAGCTTGAACATCGCAGCAGCAGCAATATCCAAACACCCTCCCATATTAATAATAATGAAGTAATGAAAAGTGATATGGGGCATCATCCAAGACAACAACTTTTACAACAAAATCGACCACAACGCTATCCAAGACATTAACACCACTCAGGACACCAACAACACCAGAGCTTGACTCTAAAAGAAGTTTATGTAAAATCAAATACCCCGATCAAATGTTAATTACATCAAACAATCACATGTTCATTTTTTCCAAAGGATTGGTGTGGATTGTGAAGTTGGGGTTCGAGAATCAAAAAGCACAGTTATTGAGCCCAAAGAAAATCTCAGATTATACAAACCTTAATATATCACACATATATCAGAAACCAAATGATGAGGTCGTCAATTTTAATGATAAACGTGTTAGCGTAATAGATTTTCCTACTTTCAAACAACGTTCTGTGGATAAATCCATCGATGAATTTGGAATCTCCAAAAATGCAAGAATCAGTGCTATGTTTTGCTCATATAGAGGCAAAACTTATATTCTATATGATGATTTGTATGCAGAGCTCAGTGATTGTGGGGATGTGAAACATGGCTTCATCAGCGAAAAGTTTCCAGGCGTACCAACAAACATCATCACAAATGCTTTTAGATTCACGAATGGAAATATTTATTTCTTCAGCAATGATACATTTTATGAATTCAACGAGTTTTCCAATAAACTGATCAGAGCAGGTAAATTCGATTGGAGCATTTTCACAGAATATACGTTTTACGCGTTTCAAAAAAGATAAAAAATACGAACGTCAATTCACGCAAAAATACGTACAAAAATAGCCGTTTTCGCATTAATTATTATGACGAAAATTAAGGCAAACAATATACACGTTTACATGTATTTCTTATGTAGATTTGACATTTATAAATTGTTTAAAATGGACGTTTTTATACGCTACAAATAAGATAAACGTTAATTCACTCAAATAATATGACCAAAATATACGTTTATTACGTTCAAAATTGAAATTTCAAAAGCGCAATTCGCGCAAAAATGAGTATGACTACATGTTGAGCTTACGTCGTGGACGTAAAAAAGGTAAGATCTTCGGTCGGTAGAGATTATTTCTATTGAATAATCCATAAAAAAGCATGAGTTTTCGTGATTTCGTGTATGGTGATAGTGGCCACAGAACGGATCTTAGAGGCACAAAACAAAACTCGATTATTACAACCGACGTACTTCCCGTTGAGTTATTATCGCATTTCCTGTGAGCGAAAACCCAGAAATGAAAATGTTATTCATAGTTATTTTGTGACCAGTACCGTATGTGTAGTTTGTAATTCAATAAAATATGGATTATGCACAGAGGATTTTGAGGCAAGTGGGTTTCAGTTAATCATGTAGCAACGTAGTCTAAAGATGACAATAATTGATCATTCAGTCGAGAAAACATAATTTCAGCAAATATCGTGTTTTATTATTGGAGTTATCACCATTGAGTGGTTTAGGGCGATAGGCGTTTATATTTCATATCTTGAATTTATACAGGAAATTATGAGTATTATTATTCATTTTACTTCAGTTAGCATCTACAAAAATTTATTTCGTGTTGTCGATTTTCACAATGTTCATTTTGAATAATGTCCGTTTAGGATACATAAGTCCATTATGATTTTTTTTTGAGATCGTCAGTTTTATTAAATATAGGGGTTTTTACAAATTATTAGAGTCTAATTTCAAAATAAGATAACATTTTCGCCATATGTGTTTAATTATCTGAAATGTGAATGAGTGAAATTTTCATAAAAGTTTTAGCTGTGAGGCATGGTGACGTCATTATTGGTTAATTATTTTATCTACAATAATTTTTTATATAAACATATATTCATAAATGGGAATCACTCTCAAAAGTACAGCTTTCAAATCAGATAATAAACCTTTATCGGGACATGATACAATATTTGTATAAAAAAATCAAATTCGATGATTTGGATCAAACGAAAACAACACAAAATGACATGAAAATAGTGGTAATAATTATAAAAGAAATTAGATGACGTCATATAAAGTATGGACGACTGTACATAAATTATGTTTGCGGCAGATTTCAAGCTCAACGCGTCAGAAGTAACGAAATGAAACGGGATGAATCAAAGAAATTATGAAAATAATAATAGTAATAAATGTAGAGGTTGAAATAAATATGGAAGGTATCAAATTCGATGATTTGAATGAAACGAAACGACACAAAAAGTTATGAAAATAATGACAATGATAATAAAAATGCGGTCGACGTCATATACCGTAGGCGTCCGACGGGTATCAAGCTTGACGCGTTGGAAGAAACAAAACGATATGAAATGAAAGGAAGCAAAAATGAATTAATGAAATCATAAAAATAATTGTGATTATGAGAAATAGAGAAAGCGCATAAATTACGCGTTCGACAGGTTTAGAGATCAATGCATTGAACGAAACGTCGCGTCGTGAAAATAATAATAATACTACGAAATATAGAGAACAACAACTAATAACCTATGTGTCTGACTTGACGTGTTGAATAAAACGAATCGCAATGAAACGAAAAGGTAACGTGAAAAATAAAATGCCAACGAGGTTCAAAATGAAAAATTGAGGTGAAAAAAAAAAGTCATGGAACGATGGGAAAAGATGCATTCAAGGAACAGTTTCATGGACATTTCGTAATAGCAGTGTTTCTCGAGAGACAATAACATATAAAAAACAAATGAGACACCAAAGTTGATATTCATTAGATTTGGTTTCAATTAAATAAGTCTCATGCAGTGTGTTAGCAAGAGAGTTTGTGAGAAATAAATCATAGAGGATAGAAATTTCAGTAAGCAAGTTTGTTAGAAAGATACCCATCAAAGTCGTTTAATATCCACCAGTTTTCCACTTTGTAAATTCGATAGCTTCGGGGTTTTTTCGAACGTTTTGGCAAGAGTATATAATCCTCGTTCCTATATGAAAATGGTGTTTGGTTGCCTATGAGATGATATCTCTAGAGGGACCAAAAAAATCAACCCTCTATAAAATACATCAATTCCGTTGCCATTCTTTATTCACATTATTTCCAATGACATCTTGGGCATTTTTCTATAAATTCCATTTAAGTTCTTGTGGAATTCCTCTGAACGTTTTTGATCTGATTTGAATATTCCTCAAGGAACCATTACATAATCAGACACCAAATTTAACGTGCGGGTGGAAGGATTCATCAGATTGGTATTCAATTCAACTCAATTCAATTCAGGTGTTGTGTTATGTTCCAATTAAGTAAGCTGGTTTGTGGTCGAGATTTCACTGACAAAGACATCAACTTTGACACAAGATTAGGAGATTCATCAGATTAGTTTCCATCAAACGAAAGGTTCGTGCAGTTTGGTACTATAAAAGTATGTGAGAAATACATCACCAACGAAAGGAATTACTTTAAATGTTAAATATTTTCAAGTGAATCGTATGTTATTGCTTCCCAGTGGAAATGAGCCGAAAGACTTGAGGTAATATCGAGAGGAATATTTTCGACTGAACTATGTATCGATTCAGATGTAAAATTTCACCAAAATGAATAATATATTCAGATCATTTTTGTTGAAATTGCTTATAGCCAAAGCACCATTTACAAACTCACCAAACTCACTCAAATAAATAGTTCCAGATGATTTTGGCTGAAAACACTACTACGCATGCCCCGTGTGAATACATATTTTCCTTCGAATTGACAAAAAAAATTAAACAATAGTGATCATCGAAGAAGAAGTTCAGAATTGGTTTTCTCTTCAAAATTATCTATTGCCAAAAAGTCCACTGCTTGAATAGCTGAAGAAGTAATTCCTTCTATCGAAAAAACGGAGTTATACAGCGAATTGGAGTTTTAATAATATTCCTCCAAAAATACTCGAAGACATAGCCTGTGCGGGTGGAAAATGGTTGTAATTATTATTATTTGCCAGGGCGCACCAAGTCGACTTATTCACTTTACAGCTGTAGGAAAACTCGGATAACTTATCCCGCCACCATTACAAAAACGAACATGTGAATTACAAGAACAAAATCAAATATATCAAAATATCAATGAGGACTTGAGAATTCAAGCTAAAAGAACCATGTAACAATTTGTTATTCAAGGATTAGCACAATGAAAATTAGGTAGTTCAGACGAAATATACATGAAGTTGATAGTAGAATAGTTCCAGAATCGTCAAATCAACCAAAAAAAGACTTGTTATGAATATGTGCCAAACCGAAATAACTCTTTGAAGGAAATGCGGGATCACATCATACAACAATATCAAGAAATTCCTTTGGGAAAGAAAGGTGCATGACAAAACAATACGGATAGTTGAAATGTGCTAAAAAATTTTCTTTCAAATACACCACTCCGATAAAGAGTCTTCGGAACAAAATTCAAGAGTTGCATTATCACCGATGTTACGGCTTTAAGTTTGTCAACCGTACAAAGACAGAAATCGAATGTTTGAGTGAAGAAGTCTAACATAAAAAATGTTGGAATAATTGTGAATATTTCTTTCAAGTGTCGAAATTTGAAAGTAATCTCGAGATTTCACGGCTGAGAAGATTATTCTGTTTCAACTCAACAAGCATTGTGGTATATGTTTCAGTGGAGTGAGTTGGTGCATGAGCAAGATTTCATCGACGAAGGCACCAAATTTGATGTGTGTTAGTAGACAAATTTGTGAGAAATATATCACCGACGAGAGAATCTTCTTCAATAAGTATCAAGATGACTTGAAATATTTCCAAGTGAATTGTAACAGTTGTCCGTAGGTAGATTTCATGGGCGGAAAGACAATTCGCTTTCAATTCAATATTGTGTTATGGTTGAAATGTACATATCAAAGTCGGAGGTGAGCTTCTGTTGGTGCGCACGCACACCAACTGAATCACCTGGCGGCTGTCAAATTCGGTATACCGGGTGAACGAACGCAACATTTAAGAGAAAAAAACATGGCTGCCTGTCAAATGTCATGAGACAGAGAAAAAACACAGCTTTTAAGAGGAAAAAAATATGGCTGCTGCTTGTCTCCGTGAAGAATTATACCCCCAATGAAACGTTTTTTCATTGCCCCATTTTCCACCAGACATTTGACAAGCAGCAGCCATATTTTTTTCCTCTTAAAAGCTGTGTTTTTTCTCTGTCTCATGACATTTGACAGGCAGCCATGTTTTTTTCTCTTAAATGTTGCGTTCGTTCACCCGGTATACCGAATTTGACAGCCGCCAGGTGATTCTGTTGGTGTGCGTGCGCACCAACAGAAGCTCACCTCCGACTTTGATATGTACATTTCAACCATAACACAATGTTGAATTGAAAGCGAATTGTCTTTCCGCCCATGAAATCTACCTACGGACAACTGTTACAATTCACTTGGAAATATTTCAAGTCATCTTGATACTTATTGAAGAAGATTCTCTCGTCGGTGATATATTTCTCACAAATTTGTCTACTAACACACATCAAATTTGGTGCATTCGTCGATGAAATCTTGCTCATGCACCAACTCACTCCACTGAAACATATACCACAATGCTTGTTGAGTTGAAACAGAATAATCTTCTCAGCCGTGAAATCTCGAGATTACTTTCAAATTTCGACACTTGAAAGAAATATTAACAATTATTCCAACATTTTTTATGTTAGACTTCTTCACTCAAACATTCGATTTCTGTCTTTGTACGGTTGACAAACTTAAAGCCGTAACATCGGTGATAATGCAACTCTTGAATTTTGTTCCGAAGACTCTTTATCGGAGTGGTGTATTTGAAAGAAAATTTTTTAGCACATTTCAACTATCCGTATTGTTTTGTCATGCACCTTTCTTTCCCCAAGGAATTTCTTGATATTGTTGTATGATGTGATCCCGCATTTCCTTCAAAGAGTTATTTCGGTTTGGCACATATTCATAACAAGTCTTTTTTTGGTTGATTTGACGATTCTGGAACTATTCTACTATCAACTTCATGTATATTTCGTCTGAACTACCTAATTTTCATTGTGCTAATCCTTGAATAACAAATTGTTACATGGTTCTTTTAGCTTGAATTCTCAAGTCCTCATTGATATTTTGATATATTTGATTTTGTTCTTGTAATTCACATGTTCGTTTTTGTAATGATGGCGGGATAAGTTATCCGAGTTTTCCTACAGCTGTAAAGTGAATAAGTCGACTTGGTGCGCCCTGGCAAATAATAATAATTACAACCATTTTCCACCCGCACAGGCTATGTCTTCGAGTATTTTTGGAGGAATATTATTAAAACTCCAATTCGCTGTATAACTCCGTTTTTTCGATAGAAGGAATTACCTCTTCAGCTATTCAAGCAGTGGACTTTTTGGCAAAAGATAATTTTGAAGAGAAAACTAATTCTGAACTTCTTCTTCGATGATCACTATTGTTTAATTTTTTTTGTCAATTCGAAGGAAAATATGTATTCACACGGGGCATGCGTAGTAGTGTTTTCAGCCAAAATCATCTGGAACTATTTATTTGAGTGAGTTTGGTGAGTTTGTAAATGGTGCTTTGGCTATAAGCAATTTCAACAAAAATGATCTGAATATATTATTCATTTTGGTGAAATTTTACATCTGAATCGATACATAGTTCAGTCGAAAATATTCCTCTCGATATTACCTCAAGTCTTTCGGCTCATTTCCACTGGGAAGCAATAACATACGATTCACTTGAAAATATTTAACATTTAAAGTAATTCCTTTCGTTGGTGATGTATTTCTCACATACTTTTATAGTACCAAACTGCACGAACCTTTAGTTTGATGGAAACTAATCTGATGAATCTCCTAATCTTGTGTCAAAGTTAATGTCTTTGTCAGTGAAATCTCGCCCACAAACCAGCTTACTTAATTGGAACATAACACAACACCTGAATTGAATTGAGTTGAATTGAATACCAATCTGATGAATCCTTCCACCCGCACGTTAAATTTGGTGTCTGATTATGTAATGGTTCCTTGAGGAATATTCAAATCAGATCAAAAACGTTCAGAGGAATTCCACAAGAACTTAAATGGAATTTATAGAAAAATGCCCAAGATGTCATTGGAAATAATGTGAATAAAGAATGGCAACGGAATTGATGTATTTTATAGAGGGTTGATTTTTTTGGTCCCTCTAGAGATATCATCTCATAGGCAACCAAACACCATTTTCATATAGGAACGAGGATTATATACTCTTGCAACACGTTCGAAAAAACCCCGAAGCTATCGAATTTACAAAGTGGAAAACTGGTGGATATTAAACGACTTTGATGGGTATCTTTCTAACAAACTTGCTTACTGAAATTTCTATCCTCTATGATTTATTTCTCACAAACTCTCTTGCTAACACACTGCATGAGACTTATTTAATTGAAACCAAATCTAATGAATATCAACTTTGGTGTCTCATTTGTTTTTTATATGTTATTGTCTCTCGAGAAACACTGCTATTACGAAATGTCCATGAAACTGTTCCTTGAATGCATCTTTTCCCATCGTTCCATGACTTTTTTTTTTCACCTCAATTTTTCATTTTGAACCTCGTTGGCATTTTATTTTTCACGTTACCTTTTCGTTTCATTGCGATTCGTTTTATTCAACACGTCAAGTCAGACACATAGGTTATTAGTTGTTGTTCTCTATATTTCGTAGTATTATTATTATTTTCACGACGCGACGTTTCGTTCAATGCATTGATCTCTAAACCTGTCGAACGCGTAATTTATGCGCTTTCTCTATTTCTCATAATCACAATTATTTTTATGATTTCATTAATTCATTTTTGCTTCCTTTCATTTCATATCGTTTTGTTTCTTCCAACGCGTCAAGCTTGATACCCGTCGGACGCCTACGGTATATGACGTCGACCGCATTTTTATTATCATTGTCATTATTTTCATAACTTTTTGTGTCGTTTCGTTTCATTCAAATCATCGAATTTGATACCTTCCATATTTATTTCAACCTCTACATTTATTACTATTATTATTTTCATAATTTCTTTGATTCATCCCGTTTCATTTCGTTACTTCTGACGCGTTGAGCTTGAAATCTGCCGCAAGCACAATTTATTAACAACCTTCTATACTGTATAATATGATGTCTTCTACATTTTTTATTATTATCATCATTATTTTCTTGATTTTTTGTGTCGTTTCATCGTTTCATCCAAATCGTTGAATTTGATCCCTTCCATACGTATATTTCAATGCGCTGACCTCTATATTTATTACTATTATTATTTTCATAATTTCGTTGATTCATCCCGTTTCATTTCATTTCTTCTGACGCGTCAAGCTTGAAATCTGCCGCAAACATAATTTATGTACAGTCGTCCATACTTTATATGACGTCATCTAATTTCTTTTATAATTATTACCACTATTTTCATGTCATTTTGTGTTGTTTTCGTTTGATCCAAATCATCGAATTTGATTTTTTTATACAAATATTGTATCATGTCCCGATAAAGGTTTATTATCTGATTTGAAAGCTGTACTTTTGAGAGTGATTCCCATTTATGAATATATGTTTATATAAAAAATTATTGTAGATAAAATAATTAACCAATAATGACGTCACCATGCCTCACAGCTAAAACTTTTATGAAAATTTCACTCAATCACATTTCAGATAATTAAACACATATGGCGAAAATGTTATCTTATTTTGAAATTAGACTCTAATAATTTGTAAAAACCCCTATATTTAATAAAACTGACTATCTCAAAAAAAAATCATAATGGACTTATGTATCCTAAACGGACATTATTCAAAATGAACATTGTGAAAATCGACAACACGAAATAAATTTTTGTAGATGCTAACTGAAGTAAAATGAATAATAATACTCATAATTTCCTGTATAAATTCAAGATATGAAATATAAACGCCTATCGCCCTAAACCACACAATGGTGATAACTCCAATAATAAAACACGATATTTGCTGAAATTATGTTTTCTCGACTGAATGATCAATTATTGTCATCTTTAGACTACGTTGCTACATGATTAACTGAAACCCACTTGCCTCAAAATCCTCTGTGCATAATCCATATTTTATTGAATTACAAACTATACATACGGTACTGGTCACAAAATAACTATGAATAACATTTTCATTTCTGGGTTTTCGCTCACAGAAAATGCGATAATAACTCAACGGGAAGTACGTCGGTTGTAATAATCGAGTTTTGTTTTGTGCCTCTAAGATCCGTTCTGTGGCCACTATCACCATACACGAAATCACGAAAACTCATGCTTTTTTATGGATTATTCAATAGAAATAATCTCTACCGACCGAAGATCTTACCATTTTTACGTCCACGACGTAAGCTCAACATGTAGTCATACTCATTTTTGCGTGAATTGCGCTTTTGAAATTTCAATTTTGAACGTAATAAACGTATATTTTGGTCATATTATTTGAGTGAATTAACGTTTATCTTATTTGTAGCGTATAAAAACGTCCATTTTAAACAATTTATAAATGTCAAATCTACATAAGAAATACATGTAAACGTGTATATTGTTTGCCTTAATTTTCGTCATAATAATTAATGCGAAAACGGCTATTTTTGTACGTATTTTTGCGTGAATTGACGTTCGTATTTTTTATCTTTTTTGAAACGCGTAAAACGTATATTCTGTGAAAATGCTCCAATCGAATTTACCTGCTCTGATCAGTTTATTGGAAAACTCGTTGAATTCATAAAATGTATCATTGCTGAAGAAATAAATATTTCCATTCGTGAATCTAAAAGCATTTGTGATGATGTTTGTTGGTACGCCTGGAAACTTTTCGCTGATGAAGCCATGTTTCACATCCCCACAATCACTGAGCTCTGCATACAAATCATCATATAGAATATAAGTTTTGCCTCTATATGAGCAAAACATAGCACTGATTCTTGCATTTTTGGAGATTCCAAATTCATCGATGGATTTATCCACAGAACGTTGTTTGAAAGTAGGAAAATCTATTACGCTAACACGTTTATCATTAAAAATGACGACCTCATCATTTGGTTTCTGATATATGTGTGATATATTAAGGTTTGTATAATCTGAGATTTTCTTTGGGCTCAATAACTGTGCTTTTTGATTCTCGAACCCCAACTTCACAATCCACACCAATCCTTTGGAAAAAATGAACATGTGATTGTTTGATGTAATTAACATTTGATCGGGGTATTTGATTTTACATAAACTTCTTTTAGAGTCAAGCTCTGGTGTTGTTGGTGTCCTGAGTGGTGTTGTTGTCTTGGATAGCGTTGTGGTCGATTTTGTTGTAAAAGTTGTTGTCTTGGATGATGCCCCATATCACTTTTCATTACTTCATTATTATTGATATGGGAGGGTGTTTGGATATTGCTGCTGCTGCGATGTTCAAGCTCCTGTTCCATGTTTTTACTTTGTGTTCGATGCAACATATTGAATGCATCTGAATTCTCTACATTCCATCAAGTCTATACATAACTAAACCATACTGTGACAAACCGAACCATACCGAACATACCCATACTGCACCATACGGTGACAAACCGAACCATACCGAACATACCCATACTTTGACATCCAGCAAAATGTTTTTCCTCTTGAATGATAAGTTTTGGAGCACCCTGTATACCATTTAACAAGCAACCGTCATGTTTTTCATCTTAAATGATGTATTTTGACGCATCTTGTTGTTTTTTCTCTCAAAAATGTGTTTTGACACACCCTGTATAACATTTAACAAGTAGCCACCATGTTTCTTTTTTACCTATAACTTAAATTGGTTAATTTGAAACTCTAAAACACGCACAAAATGTGGTCAAAACTGACGTTTTTCGCATTCGAAAAAAACATATGAAATTTCAAACGCTGAATTACATAAAATATGTAACGAAAAACATGCGTTTCCGTATTCCAAAAAACAGTCTAAAATCAAACCATGTTTACATGTTATTCTTATGGACAATAGGCATTTCAAAATTGCTTAAAATGATCGTTTTCGCGTTCCAAAAAACAACTAAAATTTGAAACGCTTAAACACATAAAAAATGCAACGAAAACATGCGTTTTCGTGTTCCAAAAAACAACTAAAATTACGAACGCCAAAAATACACTTTTACATGTAATTCTTATGGACAAAAGGCATTTCAAAATTGCTCAAAATGTTCGTTTTCGCGTTCGAAAAAACAACTAAAATTTGAAACGCTGAAACACGTAAAAATGCAACGAAAATAGACGTTTTCGTGTTCCAAAAAACAAGTAAAATTAGAAGCGTTAAAACACATTAAAAGGTGGTCACAATAAGCGTTTTATAAGATTAGTTCATTCTGGTTTGATCAGAAAATACATAGACGTCTGATGTAATTCAATCTCTCTGTATGGGTGAGTAGTTGTTTTCTACAATACACACACACACAAATGTAATTCAATCTTATACTTTAAAAAAATCGTGCTGCCTAACTCCGCCTGATGATGATGGATAGTGAAAACGAAACAAAGACACATATATTGAGTGGCATTCTGAATGAAAAATGACAAACTTTTACGAATCAGCTTCTAAGATTTAAGCAATGAGTATATAACATATTAATATGTGCGGTTTACGGCCCTTATGACAGTTGATGTACGCAAATTCTATTATTTTCCTTATCTCCCATGAAAGTTGTCTTCTTAGAGTACCCGCACGTTTCTGTAACTTTACTTATAACGAAGATAGCCTCCTATGCCGTTTTGACCTCGGAAAATGCTTAAAAATGTTTCTTGACATCCAAACGAACCTATTGATACCAAAATCATCCGAATCGGACGACCGGAAGTTTCATTTCCGGTTTGGACCGGAAGTAGCAATTTTATTGCAGATTTGGACTCTCCCCGATGTGGGTAATCCGAATATACTATTACTTTTCTTCTATCTTAATTTTTTGAAACCGGAAGTGCTTATTTTTTGATGATTCGTACAGATCCAAAATATCATTAATGTATATATTGAACGACAGATGGCTCTGATGTATTCCTTGAAAACGAATTGGTATCGCACTTTAAAAATGACGGACCCCGTCACGATGCACGTTTATGAGACACCCTGTATATATTTTTTGTCTCAACTGGCACGTTGGTACACCTGGAATATATTTTTTTCTTAAATGCCAAACCCCATCATGATGCACGTTTATGAGACACCCTGTATTTATTTATTTTTTGTTTACATCATTTATTGGTACACCCTGTATAGATTTTGACAAAAAGAAGCCATGTTTTTTTCTGTCAAATGTTAAATGATTTTCTCCTAATTGACTGTTTTGAAACACCCTGTATACCATTTACCGAGCAGCTGCCATGTTTTTTTCTCTTAAATGCCAAGTTGGTACACCCTGTATGGTAGCAGCCATGTTTTTTTCTCTTAAATACTATGATGGTACACCCTGTATGGCAGCAGCCATGTTTTTTTCTCTTAAATACTATGATGGTACACCCTGTATGGTATCAGCCATGTTTTTTTCTCTTAATCGATGTATTTTGAGACATCCTGTATACCAAATTTGACAGCTGCCATGTTTTTTTCTCTGTCTCATGTCATTTGACAGGCAGCCATGTTTTTTTCTCTTAAATGTTGTGTTGGTTCACCCGGTATACCAATTTTCATAGCTGCCATGTTTTTTTCTCTAAAATGCCAAATTGGTACACCCTATATGGTAGCAGCCATGTTTTTTCTCTTAAATACTATGATGGTACACCCTGTATATATATATATATATTTATGCCAACTGTACTCCCAAATCGCACTAATGAGGGACCCCGTCACGATGCACGTTTATGAGACACCCTGTATTTATTTTTTTCCTTAAATGGTGTATTTTGACACACCCTGTATACGTAAAACGAAAACTTCTGAATCCCTGCATGCCCCAATGATGCGATGCTCCAATGATGTGATGATTCATTTTTCCGATGTATTTTGAGACATCCTGTATACCATATTTGACAGCTGCCATGTTTTTTTCTCTGTCTCATGTTATTTGATAGGCAGCCATGTTTTTTTCTCTTAAATGTTGTGTTTGTTCACCCGGTATACCAAATTTAACAGCTGCCATGTTTTTTTCTCTTAAATGCCAAGTTGGTACACCCTGTATGGCAGCAGCCATGTTTTTTTCTCTTAAATACTATGATGGTACACCGTGTATATCTTTTTTCTTCCATAATTTTTGAAACCGGCAACGTCCCACCCTCCGTAACTCTACTCCTTAATTTTAAATCCGGCAACACCCAACGTCACGCGGTGAACCCAGCGACGCTGAGAAGTCGCTACTGCGCATGCGTGCGCTCGTACACAGGTTGTATCACTACTTACTTTACATCCAATTACTTTTGTCAAGATCTTAAAGAATAAAATTAAAAACATTAAATCAATAGATGAATTGAAGGATACGATTAGGCAATATTTGATGAATCAGTCATGTGTGTGGTTCAATAGTCAGGAGAACAACATAAATAGCTTTCAAGACTTCCAAACACTATTTTTGAAACAGTACTGGGGTGAAAATACACAGATGTTAATACGAGACCGATTACAATTTGGCAGATTTGACGAAAGACGAAGCCTAAACTATAACAATTACGCCATACAACTTTTTGCAGTAGCTCAACACTTAAATCCAGAAATGAGGGAACAAGAAATAGTGGGGAGCATAAGTAGACACTTCAGACAAGAGATATTTGAAATAATTAACTTACATGAAATCACGACTATGGAAATACTTAGCGAATACCTACTTAGACTGGAAAGGACTTTATCTTATAGAAATAGGGACGAAAGACCCCATAACAGTTACACACCACGAAACAACACACAAGAAAATTATAATCGAAACACAAATTACAATAGGTACACTGACAACAGAACTCGAAATTACCCACCACAACAACGTGAAAGTAGACAACCATATACAAATCAACAACAATACAATAACAATTACCAAAATCGAAATTCACAGAACTACAACCACAACAACAATTATAGACAAAATGAGAACTACAACAACAGGCCATACAACAGGACTTATAATAATAATAATAACAATTATCGAAATTACAATACTCACAATGATAACAGAAACCATCAACAACAACAAAACAACACAGAACAAAACAGGCACGTACACTGTCAACGACGAACAGATAGCTCAGACCGGGAAGAAGACAGACAGTCAGATAGGGAAAACGAACAGAGACACAGACAAGAACCAAAACCCTCGACTTCTGATGAGACAAATTTTTGTTAGGACCATGTGGAACGCTGGACACACACAACTATGAACACCCTGTAGAATTTATTAAGTTAAGTGAAAATCTAGAGGAAGAACAATTGATAGGATTAGTAATTTTAAAAGGTAATTTAGGGGAAAAACAAATTGAAATATTAATAGACACAGGTTCAGAAGCTTCGTTACTGAAAGAAAAATCTATTTCAGAACAGGAATTGAAAAATAATGTTATAAAGATCCCAAAAACAAATTTAATAGGGGTTAATGGAAAAAAATTGGCTGAAACCAATCAATTAGTAGACTTGAAAATCCAGATAAATAAAGAGAGTTTGAATTTACAACTATTACTAGTGAAAAACATGGAATTTGATATCATCATTGGAACTGATCAATTAGAAAAATTAAGAGCAAAAATAAATAATAATAATAATAATAATAATAAGTTTATTCACCGAAAATAAAGTTGTACAATAGTACATAAAGTATATGTGCATACATGAAATAAATATATATATATAAATATAAAATAGAATATACAGAACATGGTAAAATAAACGGGGTAATCACTAAAGCTCTTTGAAGAGCTTGTTTGTGATAGATGATTCTGATTCAGTTTGGTTGGTACCTTGATCAGCCGCATTTTCTTTTACTCCTTTCAATCACATAGTCTTGTAATCGTTACTGGGAGTGTCTAAAAAGTAAAACTTGTGCTGACAATCTCTCAATTCGAGTTAAAGCTATGCAAGATTGCTATTTGAGGTATCATGTGGAAGCAATGTCCAGTATCAGTTGATTTGAAATTCGTTCCAATTTCAGTTGTAGTACGTGTTTTTGATGTCTATCATTCTGTGAGAAAATGTACGAGTTTTGCTAAGTATCCATTTTTTGATTTTCGTTTTAAATAATGATATTGAATTGATCGTTTTTAAATCTGAGGGTACAGCATTAAAGACTTTAGGTTTCAGGAAAAAAGCGGATCTTTGAGAAATAGACTTGGATACGAAAGGAACTGAGAGGTACGTATCACCTTGCCTGGTTCCATACCTATGTGTAACATATTCCTTATCACAATTTTTTTTCTGTTTCAGGATAAGGATACTCAAAAATATTTGTTTCACGTCTAGGACATTCGCCAACTGGTAAATGGCATCGCTAGGGTAAGTTATATTTTTAGAATAAATAATTCTCAGGATCCACTTCTGTAAAGTTTCCACCCCTTTCATTTGGTTATTGTACGCTCCGCCCCATGCAACTATGCCATACCTGAGCTGTGTCTCCACTAGTGCAAAATATAATGTTCTCAAGTCGTTTGTTTCGAGCATGTTTTTCAAATATTTGAACTTTGGTACAAGACTTCTTAGCTTTTGCAGAAGTTTGCCGACGTGAACATCCCATTTCATTTGACTATCCAGGTAGACACCCAGATATTTAATATTCTGTACCACAGGAATTTCTATAATGTTGTTTTCTTCTCTTATCAATAGTCTCGTCAACTCAGGTATTTTATTCTTGTTTATAGCAAAGGGAACACATTTAGTTTTTTCAAAGTTTATTGTGAGTAGCTTCGAGTCGAACCAGGATTTAATTTTCAAGAAATCTTCCTCAGCTTTTTCGATCAAACTGTGCCAATCTTTTCCGGAGTAGAAGATCGCAGTGTCATCTGCAAAGCTGATTATTTGACCTTCTGACTTTATATTATATAAATTGTTGATGTAGAAATTAAACAGTATAGGTCCAAGAACTGTGCCTTGGGGTACTCCATATTGAATAGTGTGGAACTCGCTGTTATTTCCATCTATATTCACGCATTGCTGTCTGTCTTCCATGTAGCTTTCCATCAAAGACAATATCCTCCCTCTCATTCCCACTTGTTCAAGACACTCTAGGAGTTTCTCATGGCTGACCGTGTCGAAAGCCTTTGCAAGGTCTACAAAGATGCAAAGTGATTGGTTACCCTTTTCCAAGCAATTATAGATATTTGATGTTAGAAGTTCCACTGCGTCGTCGGTTGACTTATTCGCTCTGAATCCAAATTGATACGGTGAAAGTATATTGTATTTATTTGAAAAATTTTGGATTCTGTTTTTAATAATGGATTCGAGAATTTTTCCGATATTTGAAATCAGTGATATGGGCCTATAGTTGGTACAGTCCAGCTTATTACCTGTTTTAAATATAGGCCTAATCACAGAAGTTTTCAGGGACATTGGCCATTTTCCTGTTGTGAGAATTTTATTATAGAGGTGTGCTAATGGACGAGATATGATGAACACTACGTGTTTTAATATTTCAGCAGTTATATTATCAATTCCTGGTGCCTTGCCATTTTTCAATCCCATTATAATATTTCTCACCTCCGTTTCATTTGTTTCTTCTAGGTACATTGTGTTTTGTATTCTTCGGTTACTATTAGCCACCTCTACTTTCCTAATTTTTTGGGCCAAACTCTTACCAATTCCAGTATAATGTTCAACAAATTTATTTGCTATTTCTTTCGGTTTTGATGAAATTTTGCCTTTCTCTATCTCTATCTCTTTTATATCAACTTTTGTTGTTTTATTTGAGCAAGCCTCTTTAACGGTTTCCCAGAGTTTTTTCGAATTTCCTTTATTCGATTGAATTATGTCTTTGTAATATTTGAGTTTTGCTCCTTTTATTACGGTGTTGAGCTTATTCCTGTAGGTCTTGAATTTATTTAACAAATCATGGTTATTTCTCTGACTCATCCATTTTTTATACATTTGGTTTCGTTTATTTATCGAGGTTACAATTGCTTCCGTTATCCATTTCGTTTTTTTTCTGGTCCCTTTTATCTTTATATTTTTTGTGTTTTTTTTTATGATGATTTTTATTTTCTCAAACAATTTTTCTGTACAGTTTTCCACTTCATTACAATTATAAAAATCCTGCCATGTTTCTTTTTCAAAATCTTTTTTCAATTTTTCGTAGTCAATTATATTTCTCGTTTTAGGTGCTTCCGCTTTATTCGTGAAATCAACTTCAAATTGAAAGATAATTGAATAGTGGTCGGTGAAGTTTGTTCTTAGAATTACAGGTATTATTTGACTTTGTATGTTATTGAAAAATAAATGATCAATACAAGTGTTTGAATTTTCTTGAACCCTAGTAGGCCCATTTATTGCAGATATGAAACCAGCCTCACATAGAATATTTTGGTACTCTTGTGTTAAGTCTGTTTCGGTCATTATATTGATGTTCAAGTCTCCAACAAAAATATTCATGTGATTTTTGTTTATATTTTCCTGAAGGTACTGTCGAAAGCAATGATTGAATGATTCTGCACTAGAAGATGGAGATCTATAAAGGCTTGTTATGTTCAGTATTTTTGAATATGTTTTAGTGTTATGTTAATTGCAGTGGACTCAAATATTTGTACTGTTTTGTAAGTATAATTATATTTAGTTTTTATAAAAATAATACAGCCATCATTTTGGTTATACTGTCCTTCACTATATAAAGTGTCGTAACCAGGTAATTTAAAAAGATCTATATGTTTTATTTGCCATGTTTCTGACAGAGCGGTGACATCAAAATCACTGTCGAATTGGTTCAATAACGTTTCTAGCTCTTCAAAGTTCTTGGATATACTCCTTATATTACAGTGGATTAAACGAAATTTGTTTCTCGAATCATAATTCATTATTTTATTACAATCTCTGACATTGTCTAGAATAAATGTTTGAGGTAGGTAGTTGTCAAATTCACGGATGAAGGAATCCATTTTTGAGTTACTTCAATGATATTTTCCAAAATGTTTACCAGCAGATGATTGGAGATTTCAGTAACAAAAACAATTGAAAGACAATACAAATACAAATATAAAAAGTGTATCAAATACTATTTCTCATTCAGATAATGATCATATGGACACATTCAAATATTTAAATTTAAATATCACTTCTTGATTTGGATCTAGTATTTATTTTTTGTTTATATCCCGAATTGTTTCTAGGGGTATGCTCGAGTTTTCTTTTCTTTCCTTCTTGACTAATATTTGAGATTTCAGTGGATGACGCACTTGGTGTTCCTTGCTCACTTTGTGACTTCGTAGTTTCTGTTTGTAGTTGTTCGATGTCGATTGTTTCGGTTATTGGAATAATTTCTTTCAGTTGTTCATACGAATATTCTTCTCCATTCACAACAAACGAATAGAGTTAGATGGAAAATATTTTGATTTCAAAGTAAAAGAACTGGAAAGAAAGTTAGATATTACAAGGGAAAAGGAAAATAACAACATAAAAGAAATAGAACAGTATAGGAAGGTAGAAAATATTTTGTGTACAAACAGTGAGAATGGGATGTATGATTGTGAAAATATAGAAAATGAAGAAGGGGAAGAAAATTTAAAATATAAATGCAAAGAAGAATATGAAGAATTTATCAAAGAAATATTTAAAAAAAACAAAAGGTTAATAATGAGAGAATCCAGAGTAGCAAGTGAATATGTGCACAAGATAGAAGTAAAAGAAGTCGATAAATTTAGATCAAAGAATTATCCTATTCCTTATAGATATCGTGATCAGGTTAAGAGAGAGATAGAAGACATGTGTAAGAATGGTGTGATAGAAAGATGCAATAGTAGCTACATAAATCCAATCGTAGTAGTTGTAAAAAAGAACGGAGAACTCAGACTTTGTTTGGATGCCAGGGAACTTAACAAAATAACAATTCCTCAGTACGAATCACCTCTGAATATTGATACGATTTTTGGTAAAATTTCTAATTCAAGAGGTTTTTCAAAAATAGATTTAAAGCACAGCTTTTGGCTGATTCCTTTACATGAAGACTCGAGAAATTATACAGGTTTTTCAATAGAAGGAGTCATTTATAGATTCTGTGTGGTACCATATGGACTACAATCAGCTTGTCCAGCATTAAAACGAGCACTTCACAAAATACTGGACAAATACGACGACTTCGCATTACATTACATTGACGACCTTCTGATATACTCGAAAGACGAACAAGCACATAAACGACACATTGAAAAAGTACTAGAATTACTAAATGAGGCAGGACTGAAAATAAACCTTGAAAAATGTCAATTTTTCCAATCTGAAGTGAATTATTTGGGGTACAGACTGAACGAAAAAGGACTTGAAATGGACCCTGAACAAATACGTACAATACAAGACTACACGAGACCTAAAAACTTAAAGACATTAAGGGGATTTTTGGGGATGTTAAATTATTTTAAACGCTTGATACCTGACTTGACGAACAAACAACTACCACTTATAGAACTGTTAAAGAAAAATGTAAAATGGACCTGGAACGACAAACACGAGAAAGCTTTTATGGAACTAAAACAAAATTTTACTAAGCAATTAAAAGTATATCACCCTGACTATTCAGTGACATTCATACTCAGGACTGATGCATCAATGGCGCGATTTGCAGGATTGTTAGTTCAAATTCAAGGGGGAGAAGAGGTTCCCATATCATTTGTGTCGAGAGTGACAAAATCATATGAAAAAAATTACAGTGTGACAGAACTTGAACTGGCTAGCATTATTTTTTGTATAAATAAACTCAGGTTTTTCTTGATTGGTGCAAAGTTTTTTATAGAGACAGACCATGAAGCTTTATTATCAATCGTAAATTGTAAGCTAGCTAGCAACAGGATACAAAGGTGGGCTTTATTACTGCAGGAGTACACCTTTGAAATTAGACATATACCAGGACGAAAAAACATAATAGCTGACACTATAACGAGAATGGAAACTAACAAGACACATAACACTAGACAAATTAAGGTAGGGGTAAATGTATTTAGAAACAAGACAGGACTGCCCTCACTAGAAACAATTTTAGAGGACCAAAAAGCACTCACAGACAAAGAAAAGAGGGGAACGATAGACAAAGATGGGATTTGTATTAAAATAGTTAATGGGGAAGAACTTTATGTAGTAACAAAAGACTTGACACGTAGAATAATTGATGACTTACATCACAAGTATGCACACATAGGGATTAGAAAGACATGGATGGCGTTTAGGGAAAATTACATTAGCAAAAATGACTTAGAAATGACAAAAGAGACAATAAATAGATGTGGACTATGCCAATTGGGGAAGAACAAAAACATGACGAACAGAAACGAACCACGAAGCATAATCACACAACATCCTTTACAGACGATATCGATTGACTACATCAGTAATTTAATAAAGACAGACGACAATCACAAACACATACTAGTAATCACGGACCATTTTTCAAAATATGTTAGACTATACGCCACTAAAAAGACAAATTTTAAAATCACGAAACAAATACTGACAGAGTACATACTAGAACTAGTAAAACCAACACAAATCATACTAGACAACGCCACTTACTTTAAAAACGAAAAAATGAAAAACTTTGCCCAAAAATTAAATATAAAGCTAAATTATACCAGCATCAGACACCCTGCTTCCAACCCAACAGAAAGGTATATCCGGGAGGTAATAAAATACCTAAGGCTTGTCTCTCAGGAAAACCACAGAATTTGGGATACAAAAATACCATTAGTAGAACAATATCTAAACGAAATACCAAATACAGTGACAGAGGAGTACCCGAAATACGTTATGACTGGAAGAATGCCTGAAAGAGAGTGGATAAAAGAAGAAAGAGACTTGAATGAAATTATGAATAAAGTGAATGTGAGAATAAAGAGGAATGCAGATAAGTATGTGAGTAGAGAGAATAAAAGAAGGAATAAAAAGGGTACAGTTTGAAAAAGGAGAGCTAGTAGTAGTCAGAGCGTTAAGAGTGCCGAATAGTAGGAGAGGCATATGTGCGAAGCTACAACTTCCATTCGGGGGGCCTTACGAAGTGGATAACGAACACCCTAAAAACAGCTATAGACTCATAAATCCTATAAATAAAAGTTTAAGAGGAATCTTCAATGTAGAAAGCATTTATAAATTCAAGGAATGAATGAAAATGAAATTATTAAGCAAGAAAACATAGAATTTCAGTAAAATTGAAGAAATTTGGTCGAAAATAGCAAAGATTCTTTCTATAAAATGGAAAAGTCAAAAGAGATCAGGTGACAGAATATGTAAAAAGTGAATAGAAATTTCCTATTAGAGTTTTGCTAGAGCATATCAAAATTTCAAATGGGAAATTTGGGGAATTTGTTATGAAACAACGTTGTATGTAAGAAATAGTAAGTTATTATTATTATTATTATTATTATTACTCTAAAGAAAGGCTAAATACTATACCTCAACTCCTAAAGAACATCATAACTGCATAGAATGTGAAAACACCATCAAAATCCATCCAATGAGCCTTAATATTCTGTTTCCGAAGCTAGAAAGGTTGTTCCGAAACATCCTTCGTAGCAGAGTAAAAACCTACTGCTACCAGCCAACACCAACTGTAAAATGAATTCAAATTAAAATCTCACTTTAAACATGACTAAAGAGAACAATTTAGAACCATATTTCAAAAGAAAAAGATTAAAAAGTAAACAAAAATAAACAATATAACCTCAAATTTAATGATTATAAAATAAATACCAGATAGTAAAATATGACAGAATCTTGGAAAGAAACCTCAAAGAATCCAAAATAAGGCAGCAGATAAAAAGATTTAGCAAAAATGTCATTGTAAATAATTAATAATTTAAGTTGTAAAAATTAGAATAAAAGTAGGATAAGGTTTTTCAAAAAGACACAAAGTGAGAATTCATGAACGAAAAGTGAAACTAGTGCTGCGAAATCGGGAAAAAAGTGAAAAGGAGTGTCTGTGGTAACGAGGAAGATTATTGACGGGGGAAGCCGAAAAAACGACCAAGAGAGTAGAATGTTGAAAATTTTCTGAAAATAAAAAATCAAAATTTGACCAGAAAAACTTCAAATACCCAGACAAGTTGCAGTCAACTTTGAGTATAAAGCATATACTGTAATATCAACAAGAACCTACCTCCAGAGAAACTTCCAGATTGAAGAAAACAGCTAGGCAGATCTTGAAGAAAAGCTTTGAGTCCAAAAGTTTTTTCAAAGGTATTTATCAGTTTCAACACTTGTTCCTGGCATATCGTCGAGTTTTCACATATCAAGAGAGAATAACATCACTTTTGGCATTCATTTGCTAGAACTATTTTGGAAAAAACTTTCTAATTTCGTGCACTACGGTGATATAGAACTGAACTTTACATTCTTATTAATAACTCACTTATTTTCATTTCATTTATTGGACGATTGGTTATAATCATTAATACAAAGTAATAAATTTCAAACATAACCTTCAACTGAACGACAACAAGTTCTCAGTCGAGCAGCGCGTAGAAAGAATCGATTCATCATTCGATACTCGATCGCAGAATATTTGGTGGTGACTAAACAACCACAGGAACTTGTTGGCGATTCAATTTTTGTACAAAAGGAAACAAGAAGGGTTATACATAGGCTAAGGTATCTCGCAGGAAAGTAAAATAAGTATTCTAGATTGAAAATCAAAACATTTTGTTGAATTTAATTGAATAAAAACGCTTATATTTTGAATTCTGAGTTAAACATTTATTATTTTGGTACAACTGTCACAAATATCTCACATTTTCACATTGGAAGCCCTTTCCAAGAAACCAACCCTGATGAGAAGAGACTGCATGTTTCTTATTGGCACCAACTGAGCTGAATCGAACTATTGGTGAAATACCAATACGAGGCTGGAATTGCACATATCCTTATATATTTGACATGCCCCACTGTAGGGGAGAGAAAACAAAGATTGTTTTAAACAGTCGTTTGTTTACCACATCATTTATGACGAAGTTTTCAGAGTGATGTGGAGTTATTTTTCGTGCTGACCAAGGCTAATATGGTTCTGCGCAACAGTGCGGTCATTTATTTCAACCGACCTCTTACCAGCAAACTTACCTGCAAATGATACAATTGAAAACCTCAACTTGCACCACACATCACTCATACTTCCTGTCACAGCATCTCGTTCAGGTCATTCAGTTCGAAACTACAGTAGTTCTCAAGAGGGGGCCACTACATCCTCAATGAGTGTAACATCATCCTCTTCACTTGGAAGCCAAAAACTTCCTCACCGCATTCAGACTCACAATCAGTTTAACAGTGCATTCATCAACAGAGAGCAACTCAACCTCTTCAGAAGGAAACAATAGTTACTTTTCCACTTGGGAGTCCAGGTTCACAGTACTTGTTGGAACCGATATCCAACACTGGTTTTTGTATTTTCTAGATTCTATATTTGGCAACAATGGCAACACTGCCTGCGAGCGGCAAGGCAGTGTGTTTTCCATGTCATATAAAAAAAGAGTGAAGTGAGTCGATTTCGACAAGTTTTCCAGTTTAAAAAAGACAGTTCATGTTGAATGCCTTTGGCAGAATGTTTAATTTTAGTGCTACATATAATGCAATTCGCCTTGCACCTTAACCATTGTAATCTAGTTTTAATCTAGTTTAATTATCAAGTGCTCCGTTTCTACGGTTCCTAACGCGAAACAATTCGTTTGCTAGCGTGTAAATTTGTAAATAGTGTAAATAAAGTCAACCCACGAAGCTACAGTCCATTATTTATAAACTTTTCAATGTAAATTCCTACATTAAATTTGGTCCATTCGATTCGGATTAGACGATCGACGAGTATCTACGCGGTAGTGCTAACAGAAGCGGTGAAACGGACATCATTCCCGTGAACACGTGCAAGAAGCTAGACGTGTTTGTAGTGCTTACATGTTTCACCAATTTAACTCAAGTGATTAAGAAACCTCAAATTGGTACTATGTGTAATACCTATTTTGCCAAGTACCGAAATATGTGGATTATCAGTGAAAAGCCCGAAAATGCCCTTTTTCGGTCGTCGGATTGCATAGAGGACAGATGTTAGTGGTTCGTGCTACAGCGACCAGTAGTCAGTCAGTTCAAATTTTCAAGTCTACGTGCTACGTTGGCGTTACGACTGCTACGTGAGTGATAGCGAAATCTGTAAACAATCTTACACTACAGATCACATCTTCAAGAACAACTGCCTGGCGAAGCAGCTTATGTATGCTGTTGATAGATGGCGTTCAAGGAGCTTACTCCAGCTGATTCCACGATGACAAATGGTCATTAGGCAATGAAATGATTCAATTTGTCACATTCCAAGGTTCCAGCATTCCAGTTTCGAACTACAACGTGAGATGGCATTCATCAACAAAAGTGTCAGGTTTTTATGTAAATAATAGAAATAGACCCATATTTGACTTCGTTCTTTGCAGTGAAGTTTTTCATTTACATTTTTTACGGTTTGAGCTGAAATTGAACAATTCCTATTCCGTAAATATCAAAATATGATAACTGGTTAACTGCATTGTTTTTTTAGGTTAAGTAGCTGATTCATCAGTAATTTATCTATTGTTTTCTTTATTTTAGTGGTAATCCTATTGGTGATTTTCACATCGATTTTTTTTAGGTTAAGTAACTTAAGTATTATTTAGCATTGTTTTCTTTTGTTTGAGTAGTCAATTCATTAGTGACATTTCCTTTTCAGTCTGTCCTAGCTGTATTTAGGTTTCAAACCTGTGACACTAAAATGGCGGGCAAAAAGGATATAACAAAACTCAAAGAAAAAATTAAGCAATGTGTATCAATCATGAGCAGAATTAAAAAATTTATCTCTGAACACCAATCTGATGCTGTATCAGAAACTTTAACCGAACAAATTACAGTTAGGAAAAATAACTTGATAGATAACTTTCGGTAGTTTCAAGATTTGCAAGTTGAACTTTTATTATGCTTGGATCCTGAAGAAACGGTGAAAGCATCCGAATTTGAGGATGAATATTACGACGTTCTAGTCAGTTCAAACAACATTCTTGGTAAATGCATTGTGCCAAAAACAGAAGTACTTCCTAGTACCTCTAGTAGCCATACTGTTGAGACTAGAAGCGGCGTTTTATTTACAAAACTACCACATATTGACATTCCTTATTTCGATGGAAAAAATTTAAATGACTTCAAGCCATTTATTGATATGTTTCAAGCGGTCATTGATAAAAATCATGGCCTAAAAAACGTTGAAAAGTTGTTCTATTTGAGAAACTACTTGAAGGATGAAGCTCTCGCCTTGGTTTCCAACTTAGCGATCACAAACGATTCTTACAAAGAAAGGTATGATAATGAAAGTATGATAATATGTTCTCATATTTATTCGCTTTTAGACATTCCTAACATTCAAAAGGGAACTACTGCAGCACTTCGAGAATTTGTGAGCATAGTTAAGCAACACGTAGGAGCACTGAACAACCAAAAACAACCAACTGATAGCTGGGACATGATTTTGATTTGTATTCTCTCAGAAAAGTTAGATCATTATACAAACAGATCCTATCAAATAGATAAGGATAACTCAAAGTTGCCAACCTTAAAGGATTTTTTGCATTTTTTAGAGTCACGATCAACAGCTTTAGAAGCTGTAGCACAACCGGAAAGTAGAAAATTCAAGGATAAGTCACAAGTTCACCTTTCAGTAAGAAATAAAACAGAAAATAAATGACAATTTTGTTCCATTCCTGGTCACAAAGTTTACAGCTATAAAAAATTCAAATCAGTGCCAACAAATGAAAGAATGTCATTCGTTGACAAGCAAAAGCTCTGCAGACTGTGTTTGAACAGTCATAATGGAAAATGTAAATTTTCTTTTAAATGCCAAACTTGCTACAGAGAGCACAATACATTGTTGCACTTGGAAAAACCGTCAGAGTCAGGTTCCTCATTCATATTGAATCATGCGTGTCCAATTATAAAATAAGTTTAAGCTGTTCCGTTGTTGATAAAATAACCAGTAAACTTCCTCCATTGAGACTTAGTATGTCAAAATCTGATATTCCAACAAATATTCGATTGGCTGATGAAGATTTTAACGCTCCAAAAAATATTGACATTTTGCTGGATGCGAATGTATTTTTTGAAACTCTGCTTCCTGAAAAAATAACTTTAAATGGAAGTTTAATATTACAAAACACCCTTTTTGGGTATGTTGTAAGTGGTTCATCTTCACACACTTCTCAGAGCAAGGTTTTTTGTAACCTGGCAATCAATTCCATGCATTCCGCAAAAAATCCAAATGTAGAACATTTGATTTCACAATTTTGGGAAACTGAGAAAGTTCCCCAAGTATTTCCCGAATATTCAAACGAGCAAGAAGCTTGTGAAACAATCTTTCAAAACAATGTCAAAATAATCAACAACAAATTTCAAGTTGCCTTACCCTTGAAGCAATGCTTAGCTGATCTTGATTTGGGCGATTCATTTTCTATAGCCTACAAAAGATTTGAAAATCTTGAGAAGCGTTTCAAAATCAACACTGATTTGTTTTCACAATACAAGTGTTTCATAAATGAATATATCACTCTCAACCATGCAAAGGTCATTGACCTCAACAGTTATGATCTAAAAAATGATGCAGTCTATTTTATGGCTCATCACCCTGTGATTAGGGAAGACAAGCGAACCACTAAGCTCCGCGTTGTCTTCGATGGAAGCATGAAAACAAAGAACAAGAAATCCATTAATGATATGTTGTACAATGGAGCAGTGGTTCAAAAAGATTTGTTCGATATTTTAATCCTTTTTAGGACATATGAGTATGTTCTTCTATCAGATGTTAAAAAAATGTATAGAATGGTTTTGGTTGATCCGATTCATATGCCATTGCAAAATATTCTATGGCAAGAAACTCCCAACATGCCTATCCAATGCTTACAACTCCAAACAGTTACATATGGTTTGAAAAGTTCGGCTTTTTTAGCCACCAGATGCCTAGTGGAGATTGCTCATCTCCAAGAAAACAATTTTCCTTTAGCCTCAAAGGCTTTATTAAACAACACCTATGTAGATGACATTCTCACTGGTAGTGATACCATTGAGGAAACTGTGCACCTCAGAAATGAGTTGATTCAACTTCTGAAAATGGGCTCAATGAACTACATAAGTGGTGTGCCAACGACCCATCAATTCTGGATGGCATCCCAATGCCAAGTCGGCATCACGATGAAATTGACATTGATAAGGACAATTCATTTGTAAAAACATTGGGTATATCATATGATACTAATTCTGATAATTTTAAAATATCTTCACCAAAACATGATTTTCAAGAATGTGTTACAAAAAGACAAGTTTTGAGCTACATTTGCAAATTTTATGACCCTTTGGGTCTTGTGGGTCCTGTTTTGGTGGCAGCAAAAATTATCATGCAAAGACTTTGGATAGAAAAGTTGGATTGGGATGAAATGCTTCCAAAAAATTTGCTTATGCAGTGGAAAGAATTTGCCAATCACTTGGCACAAATGCCAGCAATTTACGTTCCTAGAAATCTAAAGTTTCTTAGTTCAGGCAGCGTAGAACTGGTTTGCTATTGCGACTCGTCATCAATTGCTTATGGTGCTGTTCTTTATGCCAGAGTACTTTTTGACGACAAAGCTTGTGTAACCCTACTCTGTTCAAAATCAAGGATAGCCCCAATAAATAAAAAATTGACTATTCCTAAACTGGAATTAAATAGTGCTTTGTTGCTCGGTAACTTGGTTGCAAAGGTGTATGATTTGCTGAAGTCTAAAATAATGAAAGTATATCTTTACTCAGATTCAAGCATAGTACTGGCATGGATTAAAACCAACCCCATAGGATTGAACCCCTATGTGACTAACAGAATAATAAAGATTTCAAAATGCATGTAGAAATTCTGTATGGCTATATGTGAAATCAAAAGAAAATCCTGCTGATTGCATTTCAAGAGATTTAGCTCCTCAAGAAATAAAAGATAATCAGCTTTGGTTTCAAGGCCCAAGTGTACTTAACACTGTTGAATTTTCACATGATGAAAATTCGCAAATCCAATTTCCAATCCCGTTACCTGAAAGAAAATCTTTAACGGCTACCCATGAGGTAATTGAACAGTTTTCGCTTTCTGAAAGATTTTCCAGCTTTTCAAAATATCAAAAGGTAGTAGCCTATATCATGAGGTTCATTCATAATTTGAAAAATAAAAATAACAGAATGACTGGAAATTTAACTTTAATAGAATTGGAAGATTCGATGAAACTCATTATTAAGGTAGAACAAAAATACCATTTTTTGAAAGAATTGAAAATCCTTAGGGACAAAAAGCCTATCAAAACCAATTTGAGTTCTTTATCGCCATTCATTGACAGTGAAGGAATTCTACGAGTGGGGGGTAGGCTGCACAATTCAAATGTGTCCTCCAATCAGAAGCACCCTATAATATTGCCGAAAAATAACCACGTCACAGATTTGATCATCATCAGAGAGCACTTGCGTCTTTTACATGCTGAGTAGATGTACAAAGCCAGTACGAAAACACGCATGCGCAGTAGCGACTTCTCAGCGTCGCTGGGTTCACAGCGTGACGTTGGGTGTTGCCGGATTTAAAATTAAGGAGTAGAGTTACGGAGGGTGGGACGTTGCCGGTTTCAAAAATTATGGAAGAAAAAAGATATACCATCATAGTATTTAAGAGAAAAAAACATGGCTGCTGCCATACAGGGTGTACCAACTTGGCATTTAAGAGAAAAAAAACATGGCAGCTGTCAAATATGGTATACAGGATGTCTCAAAATACATCGGAAAAATGAATCATCACATCATTGGAGCATCGCATCATTGGGGCATGCAGGGATTCAGAAGTTTTCGTTTTACGTATACAGGGTGTGTCAAAATACACCATTTAAGGAAAAAAATAAATACAGGGTGTCTCATAAACGTGCATCGTGACGGGGTCCCTCATTTTTAAAGTGCGATTTGGGAGTACAGTTGGCATAAATATATATATATGTTCGGAAAGGTTTCCGCGGTCAGAAATATGTATATTACTAAGTTCATGGGTTGAACCGCGTTGAGAGTTTATAACTCGACGTTTCGGCTCCTACTTTGGAGCCATTTTCAAGAGTGTGACTGCGGGGCCTCTATCTGCCTACTCCTCGAGTCGTGGTCTTGAGAGATATCAAGGTCTCAACCTGCCTACTCCTTGATCTCAAAAGACGATCCGATGTTGGTTGCACTGTAGTATTTATAGGTGGTTGGCTACCTGGAGGTGGGCGGGTCTTACGGGTTTTCTCGTTTGTCTTGTCTGCTGGTGCCTGCTGTGTAGTTGGAGTTAATGGGATAATAATTGATTGCGGATGAGTTTCACGTGGCCTGGTAATTACGGTTGGAAGAAGGGGCTTCCAAATGGGGTTCAATTTACGGCTATCATCTTTAATGTTCAGGCAATCAGGCCGTTTTTCGATTTCGATGGCTTCTCTGATAAAACGAGAAGTTCTTGAACGTACTGGGGCGATGGTTTTCGTTTTCTCGAAATCTATGGGGTGACCCGTTTGGATGAAATGAAGAGCTAATGCGGAGCTGGTGTCTCGATTTCTAACTGAAAGTGAGTGTTGATAGGATCGAAAATGGATCTGTTTCGAAGTTTCTCCTATATAAGAGTGGGGGCAGATAGAACAGGGAATTTCGTAAATACCATGGTCTTCGTTGGGAATTTTGTCTTTTGTTGGTCTGATGAGGTGTGATAGTTTTTGTTCTGTGGTAAAGATGGTTTTGATATTTGCTTTTCTGAAAAGTCGACTGATTTTGTCCGTCACCCCTTTGATGTAAGGGAAGAAGACCTTGGATGGACGGTCTTCAACTTGTGGTTCGTTTTTGGTTACTAATGGTTTCTGAAGCTGTTTTTGGATGTTTCTGTCTATGTGGTCTGGTCTGTATCCGTTTTGTAGGAGAGCTTGTTTTACGTTGTGAAGTTCGGATTGTCTGTTGTGGTCGTCGGTTAGTCGGATGGAGCGAGATATCAGAGTATTTACGACCGAGTTGAGTTGTGAGGGATGATGGTGGGACTTGGAGTTGAGATATTGGTTGGTGTGGGTGGGTTTTCTATAAACCGTGTACGAGAAACCTTGTTGAGGATTTTTAGTGATTTGTACATCTAAGAATGGCAGAGTTGAATTGCTTTCTATCTCCATCGTGAAGCGAATGTAAGGGTGTACTTCGTTCAGATGGGTCAGGAAAGAATCCAGGGTATCTCTTCCGTGGGGCCAGATGACAAAAGTGTCATCAACGTATCGTAACCAGCAGGAAGGTTGAAGAGTGGCTGATGAAAGGGCTTTGGTTTCGAAATCTTCCATGAATATATTGGCAATCGCAGGTGAGAGAGGGGATCCCATAGGGGCACCTTTGATTTGCCTATAAAAAGAGTTTTGGAAGGTGAAGTATGTGTTGGACATACAATGTTTGATTAGAGTGAGGATGTCTTGTGATATGTCGTGCTTGTTTTGTAATATGGTGAGGGTCTCGTCAATAGGGATGTTGGTGAAAAGAGAGACGATGTCGAAGGTGAACCAACACAACATTTAAGAGAAAAAAACATGGCTGCCTGTCAAATGACATGAGACAGAGAAAAAAACATGGCAGCTGTCAAATTTGGTATACAGGATGTCTCAAAATACATCGATTAAGAGAAAAAACATGGCGGCTGTCAAATTTGGTATACCGGGTGTCTCAAAAAACATCTATTAAGAGAAAAAAACATGGCTGATACCATACAGGGTGTACCATCATAGTATTTAAGAGAAAAAAACATGGCTGCTGCCATACAGGGTGTACCATCATAGTATTTAAGAGAAAAAAACATGACTGCTACCATACAGGGTGTACCAACTTGGCATTTAAGAGAAAAAAACATGGCAGCTGCTCGGTAAATGGTATACAGGGTGTTTCAAAACAGTCAATTAGGAGAAAATCATTTAACATTTGACAGAAAAAAACATGGCGTCTTTTTGTCAAAATCTATACAGGGTGTACCAATAAATGATGTAAACAAAAAATAAATAAATACAGGGTGTCTCATAAACGTGCATCATGATGGGGTTTGGCATTTAAGAAAAAAATATATACCAGGTGTACCAACGTGCCAGTTGAGACAAAAAATATATACAGGGTGTCTCATAAACGTGCATCGTGACGGGGTCCGTCATTTTTAAAGTGCGATACCAATTCGTTTTCAAGGAATACATCAGAGCCATCTGTCGTTCAATATATACATTAATGATATTTTGGATCTGTACGAATCATCAAAAAATAAGCACTTCCGGTTTCAAAAAATTAAGATAGAGGAAAAGTAATAGTAAATTCGGATTACCCACATCGGGGAGAGTCCAAATCTGCAATAAAATTGCTACTTCCGGTCCAAACCGGAAATGGCACTTCCGGTCGTCCGATTCGGATGATTTTGGTATCAATAGGTTCGTTTGGATGTCAAGAAACATTTTCAAGCATTTTCAGAGGTCAAAACGGCATAGGAGGCTATCTTCGTTATTAGTAAAGTTACAGAAACGTGCGGGTACTCTAAGAAGACAACTTTCATGGGAGATCAAGAAAATAATAGAATTTGCGTACATCAACTGCCATAAGGGCCGTCAACCGCACATATTAATGTGTTATATACTTATTGCTTAAATCTTAGAAGCTGATTCGTAAAAGTTTGTCATTTTTCATTCAGAATGCCACTCAATATATGTGTCTTTGTTTCATTTTCACTATCCATCATCATCAGGCGGAGTTAGGCAGCACGATTTTTTTAAAGTATAAGATTGAATTACATTTATGTGTGTGTGTATTGTAGAAAACAACTACTCACCCATACAGAGAGATTGAATTACATCAGACGTCTATGTATTTTCTGATCAAACCAGAATGAACTAACCTTATAAAACGCTTATTGTGACCACCTTTTAATGTGTTTTAACGCTTCTAATTTTACTTGTTTTTTGGAACACGAAAACGTCTATTTTCGTTGCATTTTTACGTGTTTCAGCGTTTCAAATTTTAGTTGTTTTTTCGAACGCGAAAACGAACATTTTGAGCAATTTTGAAATGCCTTTTGTCCATAAGAATTACATATAAAAGTGTATTTTTGGCGTTCGTAATTTTAGTTGTTTTTTGGAACACGAAAACGCATGTTTTCGTTGCATTTTTTATGTGTTTAAGCGTTTCAAATTTTAGTTGTTTTTTGGAACGCGAAAACGATCATTTTAAGCAATTTTGAAATGCCTATTGTCCATAAGAATAACATGTAAACATGGTTTGATTTTAGACTGTTTTTTGGAATACGGAAACGCATGTTTTTCGTTACATATTTTATGTAATTCAGCGTTTGAAATTTCATATGTTTTTTTCGAATGCGAAAAACGTCAGTTTTAACCACATTTTGTGCGTGTTTTAGAGTTTCAAATTAACCAATTTAAGTTATAGGTAAAAAAGAAACATGGTGGCTACTTGTTAAATGTTATACAGGGTGTGTCAAAACACATTTTTGAGAGAAAAAACAACAAGATGCGTCAAAATACATCATTTAAGATGAAAAACATGACGGTTGCTTGTTAAATGGTATACAGGGTGCTCCAAAACTTATCATTCAAGAGGAAAAACATTTTGCTGGATGTCAAAGTATGAGTATGTTCGGTATGGTTCGGTTTGTCACCGTATGGTGCAGTATGGGTATGTTCGGTATGGTTCGGTTTGTCACAGTATGGTTTAGTTATGTATAGACTTGATGGAATGTAGAGAATTCAGATGCATTCAATATGTTGCATCGAACACAAAGTAAAAACATGGAACAGGAGCTTGAACATCGCAGCAGCAGCAATATCCAAACACCCTCCCATATTAATAATAATGAAGTAATGAAAAGTGATATGGGGCATCATCCAAGACAACAACTTTTACAACAAAATCGACCACAACGCTATCCAAGACAACAACACCACTCAGGACACCAACAACACCAGAGCTTGACTCTAAAAGAAGTTTATGTAAAATCAAATACCCCGATCAAATGTTAATTACAGCAAACAATCACATGTTCATTTTTTCCAAAGGATTGGTGTGGATTGTGAAGTTGGGGTTCGAGAATCAAAAAGCACAGTTATTGAGCCCAAAGAAAATCTCAGATTATACAAACCTTAATATATCACACATATATCAGAAACCAAATGATGAGGTCGTCATTTTTAATGATAAACGTGTTTGCGTAATAGATTTTCCTACTTTCAAACAACGTTCTGTGGATAAATCCATCGATGAATTTGGAATCTCCAAAAATGCAAGAATCAGTGCTATGTTTTGCTCATATAGAGGCAAAACTTATATTCTATATGATGATTTGTATGCAGAGCTCAGTGATTGTGGGTATGTGAAACATGGCTTCATCAGCGAAAAGTTTCCAGGCGTACCAACAAACATCATCACAAATGCTTTTAGATTCACGAATGGAAATATTTATTTCTTCAGCAATGATACATTTTATGAATTCAACGAGTTTTCCAATAAACTGATCATAGCAGGTAAATTCGATTGGAGCATTTTCACAGAATATACGTTTTACGCGTTTCAAAAAAGATAAAAAATACGAACGTCAATTCACGCAAAAATACGTACAAAAATAGCCGTTTTCGCATTAATTATTATGACGAAAATTAAGGCAAACAATATACACGTTTACATGTATTTCTTATGTAGATTTGACATTTCTAAATTGTTTGAAATGGACGTTTTTATACGCTACAAATAAGATAAACGTTAATTCACTCAAATAATATGACCAAAATATACGTTTATTACGTTCAAAATTGAAATTTCAAAAGCGCAATTCACGCAAAAATGAGTATGACTACATGTTGAGCTTACGTCGTGGACGTAAAAAAGGTAAGATCTTCGGTCGGTAGAGATTATTTCTATTGAATAATCCATAAAAAAGCATGAGTTTTCGTGATTTCGTGTATGGTAATAGTGGCCACAGAACGGATCTTAGAGGCACAGAACAAAACTCGATTATTACAACCGACGTACTTCCCGTTGAGTTATTATCGCATTTCCTGTGAGCGAAAACCCAGAAATGAAAATGTTATTCATAGTTATTTTGTGACCAGTACCGGCATCATTTTAAGTATGTGTAGTTTGTAATTCAATAAAATATGGATTATGCACAGAGGATTTTGAGGCAAGTGGGTTTCAGTTAATCATGTAGCAACGTAGTCTAAAGATGACAATAATTGATCATTCAGTCGAGAAAACATAATTTCAGCAAATATCGTGTTTTATTATTGGAGTTATCACCATTGTGTGGTTTAGGGCGATAGGCGTTTATATTTCATATCTTGAATTTATACAGGAAATTATGAGTATTATTATTCATTTTACTTCAGTTAGCATCTACAAAAATTTATTTCGTGTTGTCGATTTTCACAATGTTTATTTTGAATAATGTCCGTTTAGGATACATAAGTCCATTATGATTTTTTTTTGAGATAGTCAGTTTTATTAAATATAGGGGTTTTTACAAATTATTAGAGCCTAATTTCAAAATAAGATAACATTTTCGCCATATGTGTTTAATTATCTGAAATGTGATTGAGTGAAATTTTCATAAAAGTTTTAGCTGTGAGGCATGGTGACGTCATTATTGGTTAATTATTTTATCTACAATAATTTTTTATATAAACATATATTCATAAATGGGAATCACTCTCAAAAGTACAGCTTTCAAATAAGATAATGAACCTTTATCAGGACATGATACAATATTTGTATAAAAAAATCAAATTCGATGATATGGATCAAACGAAAACAACACAAAATGACATGAAAATAGTGGTAATAATTATAAAAGAAATTAGATGACGTCATATAAAGTATGGACGACTGTACATAAATTATGTTTGCGGCAGATTTCAAGCTTGACGCGTCAGAAGAAATGAAATGAAACGGGATGAATCAACGAAATTATGAAAATAATAATAGTAATAAATACAGAGGTCAGCGCATTGAAATATACGTATGGAAGGGATCAAATTCAACGATTTGGATGAAACGATGAAACGACACAAAAAATCAAGAAAATAATGATGATAATAATAAAAAATGTAGAAGACATCATATTATACAGTATAGAAGGCTGTTAATAAATTATGCTTGTGGCAGATTTCAAGCTCAACGCGTCAGAAGTAACGAAATGAAACGGGATGAATCAAAGAAATTATGAAAATAATAATAGTAATAAATGTAGAGGTTGAAATAAATATGGAAGGTATCAAATTCGATGATTTGAATGAAACGAAACGACACAAAAAGTTATGAAAATAATGACAATGATAATAAAAATGCGGTCGACGTCATATACCGTAGGCGTCCGACGGGTATCAAGCTTGACGCGTTGGAAGAAACAAAACGATATGAAATGAAAGGAAGCAAAAATGAATTAATGAAATCATAAAAATAATTGTGATTATGAGAAATAGAGAAAGCGCATAAATTACGCGTTCGACAGGTTTAGAGATCAATGCATTGAACGAAACGTCGCGTCGTGAAAATAATAATAATACTACGAAATATAGAGAACAACAACTAATAACCTATGTGTCTGACTTGACGTGTTGAATAAAACGAATCGCAATGAAACGAAAAGGTAACGTGAAAAATAAAATGCCAACGAGGTTCAAAATGAAAAATTGAGGTGAAAAAAAAAAGTCATGGAACGATGGGAAAAGATGCATTCAAGGAACAGTTTCATGGACATTTCGTAATAGCAGTGTTTCTCGAGAGACAATAACATATAAAAAACAAATGAGACACCAAAGTTGATATTCATTAGATTTGGTTTCAATTAAATAAGTCTCATGCAGTGTGTTAGCAAGAGAGTTTGTGAGAAATAAATCATAGAGGATAGAAATTTCAGTAAGCAAGTTTGTTAGAAAGATACCCATCAAAGTCGTTTAATATCCACCAGTTTTCCACTTTGTAAATTCGATAGCTTCGGGGTTTTTTCGAACGTGCTGCAAGAGTATATAATCCTCGTTCCTATATGAAAATGGTGTTTGGTTGCCTATGAGATGATATCTCTAGAGGGACCAAAAAATCAACCCTCTATAAAATACATCAAATCCGTTGCCATTCTTTATTCACATTATTTCCAATGACATCTTGGGCATTTTTCTATAAATTCCATTTAAGTTCTTGTGGAATTCCTCTGAACGTTTTTGATCTGATTTGAGTATTCCTCAAGGAACCATTACATAATCAGACACCAAATTTAACGTGCGGGTGGAAGGATTCATCAGATTGGTATTCAATTCAACTCAATTCGATTCAATTCAATTAAATTCAGGTGTTGTGTTATGTTCCAATTAAGTAAGCTGGTTTGTGGGCGAGATTTCACTGACAAAGACATCAACTTTGACACAAGATTAGGAGATTCATCAGATTAGTTTCCATCAAACGAAAGGTTCGTGCAGTTTGGTACTATAAAAGTATGTGAGAAATACATCACCAACGAAAGGAATTACTTTAAATGTTAAATATTTTCAAGTGAATCGTATGTTATTGCTTCCCAGTGGAAATGAGCCGGAAGACTTGAGGTAATATCGAGAGGAATATTTTCGACTGAACTATGTATCGATTCAGATGTAAAATTTCACCAAATTGAATAATATTTTCAGATCATTTTTGTTGAAATTGCTTATAGCCAAAGCACCATTTACAAACTCACCAAACTCACTCAAATAAATAGTTCCAGATGATTTTGGCTGAAAACACTACTACGCATGCCCCGTGTGAATACATATTTTCCTTCGAATTGACAAAAAAAATTAAACAATAGTGATCATCGAAGAAGAAGTTCAGAATTGGTTTTCTCTTCAAAATTATCTATTGCCAAAAAGTCCACTGCTTGAATAGCTGAAGAGGTAATTCCTTCTATCGAAAAAACGGAGTTATACAGCGAATTGGAGTTTTAATAATATTCCTCCAAAAACACTCGAAGACATAGCCTGTGCGGGTGGAAAATGGTTGTAATTATTATTATTTGCCAGGGCGCACCAAGTCGACTTATTCACTTTACAGCTGTAGGAAAACTCGGATAACTTATCCCGCCACCATTACAAAAACGAACATGTGAATTACAAGAACAAAATCAAATATATCAAAATATCAATGAGGACTTGAGAATTCAAGCTAAAAGAACCATGTAACAATTTGTTATTCAAGGATTAGCACAATGAAAATTAGGTAGTTCAGACGAAATATACATGAAGTTGATAGTAGAATAGTTCCAGAATCGTCAAATCAACCAAAAAAAGACTTGTTATGAATATGTGCCAAACCGAAATAACTCTTTGAAGGAAATGCGGGATCACATCATACAACAATATCAAGAAATTCCTTGGGGAAAGAAAGGTGCATGACAAAACAATACGGATAGTTGAAATGTGCTAAAAAAATTTCTTTCAAATACACCACTCCGATAAAGAGTCTTCGGAACAAAATTCAAGAGTTACATTATCACCGATGTTACGGCTTTAAGTTTGTCAACCGTACAAAGACAGAAATCGAATGTTTGAGTGAAGAAGTCTAACATAAAAAATGTTGGAATAATTGTGAATATTTCTTTCAAGTGTCGAAATTTGAAAGTAATCTCGAGATTTCACGGCTGAGAAGATTATTCTGTTTCAACTCAACAAGCATTGTGGTATATGTTTCAGTGGAGTGAGTTGGTGCATGAGCAAGATTTCATCGACGAAGGCACCAAATTTGATGTGTGTTAGTAGACAAATTTGTGAGAAATATATCACCGACGAGAGAATCTTCTTCAATAAGTATCAAGATGACTTGAAATATTTCCAAGTGAATTGTAACAGTTGTCCGTAGGTAGATTTCATGGGCGGAAAGACAATTCGCTTTCAATTCAATATTGTGTTATGGTTGAAATGTACATATCAAAGTCGGAGGTGACCTTCTGTTGGTGCGCACGCACACCAACTGAATCACCTGGCGGCTGTCAAATTCGGTATACCGGGTGAACGAACGCAACATTTAAGAGAAAAAAACATGGCTGCCTGTCAAATGTCATGAGACAGAGAAAAAACACAGCTTTTAAGAGGAAAAAAATATGGCTGCTGCTTGTCTCCGTGAAGAATTATACCCCCAATGAAACGTTTTTTCATTGCCCCATTTTCCACCAGACATTTGACAAGCAGCAGCCATATTTTTTTCCTCTTAAAAGCTGTGTTTTTTCTCTGTCTCATGACATTTGACAGGCAGCCATGTTTTTTTCTCTTAAATGTTGCGTTCGTTCACCCGGTATACCGAATTTGACAGCCGCCAGGTGATTCTGTTGGTGTGCGTGCGCACCAACAGAAGCTCACCTCCGACTTTGATATGTACATTTCAACCATAACACAATGTTGAATTGAAAGCGAATTGTCTTTCCGCCCATGAAATCTACCTACGGACAACTGTTACAATTCACTTGGAAATATTTCAAGTCATCTTGATACTTATTGAAGAAGATTCTCTCGTCGGTGATATATTTCTCACAAATTTGTCTACTAACACACATCAAATTTGGTGACTTCGTCGATGAAATCTTGCTCATGCACCAACTCACTCCACTGAAACATATACCACAATGCTTGTTGAGTTGAAACAGAATAATCTTCTCAGCCGTGAAATCTCGAGATTTCTTTCAAATTTCGACACTTGAAAGAAATATTCACAATTATTCCAACATTTTTTATGTTAGACTTCTTCACTCAAACATTCGATTTCTGTCTTTGTACGGTTGACAAACTTAAAGCCGTAACATCGGTGATAATGCAACTCTTGAATTTTGTTCCGAAGACTCTTTATCGGAGTGGTGTATTTGAAAGAAAATTTTTTAGCACATTTCAACTATCCGTATTGTTTTGTCATGCACCTTTCTTTCCCCAAGGAATTTCTTGATATTGTTGTATGATGTGATCCCGCATTTCCTTCAAAGAGTTATTTTGGTTTGGCACATATTCATAACAAGTCTTTTTTTGGTTGATTTGACGATTCTGGAACTATTCTACTATCAACTTCATGTATATTTCGTCTGAACTACCTAATTTTCATTGTGCTAATCCTTGAATAACAAATTGTTACATGGTTCTTCTAGCTTGAATTCTCAAGTCCTCATTGATATTTTGATATATTTGATTTTGTTCTTGTAATTCACATGTTCGTTTTTGTAATGGTGGCGGGATAAGTTATCCGAGTTTTCCTACAGCTGTAAAGTGAATAAGTCGACTTGGTGCGCCCTGGCAAATAATAATAATTACAACCATTTTCCACCCGCACAGGCTATGTCTTCGAGTGTTTTTGGAGGAATATTATTAAAACTCCAATTCGCTGTATAACTCCGTTTTTTCGATAGAAGGAATTACCTCTTCAGCTATTCAAGCAGTGGACTTTTTGGCAATAGATAATTTTGAAGAGAAAACCAATTCTGAACTTCTTCTTCGATGATCACTATTGTTTAATTTTTTTTGTCAATTCGAAGGAAAATATGTATTCACACGGGGCATGCGTAGTAGTGTTTTCAGCCAAAATCATCTGGAACTATTTATTTGAGTGAGTTTGGTGAGTTTGTAAATGGTGCTTTGGCTATAAGCAATTTCAACAAAAATGATCTGAATATATTATTCATTTTGGTGAAATTTTACATCTGAATCGATACATAGTTCAGTCGAAAATATTCCTCTCGATATTACCTCAAGTCTTTCGGCTCATTTCCACTGGGAAGCAATAACATACGATTCACTTGAAAATATTTAACATTTAAAGTAATTCCTTTCGTTGGTGATGTATTTCTCACATACTTTTATAGTACCAAACTGCACGAACCTTTCGTTTGATGGAAACTAATCTGATGAATCTCCTAATCTTGTGTCAAAGTTGATGTCTTTGTCAGTGAAATCTCGCCCACAAACCAGCTTACTTAATTGGAACATAACACAACACCTGAATTGAATTGAATTGAGTTGAATTGAATACCAATCTGATGAATCCTTCCACCCGCACGTTAAATTTGGTGTCTGATTATGTAATGGTTCCTTGAGGAATACTCAAATCAGATCAAAAACGTTCAGAGGAATTCCACAAGAACTTAAATGGAATTTATAGAAAAATGCCCAAGATGTCATTGGAAATAATGTGAATAAAGAATGGCAACGGAATTGATGTATTTTATAGAGGGTTGATTTTTTTGGTTCCTCTAGAGATATCATCTCATAGGCAACCAAACACCATTTTCATATAGGAACGAGGATTATATACTCTTGCAACACGTTCGAAAAAACCCCGAAGCTATCGAATTTACAAAGTGGAAAACTGGTGGATATTAAACGACTTTGATGGGTATCTTTCTAACAAACTTGCTTACTGAAATTTCTATCCTCTATGATTTCTTTCTCACAAACTCTCTTGCTAACACACTGCATGAGACTTATTTAATTGAAACCAAATCTAATGAATATCAACTTTGGTGTCTCATTTGTTTTTTATATGTTATTGTCTCTCGAGAAACACTGCTATTACGAAATGTCCATGAAACTGTTCCTTGAATGCATCTTTTCCCATCGTTCCATGACTTTTTTTTTCACCTCAATTTTTCATTTTGAACCTCGTTGGCATTTTATTTTTCACGTTACCTTTTCGTTTCATTGCGATTCGTTTTATTCAACACGTCAAGTCAGACACATAGGTTATTAGTTGTTGTTCTCTATATTTCGTAGTATTATTATTATTTTCACGACGCGACTTTTCGTTCAATGCATTGATCTCTAAACCTGTCGAACGCGTAATTTATGCGCTTTCTCTATTTCTCATAATCACAATTATTTTTATGATTTCATTAATTCATTTTTGCTTCCTTTCATTTCATATCGTTTTGTTTCTTCCAACGCGTCAAGCTTGATACCCGTCGGACGCCTACGGTATATGACGTCGACCACATTTTTATTATCATTGTCATTATTTTCATAACTTTTTGTGTCGTTTCGTTTCATTCAAATCATCGAATTTGATACCTTCCATATTTATTTCAACCTCTACATTTATTACTATTATTATTTTCATAATTTCTTTGATTCATCCCGTTTCATTTCGTTACTTCTGACGCGTTGAGCTTGAAATCTGCCACAAGCATAATTTATTAACAGCCTTCTATACTGTATAATATGATGTCTTCTACATTTTTTATTATTATCATCATTATTTTCTTGATTTTTTGTGTCGTTTCATCGTTTCATCCAAATCGTTGAATTTGATCCCTTCCATACGTATATTTCAATGCGCTGACCTCTATATTTATTACTATTATTATTTTCATAATTTCGTTGATTCATGCCGTTTCATTTCATTTCTTCTGACGCGTCAAGCTTGAAATCTGCCGCAAACATAATTTATGTACAGTCGTCCATACTTTATATGACGTCATCTAATTTCTTTTATAATTATTACCACTATTTTCATGTCATTTTGTGTTGTTTTCGTTTGATCCAAATAATCGAATTTGATTTTTTTATACAAATATTGTATCATGTCCCGATAAAGGTTTATTATCTGATTTGAAAGCTGTACTTTTGAGAGTGATTCCCATTTATGAATATATGTTTATATAAAAAATTATTGTAGATAAAATAATTAACCAATAATGACGTCACCATGCCTCACAGCTAAAACTTTTATGAAAATTTCACTCAATCACATTTCAGATAATTAAACACATATGGCGAAAATGTTATCTTATTTTGAAATTAGGCTCTAATAATTTGTAAAAACCCCTATATTTAATAAAACTGACTATCTCAAAAAAAAATCATAATGGACTTATGTATCCTAAACGGACATTATTCAAAATGAACATTGTGAAAATAGACAACACGAAATAAATTTTTGTAGATGCTAACTGAAGTAAAATGAATAATAATACTCATAATTTCCTGTATAAATTCAAGATATGAAATATAAACGCCTATCGCCCTAAACCACACAATGGTGATAACTCCAATAATAAAACACGATATTTGCTGAAATTATGTTTTCTCGACTGAATGATCAATTATTGTCATCTTTAGACTACGTTGCTACATGATTAACTGAAACCCACTTGCCTCAAAATCCTCTGTGCATAATCCATATTTTATTGAATTACAAACTACACATACTTAAAATGATGCCGGTACTGGTCACAAAATAACTATGAATAACATTTTCATTTCTGGGTTTTCGCTCACAGGAAATGCGATAATAACTCAACGGGAAGTACGTCGGTTGTAATAATCGAGTTTTGTTTTGTGCCTCTAAGATCCGTTCTGTGGCCACTATCACCATACACGAAATCACGAAAACTCATGCTTTTTTATGGATTATTCAATAGAAATAATCTCTACCGACCGAAGATCTTACCTTTTTTACGTCCACGACGTAAGCTCAACATGTAGTCATACTCATTTTTGCGTGAATTGCGCTTTTGAAATTTCAATTTTGAACGTAATAAACGTATATTTTGGTCATATTATTTGAGTGAATTAACGTTTATCTTATTTGTAGCGTATAAAAACGTCCATTTTAAACAATTTAGAAATGTCAAATCTACATAAGAAATACATGTAAACGTGTATATTGTTTGTCTCAATTTTCGTCATAATAATTAATGCGAAAACGGCTATTTTTGTACGTATTTTTGCGTGAATTGACGTTCGTATTTTTTATCTTTTTTGAAACGCGTAAAACGTATATTCTGTGAAAATGCTCCAATCGAATTTACCTGCTCTGATCAGTTTATTGGAAAACTCGTTGAATTCATAAAATGTATCATTGCTGAAGAAATAAATATTTCCATTCGTGAATCTAAAAGCATTTGTGATGATGTTTGTTGGTACGCCTGGAAACTTTTCGCTGATGAAGCCATGTTTCACATCCCCACAATCACTGAGCTCTGCATACAAATCATCATATAGAATATAAGTTTTGCCTCTATATGAGCAAAACATACCACTGATTCTTGCATTTTTGGAGATTCCAAATTCATCGATGGATTTATCCACAGAACGTTGTTTGAAAGTAGGAAAATCTATTACGCTAACACGTTTATCATTAAAAATGACGACCTCATCATTTGGTTTCTGATATATGTGTGATATATTAAGGTTTGTATAATCTGAGATTTTCTTTGGGCTCAATAACTGTGCTTTTTGATTCTCGAACCCCAACTTCACAATCCACACCAATCCTTTGGAAAAAATGAACATGTGATTGTTTGCTGTAATTAACATTTGATCGGGGTATTTGATTTTACATAAACTTCTTTTAGAGTCAAGCTCTGGTGTTGTTGGTGTCCTGAGTGGTGTTGTTGTCTTGGATAGCGTTGTGGTCGATTTTGTTGTAAAAGTTGTTGTCTTGGATGATGCCCCATATCACTTTTCATTACTTCATCATTATTAATATGGGAGGGTGTTTGGATATTGCTGCTGCTGCGATGTTCAAGCTCCTGTTCCATGTTTTTACTTTGTGTTCGATGCAACATATTGAATGCATCTGAATTCTCTACATTCCATCAAGTCTATACATAACTAAACCATACTGTGACAAACCGAACCATACCGAACATACCCATACTGCACCATACGGTGACAAACCGAACCATACCGAACATACCCATACTTTGACATCCAGCAAAATGTTTTTCCTCTTGAATGATAAGTTTTGGAGCACCCTGTATACCATTTAACAAGCAACCGTCATGTTTTTCATCTTAAATGATGTATTTTGACGCATCTTGTTGTTTTTTCTCTCAAAAATGTGTTTTGACACACCCTGTATAACATTTAACAAGTAGCCACCATGTTTCTTTTTTACCTATAACTTAAAATGGTTAATTTGAAACTCTAAAACACGCACAAAATGTGGTCAAAACTGACGTTTTTCGCATTCGAAAAAAACATATGAAATTTCAAACGCTGAATTACATAAAATACGTAACGAAAAACATGCGTTTCCGTATTCCAAAAAACAGTCTAAAATCAAACCATGTTTACATGTTATTCTTATGGACAATAGGCATTTCAAAATTGCTTAAAATGATCGTTTTCGCGTTCCAAAAAACAACTAAAATTTGAAACACTTAAACACATAAAAAATGCAACGAAAACATGCGTTTTCGTGTTCCAAAAAACAACTAAAATTACGAACGCCAAAAATACACTTTTACATGTAATTCTTATGGACAAAAGGCATTTCAAAATTGCTCAAAATGTTCGTTTTCGCGTTCGAAAAAACAACTAAAATTTGAAACGCTGAAACACGTAAAAATGCAACGAAAATAGACGTTTTCGTGTTCCAAAAAACAAGTAAAATTAGAAGCGTTAAAACACATTAAAAGGTGGTCACAATAAGCGTTTTATAAGGTTAGTTCATTCTGGTTTGATCAGAAAATACATAGACGTCTGATGTAATTCAATCTCTCTGTATGGGTGAGTAGTTGTTTTCTACAATACACACACACACAAATGTAATTCAATCTTATACTTTAAAAAAATCGTGCTGCCTAACTCCGCCTGATGATGATGGATAGTGAAAACGAAACAAAGACACATATATTGAGTGGCATTCTGAATGAAAAATGACAAACTTTTACGAATCAGCTTCTAAGATTTAAGCAATAAGTATATAACACATTAATATGTGCGGTTTACGGCCCTTATGGCAGTTGATGTACGCAAATTCTATTATTTTCTTGATCTCCCATGAAAGTTGTCTTCTTAGAGTACCCGCACGTTTCTGTAACTTTACTAATAACGAAGATAGCCTCCTATGCCGTTTTGACCTCGGAAAATGCTTAAAAATGTTTCTTGACATCCAAACGAACCTATTGATACCAAAATCATCCGAATCGGACGACCGGAAGTGCCATTTCCGGTTTGGACCGGAAGTAGCAATTTTATTGCAGATTTGGACTCTCCCCGATGTGGGTAATCCGAATTTACTATTACTTTTCTTCTATCTTAATTTTTTGAAACCGGAAGTGCTTATTTTTTGATGATTCGTACAGATCCAAAATATCATTAATGTATATATTGAACGACAGATGGCTCTGATGTATTCCTTGAAAACGAATTGGTATCGCACTTTAAAAATGACGGACCCCGTCACGATGCACGTTTATGAGACACCCTGTATATATTTTTTGTCTCAACTGGCACGTTGGTACACCTGGTATATATTTTTTTCTTAAATGCCAAACCCCATCATGATGCACGTTTATGAGACACCCTGTATTTATTTATTTTTTGTTTACATCATTTATTGGTACACCCTGTATAGATTTTGACAAAAAGACGCCATGTTTTTTTCTGTCAAATGTTAAATGATTTTCTCCTAATTGACTGTTTTGAAACAACCTGTATACCATTTACCGAGCAGCTGCCATGTTTTTTTCTCTTAAATGCCAAGTTGGTACACCCTGTATGGTAGCAGCCATGTTTTTTTCTCTTAAATACTATGATGGTACACCCTGTATGGCAGCAGCCATGTTTTTTTCTCTTAAATACTATGATGGTACACCCTGTATGGTATCAGCCATGTTTTTTTCTCTTAATCGATGTTTTTTGAGACACCCGGTATACCAAATTTGACAGCCGCCATGTTTTTTCTCTTAATCGATGTATTTTGAGACATCCTGTATACCAAATTTGACAGCTGCCATGTTTTTTTCTCTGTCTCATGTCATTTGACAGGCAGCCATGTTTTTTTCTCTTAAATGTTGTGTTGGTTCACCCGGTATACCAATTTTCATAGCTGCCATGTTTTTTTCTCTAAAATGCCAAGTTGGTACACCCTGTATGGTAGCAGCCATGTTTTTTCTCTTAAATACTATGATGGTACACCCTGTATATATATATATATATATATATATATATTTATGCCAACTGTACTCCCAAATCGCACTTTAAAAATGTGGGACCCCGTCACGATGCACGTTTATGAGACACCCTGTATTTATTTTTTTCCTTAAATGGTGTATTTTGACACACCCTGTATACGTAAAACGAAAACTTCTGAATCCCTGCATGCCCCAATGATGCGATGCTCCAATGATGTGATGATTCATTTTTCCGATATATTTTGAGACATCCTGTATACCATATTTGACAGCTGCCATGTTTTTTTCTCTGTCTCATGTTATTTGATAGGCAGCCATGTTTTTTTCTCTTAAATGCCAAGTTGGTACACCCTGTATGGCAGCAGCCATGTTTTTTTCTCTTAAATACTATGATGGTACACCCTGTATATCTTTTTTCTTCCATAATTTTTGAAACCGGCAACGTCTCACTCTCCGTAACTCTACTCCTTAATTTTAAATCCGGCAACACCCAACGTCACGCGGTGAACCCAGCGACGCTGAGAAGTCGCTACTGCGCATGCGTGTTTTCGTACTGGCTTTGTACATCTACTATGCTGGTCAACGCCAACTGTTGAGTAGTTTAAATCTGAATTACTGGCTAATTAACGGCATCAGGGAAATCAAAAGAAACATTCATAAGTGTGTTACTTGTTTTAAACACAAGGCACAATGCTCACAGCAGCTTATGGGTTCACTACCTGAAAACAGAGTATGTGCGGCCAGGCCGTTTCAGAATGTGGGCACAGACTTCTGTGGACCTTTTTACATAAAACAGTCCAGAATACGCAAATCACTTTACTAAGGCATACATTGCTTTATTCGTGTTTTTCGGTGAAGGCCATTCACATGGAATTGCTGCCGGACATGACTACTGATAATTTTCTGACCGCATTCAAGAGATTTATTTCTAGAAGGGGAAAGCCTTCACAAGTTTATTGTGATAACGGTTCTACGTTCAAAGGAGCGAACAACCAACTTAGCGTATTTCAAAACTCTGAGAACCGCAATGAAGTAGTTAATTTCTCATTAAATGAAAAAATTAGCTTTAACTTTATTCCGAGCTATTCTCCTGTATTTGGTGGTCTGTGGGAGGCAGGCGTTAACAGCGCCAAGTACCATATTAAGAGAGTAGTAGGAAACCGTCAATTCACTTACGAAGAATTCAACACAATAATCGTTCAAGTTGAAGGAATTCTAAATTCTCGGCCTCTAACCCAAATGTCAAATGATCCCACATATCTCAGTTTTCTAACGCCAGGGCACTTTCTTATAGGCGCTCCTATATCGAGTTTTCCTGAACCTGACTTGACGAAAATACCGGAAAATCGTCTTAAGTTCTGGAAACAGTGCACCCAAGTGCAGCAGCACTTCTGGCAAAGATGGCATAAAGATTATTTGGCGCACTTGCAGAGTAGGCCCAAATGGAAGCATGACCTTCCAAATTTGAGGGAGGGTATGTTAGTCCTTTTAAAAGAGGATAATACCCCTTCCTTAAAATGGCCAATGGCTAAAATTGAAAAGGTTATTCCTGGAAAGGACGTCAAGGTGAGAGTGGTTCAGGTAAGGACTAAAAATGGAACATACTTACGATCCGTTACGAAAATTGCAGTTTTGCCATGCAATAATTTGTAATATTGTAAAAATTACGGTAAATTTATTATTCTTATTATTATCATTTTTTTCTTTTTCTTTTCCAATTTTTTTATTTTTTGACTTTTGCAGTCACACAGACTTTAGCAGTCACACAGACTTTCGCAGTCACAAAGACTTTCGCAGTCACACAGACTTTCGCAGTCACACAGACTTTCGCAGTCACAAAGACTTTCGCAGTCATGAAGACATTCACAGTCACAAAGACTTTCACAGTCACAGACTTTCACAGGCACAAAGACTTTTGCAGCAACCAAAATTTGTGTAGTCATCAAAAAAGGTTTTCATGGTTGAAAACATTTTATGTGTTTTTACAAAAAGAGACTTGCATTTCTTGAAATATTCAAACTAAATGATTTAATTGTTAGTTCATTGGTGTGTCTGTGATTTTGTGTCTTGCTATGAGTTTCTTCGAAACCGTAAGGCTCTCAGCATGTTGGAACCGATATCCAACACTGGTTTTTGTATTTTCTAGATTTTAAATTTGGCAACAATGCCGGGTTCGCCTGCGAGCGGCAAGGCAGTGTGTTTTTCATGTCATATAAAAAAAGAGTGAAGTGAGTCGATTTCGACAAGTTTTCCAGTTTAAAAGAGACAGTTCATGTTGAATGCCTTTGGCAGAATGTTTAATTTTAGTGCTACATATAATGCAATTCGCCTTGCACCTGCAACCATTGTAATCTAGTTTTAATCTAGTTTAATTATCAATCAATCAATCAAAATATGCTTTATTGTCAGAAGATAAACAATCTTATCGACAAAGTCATGTATCGCAAATTCAAAGATGAAGAACAATATTAATAATGAATCATAAAATAAAAAATAAAACATACAAAATACAATAAAATACTGGTACTGGTACTAAAGACATATTAAAATTTGTATACATAGAATAAATAAGAAGTCCAACAGATGCAAACATATCAGTCGTTTCAAAAAGAAGGGACATATTTAACATTATTGTTGTCATAAGTTTTCACAACTAAAATATTCTTCCATATTGTAGAAGGGGTGAGTATATAGCAATTCTTTAACTTTTTTTTAAATAATCCAAATGCTTCAATTTCCCTTACTCGTGGTGGTAAATAATTGTTCATTTTTAGCCCGTTATAGATAATGGATTCTTTAACAAGATTATTTTTTGGCAATGGTAATGGTAAAGTCATTTTTTGTGATGAGCGAGTATTATTTATTGATAACATTGTAATATATTTGTTACGATTTTTGTGAATTAATCAGGTGGTTTCTAAAATGAATATTGCCGTAACAGTGAGGATTCTGTGGTTTATCTCGCGGATTTACTTTACAGAGAGCCCTAATGGCCCTTTTTTGAGTGACTTGTACCATCTGTATTAATTGTTTGCTGCACACTCCCCAGAATGCTATACCATAGAGCAGATGTGATTCTATAATAGCTTAATAGGCTGTCTTAGCAGCAGTATAACCCAGATGACGCGATATTATCCTAATGGCATAGCATCCGGAAGACAATTTATTGCATAGTTTGGTGACATGCTCGCTGAATTTCAATTTCTTATCAATGTGTAGTCCAAGAAATTTGGTGTAGGAGACGTTTTCGATGTTATTAGTGCCTAAGTTCATGGTCGAAATCTCGCAACGGAAGGATAGTAAATTTGTTTTAGGGACGTTGAAAACAAGCAAGTTATCATCATACCAGGATTTTATTAGTTCTAAGTCTACCTGAATATTATGATGTAATGGGTGCTCATTTTTATCATATCAAAGTATGGTTGTATCGTCGGCAAATAATGTATACTTCCCAGAAATATTGATCTTTGTAAGATCGTTTATATGAAGTAGGAACAGCGTGGGACCGAGTACTGAACCCTGTGGAACACCACATTGAGTTGCCTCAATCTGAGAAAGGAAGTTAGTTTTTACTAGTTGATTGCGATTTTCTAGATAGGATTCGAACCACTGATGGCTGCTTCCTCTAAAACCATAGTATTTCAATTTATCCAGCAGTATTCTGTGACTTACACAGTCAAATGCTTTAGATAAGTCACAAAACACTGCTGCGGCTGATTCTCCTTCATTAATTTCGTTGTAAACTTTTGTTAAAAAGGAAAATATTGCGTCATTAGTGCTCTTTTGTTTTTGAAAACCAAACTGGTCCTCACTCAAGATTTTATTTTTAATTAAAAATTCGGTAACTCTCTTCTGGACTAATTTTTCAATTATCTTAGCCAAGGTGGGTATTAGTGATATATGCCGATAATTTGAAGGGTCTGCTGATTCCCCACCCTTGTGTAGAGGTATTATAACTGAGGTTTTCAAGAATTGAGGAAAGACACCTTGTTCGAACGACTGGTTAATAAGAGTTGCCAAAACCTCAAGGGCAGAATCTGGAAGGTTAGCAAATATGTTGATTGAGAGTTCATCCAGCCCTGATGCCTTTTTATTTTTTATTCCTGAGATGATTTCCTTCAATTCAGTGGCATTTGTTGGAACAAAATGGAAGTTTTCTTCAACATAGAGATTTGACATGTAATAATCTAAGTTGTTAATGGGACTCAAATCCGAAGTTAATTTAGAGGCTTATAGTACAGTAATAGTTGTTAAGGGTGTTTGGGCTCAAGGGAATATCACGTGTAGTTTTCTGTTTTCCTCTAAGATCATTCATTATTCTCCAGGTTTATTTAGATTTATTGGGAGATTCATCAATTCTGGATTTGTAATACATGTCTTTTGCTGATTTTAATACTTTTCGATATACATTATGATACCTAGTATAGTATGTATGAAAGAATGGTTCACTGGTATATTTCCTAATTGAATGAAGATTTTTCAGATTTTTTGCAGAACCGTAGAAACGGGCTAACAAAAGGAATAAATACCTTTTGTTAGCTCGTTTCTACGGTTCCTAACGCGAAACAATTCGTTTGCTAGCGTGTAATTTTGTAAATAGTGTAAATAGTGTAAATAAAGTCAACCCACGAAGCTAGATTCCTACAGTACTCTGATATACAAGATCTAATTTAGTTACATTTATTATACTGTACTGTTATTTTAAGAGAGAGTGAATATGTGTATGTACAGTATACATTTTTCATTTCTCATCTTTACGTGTTCTTTTAACTCATCGATGATTGCTTCTCTGACCTCTGGAATAATCTTGTTAATGGCTTTTTTCGTTTAGAAATAAATACTGCAGGCTTGTAAAAGAATCGCCTGTCGCCAAAACCTTAATGTCACTACTAATCTGTCTTGCGCTGACATCGCTTCTTTGCAATTGGTATTACTTCTTTGAATCATAGGACCAATTAAATTAATGCAATATTCAAAATCTGTTAGACTCATGCGCGTACATTTTTTGTAATGGGCACCAATTTGTTGAAACTTCAGAGCTGCAGATAACGAATATCCTCTTCTTTCTTCGTAGATTGTATGGCGCAACCATTGCTGACTGCATTACCATTGCGATACGAGCACTCTACGAACACTGCGGATCGAGAGGGTCGCGAGAAGCAAAAACGTCACGACGATCTGATACAGTAACGATTGCAATTACATTTGCAGTTTGTCAATGAATATCAGGCGCAACAGTATATTGTACCATGGTACAGAACACAAATCGTTTATGGAATCATTATAATCACTATAGTCCCGATACGTTCTAAATGACTGTTTTTGTTTTACGAAATCATAATTAGCCGTCCGGTAGAACAATGACACAACAGCAAAATTTTGATTTCTGTAATTTTTGATGTGAACTAATTGCAGAATATCACATTTGTTTGGTGAAATAATGGCGTAACTATATTCTCACTTTCTGCCGCCAGAGGGCACTTGCGTCGTTTTAATAATGATGATGTCCATTTTCTGATTAATTTTTTGACAATGAGATCAACATATACAAAGTAGAGAGTAGAAAATAAACTGTAGAAAAATGCTAAAGCGGCTAAACCACTCATCAAGTGTATCCCAATTCATCAGATATGCTTCTAGAAAATTCTCTAAAACATCATGGAGCGAATAAATACAATATTAAATTAAATGTCAATTTCTTTAAATTTTGTAAACTTTTACCTATGTTAAATAATAAATATTCTTCAAATCAACCAGGCTATGTATAAACATTCTACTTTTATTATAAATCCAGTCCTGAAATATTAAGGAATTCTACGCATCGTCTGCAAGAACAGTTGCCTAATAGGTAGTTTTGTCTGAACCTGTGCAGAACGTCAATCGGTGACGGTGCAAAAGTGACACAAGTGCACTTCACGAGACAAATTTGGAAATTCTAGTGTTTTCATTCAAAGGAAAAACGACGTGAGTGTATTTTAAGTAATTTTTTGCTCAATACACAGACGTACTGACAGACCTAACTGTTGTTTGTGTCATTGTTGACCAAACTTTTGTATTCAATTGGTTACATAAATGTTTGTTCAGTCATTGTTGACATACTATTTATTGCAGAAATGTTAAAATGATGACGAGAACAAACAACATTTTTTAATTATTTAAATGCTATCTCAGAATGAATGTGGCTCTAAAGTTAATAGCGACCCTTCAACACCAGGAAATATTAATAATAATGAAAAAGTACACACAATTCATCACAAAGTTGAAATGCTACCTAGTACGTCAACTTCCTTCGTTGTAGAAATGAATAATTTTACTGAAATGCGTTTGAGAAGAGTACAAAAGACGTCGTATGAGGATAGAGGAAATTCAAATATGCATCACCGAATGTGAATATCAGTTAATCCGTTTCCACGAAATCTCAAAGACCATACAAAGAGTAGAGTTCTGCTGCTGGAAAGACGGCGGCAACGTATGACAAGTATGCTCGAATCTTCAATACAGAATTCAACGTTGGATTCTTTATTCCAAGGAAGGACCAGTGTGACTTATGTGAGTACTATAAAAACGCAGTTGGTGATAGCAAAAATGAAATAGAGAATAAATATAAGACACATCTACAAGATCCTGCTGGATGTGGGAATACGTGGAATTGCACAAAAATAATTTCGTTCATATTTGGATAATTGAAAAAAATGTGTCAAAATTGATGAGACGTGTAGTACATTCGAATTGGTAAAATGTGGAGTACCCCAAGGAACGGGGTTCAAGGGGAGTATGGAGATCGAACACCCCAACGCTACTCTCATTTCCACGTGGTGAACTATGGGCAACGTCATGACTGGTCATGGCGGCTAACGAGAGTGAAGCGGTCTCTAATTGTAACTGAGGCGCAGCAGCTAACGGGATTAGCAACCCGTGAGCCCCTACGTACACCGACGCCAAAAACATACACAATTTCCTTGACACTTAACACATACACACTTATACATGACAGAGAGATGTGAGAACTGGGAAACCTGCCTCTAGAGGGAGCCAAGAAGGGGCATCACATCAGGTGCTGCGGGACTGGTAGCACGTGAAAGAATCGCTTACGATCACCCAACGACCGACTGAGAACCAGCTCTACCAGGAATTTCACGAAGAGGTCTGTTGAAGGAACTGAAGAACCTGTCTTCGATGGAAGTCGAGGATGGGCATCGGATCAGGAGCTGCGGGGCTGGTAACTGGTAGACGAATCGCCCGCGGCCGCCGCCCTACCAGGGCGGTGACGGGAAGGCGGGTCGAAGGAACTCGCTGTGAGAACTAGAAACTGTCTCCAATATTAGCCAAGGAAGGGTCTCAGTGCGGATACTGCGGGACTGGTAACCGGTGATGGAATCACCCGCGGTTGCCGCACCACCCTGCTGAGAACCAGCTCTACCAGGGTATTCACTGAAAGGCGGTATGAAGGAACTAGCTCCTCTGACAAACACCCATACACACTACACACCCACATATTTTTCGAGGACAGCAAAATACTGAAGGTATACAGAAGGAACTAAAAATTCATAGAAAGGCGGGATACCACAGATTAGGAGACAAGGGGATGGCAAAAAGGGCCCATGTGGTCCTACTTGCATTGCTGCAGTAGCTGCCTTCCCACAACTACTACTATTACAATTACCCCAAGGGACGGTTCTTGACCAATTCTATTCATCATCTGCATGAACAATCTGCTTAGCTTTAGATCATCTGGAAACATAGCTTCGCAGATGATACTGTAATATTTCATAGATACAATAAACTGGGAGAATTTGGAAAATGAAATCCAGTCTGATATGTACAACATTATTGGATGGTTCAATCATAAGTTGCTAATTTTGATGAAACGATTTATCTTCCTATAACAAGTTACATCAATAATCTACCCCAGTATGAAACATTAGAAATAGATTATCACAATAAAACTTTATCAATAAAGCAAACTAATAAAATAAAATACCTAGGTATAACTATTGATTGCCATCTTCGTTGGGATCAACATATAAGCAACATTATGAATACAATGAGGAAGTTTTTGGGTCGCTTCAAATACCTAGATAAAGTTTTAACTCTAAAACACCTCAAAATGCTATATTTTCCCTTGTAGATTCCCTTATATCATATGGAATAATAGGCTGGGGTGGCATCTCGACAATATACCTACAAAAATTGGATGTATTACAAAAACACATCCTTAAAATCATGTTCAAAGAAGACCGAAATTACCCATCAGATGACTTGTACATGAAAGCGAGGATACTAGACATTCGCCAAACTTTCTTTCTCAAAACAGTATGTTTCTTATATAAAAACAAAAAATATGATTTTCTTTCGCATAACTACCCAACAAGGGCAGATAATTGAAGAAAAGTAAATATCACTTCTGCCAATAAAACAGTTGGGACTAACTGTCTTGCATTCCTGGGACCTTGATTTTTTTATTTTATTTTGGAAACTTCTCTCTACAATAATTCTAATTCCGAAACTTACTATAGGAACAAAGTAAGGTTGTTCTTATTAAGTAATCGGAGCAAACTCGTAAATAACCTCTTTAATTGAAGTTATTAGTTGTTAAATTGTTAAAAAAAGTCGATTCGTTCTCTTGCAATATTCAACGATAATAATTATGTGTTCGTCTTCTGCTTATTCAAATAAATCTACGAGCTTTAATATTTATTACCTATTAATTAATGTCTATTTTATCCTATATGTATATGTATATTTATTTTTATTAACGTTGTAATTAAATAAAGTTTATTATTAATCATTGGCAAGATCCATAACACCATACTCATGAATAAATGATTAGTTCAACACGGACAGCGAAAGCTTTGTGGCATCTCTTCTTTATTCGTTTGTATCAGATGATTTGATGTGTTTTATTACTTTTTTAATGTTGTATTTGATGCAATGAATAAAATATAATCATATTAAGAAAAAACATCAAGCCGCCTCGAAAAGGACCAAGATAAGGAGAAAGCTAGGAGAGAGTTTGTACATGTAGTTCATGATTTGCAGGCAGTAATTCCAGTTCCAATGGGACAAACATCAGCATTTTTCTATAAATATAGGCTGAAATGTTATAATTTGACTGTAAGTATAATAGTAGGTATTTGATATTTTCGACGTGTACTCCGCTATCTTCATTTAGTAATTGGAAATGATCATTCGGTATGCTTTTTCTGGCATGAGGGTCTTGGACACCAACCAATGAAATAGCGCCCTATAATTTAATGCACTTGAAAGATTTATCAAGAACCAAACCTGGTGTTGACGTTGTGTTTAATTCTGATAACTGTGGCGGTCAACAAAAGAAAAGGTGAACATTATCAATATTGTGATATAAACGAAAGGCAACCTTATTTGTATGCATTATTGAAAAGGCACTCCTTTTATACAAAAAATATTCAAGTGTCAAAACTAGATACCGAACTTAAGAGTTAAGAAGACTGTATTCAAAAAACATCCCAAATTTTTTGCAGAGTCAGTCTCACAAAAAAAAAGTGAAATCCTTCCAACCTTCCAGGGAAGGAAAACACAGTAAAAGACTTACCTTCCACAGAGCGTCCACTTAAGTCGTTAGAGGTAGAAACCCCTGCAAAATATGTGGGAGAATTCCCCTGTTTTATGATAGATGGCAAATGATAACGTAGGACCCAAACATTGGAAAGTAGGTTAATAAATGAGAATCTATTTCATTTTATCCGTCATCAGAACGGAATATTGAAACCTCGATGGTTTCATCATTCTGGTGAAAGTATTATGAAACAAAGTTTTGAAGGTTCTTTTACACAATGATTCATGAAAAAGGCGAACTACATTCGTCATATTTTTTGGTGTCCAAGCCCAATGTAGGGTTTCGATTTGTTTTTTAATTTGAAAACTCTCAACACCTCTATCGCAACCGATCATTTCAAACTCGGAAATTTTTAAATCGGTGGAAGAAATAATTTCACTCTTTTATGTGTGAGGTTGATTTAAAGGATGCGTATTACTTTATTTCTATTGTCAAACAATTTGGGACAGTTTTGAGGTTCTCATTCAATGAATGTTTACTGGAACAGATTTATTTTAATTGCATTAAATTTTTCAATTCTTCTCTAAATTCTGATACTTTTACTAAGTTGCTCTCCAATGGGACGATCCTTCGATTGATCTTGGTCTTTCACACTTCAATTCATCACAAAATGATATGCATGTTTATTGTGTCCTATCCCCTAGTATTGTTCTATGATCCATGACTTCACAGCTGACATGCACATATCATTTGTCTAACTTGTCTTACCGGGTACATACATAAAACTTTAATCAATTCATTTTTGAAAACATGATGCTTTTTGATGACTAGTGGAAGTGGTAACATAATATCATGTATTACCTTTCGTGATTTTAGTATGAATTTATTGCAGTTAACTATAACCATGCTTAGTAAGTAATCATTCTCTTTGCTACCATTACCACTATATCTCAACCTCAATTCTAGGGCATTGGACATAGTGTAGCGCCCAAATTTCTCCTTCCCAAAATATTTATAAATAACACTACAGAACAGAAACAGAACAGGATAGAAACAGAAGTCTTAAAACATACTATACTCGCCCAATTATTAGCCTCTGAGCAACCGCCGCTAACCTATAAACAGTGGAGTTGGGGAGGTTCAACAAAATATAATCAATAATGGGTGCCACCTGATTTGAAGCTGCCCAGAGTAACCGTTGTATGTAAAGTCATAAAAAACCCACATCAAATCGAGGAAATATATGAGAATAGGGTAAAGTAAAATTGAGACAGTGTATAGGTGAAAATAATATATTATCACACCAAATCACTAAATAATATACCCTAATGCACTTGAACCGACTTGTGCAGTTACAGATAGTAATTGCTATGCTATCTGACAGCTAACACAAGCTATTCTTCAACGCGTCAACTCAATAGGGATAGTCCAAGGCGACAGTATAAGGAAAACAGAATGCAGTTGAACCGAATTGAGTAAATACAGATAATTGCAATGCTATATAAATATAAGTGACAACTTACACGAACTAAATAAAAAAGTCAAAGGCGATATACCGATGCGCACATGTGACTAAATCAAAATTACTAATTGAAGTGTTTCAAGATCTACAAGTTTGCAACAACAACGGAAATTATCGACGTTCCGCTAAATGTTTGTGCTTCACACCACTTAACCCTTAACTTGAGCTCAAGGGCTGGCGCATGAAAGTAATCGACCAGTGTCAATTCGACACCAATAATCTCCGCTTTCCAATTTATTGTTTTCATTTATATTCGACTGTATATTATTCTAGAACGCCTAAACTTGACGGTCGTCCTAACACTAGGTACTTGCGTGAATCCTGGTATACTTCTTGTCGCTTGATATTCCCTTGGATGTAAGAGAGTCAACGGTTGGTTCGGCAATCAATCGTTACCAAAGGGCCTTGTGAACAATCAAAATCCCTGTAGACCACTATCCAAGCGAACCTTCAGGAGTTGGTGCAAAATCAGCGTAAAAAAAACGCTTGAAAGAAAAATTGAAATGTAAGGAAGTAAGGTTTCTGAAAATTCGTTCCCCCCAACCCAACCAAATATGCCCAAATGAGGTTGGGTGCACGCGGGCAACATGAAAACCCCAAAAAATGTCACCATGTGGAACAAACAAATAAATACAAAAATTGGTAACCCCTATTACTGTTCCATCCGGTATAAATAATCATTGGTTCCGAAAGGTGGAATGACAATCATCGATTCATCGGGGAACATTGGAACTACCAAAATCGGAAAAACTTTTCGCGCATAACTTATCTACTAAAAATTATTTAACATCATTAAAAAAAACTGTTATTTGAATAATTTCCATTTGAAAACTTCTCATAGCGGTTTCTAGTGCTCTACCCTAGCCGACCGGCGTTGGAACAAAATTGATAATTAGTAATTTTATAAAACCAAAAAAAAATCATTATTATTATCAATTTTCTATTTTTCGCAATGTCACCCTTTACATAGGAAAGAACATCTAGAGAATCCTACCATCTCGTAAAGCCATATCAAATTTATTAAAATAATTAAAAACCATTATTTTTTCAAATTTCTAACCTTTGACAGTCACCCTGTATATAGAAAAATAGAAAAAATAATACCCGGAGCATCCCATCACTACATAAGGTCATAGATATTTTATTAAGATGATAAAAAGGTAATATTATCATCAATTTTTGACCTTAGAAAGAAACACCCGGTATATGCCTTTCCACAATATGTAAAATGATAATAACCCACTGAATCAAATAACAATGATTGCATTCCTTCCGTTCCACGGTACTGAATATAGAAAGAACACAGAAAAATCGATTCCGATGTATACTGTAGCAAAATGTTTTATGTATAAATAGATAAAAATACTATAAACAAAATGACGAAGAAAAATCATTTGAGAAATTGAGTGTTTCATAACGACGGAAACAGTATCTCGTCATTTCATTTGATAAAAATTACCACGAATAAAAATTTGGCAAGAGCCGGCATGCTGCATTTTACCAAGAAAAAGTCTCTCAGAAAATAATCACGACACCTTACTCATAATAATAGCAGTAGAAAAATCAGTACTTATCTTCTACGAAGGGTTTTTTCTCTCTCCCAATTAACAAATAAAAACTGAGCTACTAAACAGGTAAGTAGGTGGATATTTCAGATATTTCTGGGTAGATAATGTTTTTGTCTTGAAGAGTGGACTTTTGTGATGTGATGGCGAAATATCTGAAAATGCAAATTTTCACTTTCTGATATTTCTCTCAATTTATATAGGGTCTTTCTCAATATCTATTAGATGTAGTTCAATGTCCAGCGTGGCTTTAGCCGGGGAAGTAGTTGTTTTCTGTTAGATATTACAAAAAAGTTACTTCAATTTTATCCTAGGGTTTTTCCATTTCCAGAGGATTCATGTATTGATTCAATTTTCAATTGAGAATGTTTCTCTTTAAAATATACCGAATGTATTTTCTATTGTTCTCCTTGCCCTTGAAATTCTATAGTTAAAAATTCGGTTTTCGTTATTTAAATTTTGTTCAGGAAAGGGGCGCATTATATTCTGATGCAAAGTAAATGCCTCATCTGCTACTAAAAAGAAGGGAATTTTAGTATTAGTATCTGGTAATTTTTTTGGAGCAGGAATTGGCAGTTTATTTTCCAAGAGTGCATGTCCAAATGTTGATTGGCCAAAAACAGAACTATCATAGCATGAATCCTGTGCACCTATATCTACCATTAAAAACTTGTAATAGGCATCACAGGTTGCCACAAGGCTGAAAAGAAAGAATTACAATCAATATAAATGATTTAATTTTATTAACAAACCTAAATGATTTTTTGTAGGAGAAATAATCAGTTTCTGAATGATATGGAGCTTGAATTAATACATGTTCACCATCTAAGGCTCCACTGCAGTTTGGAATGTTCCATCTTCTCCAAAATTATTCTGCAATCTTCCTGAATTGATGCTGTGTTGATGGTGGAAGAAACATCGGCATAAGATTTTTCCAAATCGCATCACATGTTTGTTTTATTATGAAGTGTGTTATTGACTTCCCAATATAATAGTTTCTAGCTATTTCTGTCATCGATAATCCATCTGCCAAGAAACTACAAAAGAGAATGGAATTTTTTATTGCAATATAGGTTGAAAGAGTGAAAACCTCACTGTAGAGTAAAAGCTAGTCTGAGTTCTGGAGATAGAGGAGCTCCTCGAGGGACTTTTTGTAGATCTTGATCTATCAAGCTCAAGGTCAAGTTCAAGAGCTCAAGAGTTACTGAAAGACTTAAGGTGACATCCTGGTATAACCAAAAAATTCCTCCTCATTACTTCTCATAGACAGAAACATCTTCTCAAATTATCCACTATTCTATCGATTTCTCAGGAAGGGTCTGATTTTGTACCTACGATGTACCTTTCTCTTTTTTGCAATTAATGCAGGAAGGCTCAATAATAGAGTTGAAAAAACTAAAAGGACCCTCCTTTTCTTTGACTGAACTCGTATTTTTCATCGGTAAAAGAGACCCAGATAACAAACATGAATATACACATAAACCTCCGTCACAATGCGCATGCTCAATTATATAATTAAGAATTTTATGAACAGGTCATTTCATTATCAAATTATAATTATAATGTGATGATAAAATTTATCATCACATTATAATTATAATATATAATTATAATGTAGTGTTAATATAATTATAATTAATATTTTATGAATCCACCTTAAATCCCCAAAAATGGGTGGTGACCGGCCTTGTAAAACTACCAAACCAAATGTAACTCAAAAGGCACCACGGTTACTGAACACAGCACCGAAAGTGAAAAATTCCCAAATAGGTGATAAAAATATTAATAAAACACTTTTCGGACGTTATATCCCTTGTTTCTCACACACGAGTTCTTGACAAAATCGCCGGAGATTTTCCAATCCAGATTTCATTCGTCTGCGCACGTCAAAAATTATCACCCAGTCATCAAATCGATTCCAATATTTATCGTAAAACAGATGTCCAACAGCGTTTCTAATGGATTCAATACTATCGATTCCTGCTGTACGCAATAGTTATCATACAATCAGATAGATGTCCAGCAGTATTTCTGATGGATTCAGTACCTTCGATTCCTGCTGATTTAAGAGTTTGGACCTACTCTACAAGGTGGCAAACAAACTCGTCGAGAAATGGAAATAGAAAACCCTATCAACTACATAAAATAGTTGAAGATATCTACAAAAAGAATTTACACATCTACATGAAGATAAAAACCCGTAGCACGAACACAACGGTAAGCCTATTGTTCAGGCCAGATGGCGATTTTCTGGTTTTGGATATACCGCAAAAAGTTAAAAAGTAGGCACAATAATAATGGCAATATCATTACAGGACAATATTGAACTTTGAATGAACTTGATAATAGATGTCGATTACAGTTCTGCCGTCCTATAGAAAAACCCCGGGTGCGCGAAGCCTACTTTTGAGATATTGACGTCTGAAAGTTTGAAATATAGAACTAACTGCCATACTTTTGTTTGTTATCTAAAAATTTTCATGTTTGGCATGGAAGATTATTAGTTCGTTGTACATTCATTAACCATTTTTGTTCCTTCCTCGGATGCTGGTCCTTTCACCAGCTACACCTCAGCCTCTTGGGCTTTTTGTGTTTTCCGTGTTAGTTTTACAGCACCCACTCCGTAACTCTGGTCCCCTGTACCAGTTTGTACAGGTTCTTCACCGGTTCGCTGTTGTATTCCTCGGGAGTTAGATTGGGTTTCCCGAAAATTGCCTGTCTCTTGCGGTCTAATGCCTCGCATTCTGACAATATATGTTTGGCTGTTTCTGTCCCTTTACCACATTGTCTGCAGGAAAGTTCTCCGTTGTACAGACCCATTTTGTGCAGGTGTTTTCTCATTGGACTATGACCAGTGAGAAGACCCGTTATTGTTCTAACTTGATTCCTGCTCAGCTTGAGTAGTTCTTTAGTTTCGTGTTTTGACGGTTCTTTAATGTATGTTTTCCCGTGATGCATGAGAGGGGCTTCGTACCACCTCTCCTTTTGTTTTCGCTTGACCCAGTCCCGAATGCATCCTCGAATGTCGGATTTATTAATCCCGAGTGCGGGCCAATATATGGAGTTGATGAGTACTCTCTAGCTAGCTCATCAGCTTTTTCATTGCCCTCGATACCGCAGTGTCCTGGAACCCACATCAAAGTTAATTTGTTGTGTTCTGTAAAAACACTGAGTTCTTCTCGGCATTCCCATACCAGTCTTGATGTTACTTTCGGGTTCATAAGAGCCTTCAGTGACGCCTGGCTATCTGTGCATTGTGCATTTCCCTCATATTGATTTCTCTCGCGCATTGCAAGATGGCGTACATCTCTGCCTGGAATACAGAGGTGTTTGTTCCTAGTGAGACGTTTATTTGGGAGTTTCTCCCCTCACTGTATATTCCAGCACCAGTTCCTTCTCTGGTTTTGGATCCGTCCGTGTACCAGATCCTCTCTCCAGGTTTGTCCCTGATATTGTCGTCTGTTCATTCCTTTCGATCTTGCAAGATAGCCTCGAAGTTGATATTGAAGAAGTATCTAGGAGTCATGTGGTCCGTTGGTTTCATTTCAAGAATGTTGCCTCCCACATTTCCTTTATCTTGTGATCCGATCTGTTGCTCGTATTTTGTTACCTCAGAAGTCCCATTCTTGCCTCTCCCATGATTGCTATGTCAATCGGTGGGAGGTCCAACAGTACTTCCATGGCTGATGTTGGTGTTGTTTTCATAGCTTCCGTTATACTGAGGCATGCAAGTCTTTGTACCTTGTTCAACTCAGCCGCGGCTATTTTTTGTGTTATTTTTTTCCACCATACCAAAGATGCATATGGGCAATTCTTCCGTTAAGGGCAACTTTATGAAACCAGCGATTTCTGAACAACACTTAACAATTTTATTTATATTTTCATTGCATATATAGGGTAAACAATAAAAATAAACTGTCTCCACCAGTATTAAAGGAAAACAAATTAAAATTAACAACTAAAATATAAATTTTTGTTGTTAATTATCATTTACGTGGATGTAACTAGTCACGATTTTATAACTTTACCTAACGTTTTACGAAAATGCAATGCAACTAAAATATCTATATTAAGTGTTCTAAATACAGTGAATATAGGGCACCATTTTTATTTAATTCACATATCTTAGATATTTTTTTATTGATCTTTTACAATTAATTTTAAACGTCATATATATTTTTCGTGTTATTATTGGGTTATGAGCACACCAACAATTTTACGTCTAAATTTCATTAACGTGGCTTATTTTAAATTTCATTAACATGGTCGTTTATATCCACGTAAATGAATATCAACCACGTTAATGATTTTCTTCAATTTTTTTACAGAAAAAAGTCAAAAAATGAGACGAAGTAAGAAAATTTCAGAGCAAGAAAGGTTACGAAAAAACAGAGAATGTGAAAAGCAACGAAGGGAAAAGATTAAATGTGATCCGATTAGAAATGCTATCCACAAACGAGATGAACATGAAAGGTATGAAAGAAATAAAAGCAGAGGAATTATCAAATTGATAAATAATCTTACACCCAGAGAACAGAGGATGAAAAGACAACAATGGAGAAAAAATTCAATCCGATACCTACAAAAGAAAAAATCCTTAGAACAGATTTTGAATGAAACTCCACTAAGTGAGTTTAACAATGATTGTGTAGCGGGCTCTTCGACGCCTAATGTTTGCGATAATGATAGTTACATATCAGAAATCGGAAGCACAAGGTTCGCTATTCTAAGTAGGAATATATCTTATCAAAAACTTAGAGGGCGTAAAATTGTTCGAAGAGACCGGGCTACTTGTCACAGAAAAATTAAAAAGATACAAGCTGAAAACACAAAGTTACGCACTGCTTTGTCTATATATAAAACCCGATATTTTAGAACAAAAAGGAAACTAATATCACTCAAAGATGAATCACCTAAAACTAAAGTTGAAATAATGCTTAAAAATTATAAAGTTAGCAATAAAATTAAACAGAAAATTCTCTTCGGGGAGGTTCTAAGCAAAGAATTGAGTGAAAATTTGAATAAACTGCGAGATAAAAAATCAAAACAGATATTCAGCAAAGTAATTAAGGGAAAACTGTTAAAAAAATATCGACTTCTCAAATATGCGCGTCCTTTCTTGTCATATAAAATGAGCTCTGTAGGAAGAAAAATTTCGACATTGATCAAATGTGATCAAAAAGAATAAGCAAATTTGGGACACTGAGATTTACTGTCCATAAAAAAATTCTTTATCAGTGATGAAGTTTCAAGGCAGTGCCCAAGAAAGAAAGATACAATTACGAAAACAGGAATTAAGAAGCAAGTACGTTATTTGAACGGTTCGTTAAAAACACTTTATGGTGACTTTATTAATAAACATAATTTTCAAATTTCTTATGCAGCGTTTTGTAAGCTGCGTCCTTTCTGGGTTGTTCCTTCAAAAGTATCGAATAGAGATACATGTCTTTGTGAGCTTCATGAAAATTTTGATTTGCTATCGTATTATCTAAGTAAATTTAAAATCCTGAAGAGAAGAATTTAGATGATTTTTTAATGACGATATGTTGTAGTAAATTCAATGAAAAATGTTTGGAAAGAAAATGTTGCGTCTGTATCACCAACAAAGTAATGTTCAAAGTAGAAAACGATATGTGGAATAAAGTTATTAGATACAATCAGTGGATTTTGAAAAAAGAGAACCGGATCAGTGCTAAAACAAAAAAGAAATAACAGCTCAGATTACCTTGAAGCAGGTACTTAGTTCTACTGTCAAGGAAATTATTTCTGTATTTTATAGCAGTCTTCCAAAAATATTAAATCATTCACTAAATATTACTCACCAATACTCAATTTTCAAAGACCTGAGAAACAAATTATCTAATAATGAAATTATTTTAGATTTCGACTTTTCAGAGAATTATTCTTGCAAATATGGAACTGAAATTCAATCAGTTCATTTTAGGGCATCTCGCGAACAAATCACATTACATACTGAAATGATGTATGCTGCTTCAAAGAAAGAAGGTTTCTGTACAATTTCTTCTTCCCTTTGTCATAATGCATCAGCAATTATTGCACATTTGTGTCAAATTATTAAACATTTAGACATCTATAAAGGAGTTAATACAATTCACTTTTTATCTGATGGTTCAAGTACCCAATATAGAAATAAAAATCTCTTCTATCTTCTTGAAAATTATATACCTGAAAAGTTCCCAGTTCTCTCTAAAGTATCCTGGAACTATTTCGAAGCAGGTCACGGTAAAGGAGCTCCGGATGGAATTGGTGCAACTTTAAAAAGAACTGCTGACCAAAACGTTGCAACAAATAAGTATATCAATAATTTTGGTTCATTTGAAAAGAACATGAAAGATCAAATCACTAATATACTCATCAATAGTGTCAATCCGAAAACATTGAAGAAGTAAGTACCATGTTGCCACGAACACCAAAGGCATTTACAGGTACCAGAAAGACACATCAACTAACTTGGTCCAAACGTCATCCTACGTTAACAATGAATACTTTAAGTTGCTTTTCATGTGAGTTCGGCATTTTATAGGAAAAATACACTACGAAAAATATTAGGCCAAGACTAAATTACCACCAACAATTATTACTGATAATGAAATATTAACAGAACCTGAATTATTGACATCAATTGCCACAGTTCAGGAAATTCCTGAACTTCCTATGTCATTGCCACCTATGGATAAAGAAAACGATGACACACAAACATCAAATAATAATCAAGGATCTAAGCAAATGGAATTAAATGTATTTGACTGGGACATAGTACTTTATGATCAATGGTATCCAGGTAATTTTTTGAAAATATCTTATATTTAATTTTTCAAACTTGATTTATTTTAGAAGTCATTCAACAAATAAAAAAGGATAAACTAAGCATGAATTTCTTGGAAAGATCTGGTAGTCTGTTTAAGTGGTCGACTTCAAATGACATACAGCTCGTTCGAAGGAATGGAATTTTTAAAAAGTTGGAATCTGCACCAATTCCTATAAATAATACTTCATTCCGAATTTCTAATCAGGAAGTTATAGATGAAGAAGTTAAGAGATATTTACAGTTGCCATAATTTGTATCACCTACTTTATTTTTAAAATCTCCATTTAAATTCTTATCTTAATAGGATTATGTATAAATTAAAAAATATTCTATTTTAAATCTAAATGTACTGAAATATGTTTTATTTTGTCGTAAAATATTTTTTTGAAGTTTATTTCGTAACTGAATTGTGCATTTTAAGTTTTAATTAAAAGTTTTCATTTACATGGATCATGTTTCATTCACATGGATATGTCATTTAAAAAAACTGTCAAAATAAAAAATTCAGCTCTGCTCTTTGTATAATTACATTACCCACTGAAATCAATATGGTCTACTATATTTTCAATTTTTTATGAAGACTTTTTTTATCGATATTTAAAAATGGAAAATTGACCATAACGGAAGAATTGCCCATATGTGATCATGGGTTTCACCACAATGTTGTATATCCAGTACACCATTTTGGGATTTAGCCCCCATGTTTTCCCGTGTGCCCGCCTGACTAACATCAGTGTCATTTCGGCTTTATTCTTAACTTTTGCCAGCTGTTTATTACAGATGAGTTTCGAGTCTAAAATCACCCCGAGATATTTAACTTCCCCTGACAGCTGTATTAGGGTACCTTGTAGGGTCAGAGGTCCTAAGCTCTCTAACTTCCTTCTACGGGTAAACGCTACAATGGTTGATTTGGAGGGGCTAATAGTTAGGCCCTCCTTATCTATCCATGTACTTACCAGATTTAGGGCCGATTGCATTCTTTCCCTAACCGTGGTGTTGAATTTGCCTTGGACCGTGATGACTATGTCATCTGCGTACCCAAGTGTTTTGTGCCCACCCCTCTCCAGTGTGAGTAGCAGGTCCTCCACCACCAGATTCCACAGCAGTGGTGACAGGACACCCCCTTGTGGACAACCCCTGGTGACCTTGGCTGCCAGTGTTTCTCCCACTAAAGAGGAGTAGATAATTATATCTCTTAGCATGCAGTCTACCCACCTGCAGCAGGTCTCATCGATGCCTTTTCGTCTCGATGCCCTTGAGATTGAGTTTAGAGATGTGTTGTTGAATGCTCCCTCGATATCCAAGAATGCACCCAACAAGACCTCTTTGTTTCTTAGTACAGTTTCCACCTTATCTACGAGTTGGTGTAGTGCTGTTTCTGTAGATTTGCCTGTTGTGTAGGCATATAGGTCCTTGTGTAGGGGTTGGTTTACCAACACCGCATCCCTGATGTGCCTGTCCAACATTTTTTCCTGTGTCGATAAATGACATAAGACTTATTGGCCTCAGTGTCTTCGCTCCCTCTTGTGCCGTTCTTCCAGGTTTAGGGATGAAGACCACTGTGGTTGCTCTCCATGCTAGACTGGCCCTTAGTAGCGTGCATAGTTTGTGTGCCAGTAGGTCGATGCCTTCTTCTAGCATGATAGGATAAATGCCATCCGTCCCTGGCGATTTATACGGTTGGAATGAGTTGATTGCCCATTTCGTTTTTTCCACGTCTATCACTTTCTTTGAGACCTGCCATTCTTCCCTGGAGGCCCACGAGGAAGGTCTCAGTTCTGAATGTCTCCAGGCCTCAGTTGATATATTTGTGTTTATTGATCCTGGAAAGCATGCTTTTATTCTATTTGTCCTACTCTTTCATATATAATTGCTGCGCTTACGAGGTTTCCGTCTAGCAATTAATTTTTTTTTCTTGAAATAAAGCGCGTATGTTACACTGGTGGCTTTACATACGAGGTTTGAATTTAGCATTTTTGTTGTTTACTTAGCATAAAATGCGTATGTAACACTAACCACTGCACTTACGGGGTTCTGATCTAGCATGTAACAATTTTTTGATAATATGTTTGTCTGCTCGTTTAGGTAATTGATCATATGCATTATTTGAAATAATTTTCAACAAGAATGGGTCAAAATAATTTTTTTTAATTGACAAATACACATTTTAATACATGAAAAATTAAAATACAAAATGACTGTTTATTCATCTTCATATTCATGAATTAAATCAACCGCGTGATCATTGACAGTAAGTTCTTTCCAAAATATCAATTTGTGTTTAGGGCATATTCCGGATAGGTTCTTGATCAAGTTATCTTTTCTTGTTCGACTGATACCTCTTTGTTTTTCATTGGGATCCGGCAGTTTAAAATTTTTGATTTTTTTGCCCAAAACATTTATTTGCTTTTATTCTTGAGTAAAATTTTCTCTATAAAACAGATCGTATTGTATTAAAACTTAAAACACGCCTCTTTCGATAACATAGTGCACAACTGTTGCAAATCCAAGAAAATTATACGAGGTGTGTTCATTATTTTCCCTAAACTGAAATTTTCCACCACTTTTAAGACTCATATGGTTAGTCAATGTCTCTATCGATAAGTTTTGATCACGAGAAAACCATACCTGAAAAACTCGTAATTTGATGAAAAAAATTACAACTTAATCAAAATTTGAACATAATTTCGTGAGATGGATCCTTCATAACCTTTATTTGATTTTAATTTATATCCCCAATTTTCCTGTCAGCCCATTTAATACGAATTTCTATATAATTTTATGATTTTTTCAATAAGTGGTCCACATTTTGACTCCTTTCAACCGTACTACCACGCAACGGAATATGGAGCAAAGTGGTCTGGTCACATCTTGAACATGTGTTGGCAGGGTTCGCTGATATATATCAAGTGATATACAGGCCGTTTCTTTTATCATGTGGTAACATTGCTATATTCTAAACCGTAACAGATACGAAGACGATTAAATGGGAGAAAAGGTAACTATTGTGGAGAACAGTACAATGGTCAAAGAAAATTTACAGGGAGTCTCGCCCTTCCCGAGTTATACAGGGAAAACCAAAAATGCTGTTATTTGTTTTTTTACGAATAGAACTGTTATTTCTGCAGGTCGCCTTATAGAGCATTTGACTTCGGCGATTCATTAAAGCAAATTAAGCGAAAAAATATAATCTAGTTGAAAATTTATGACATATTGTTTACGTAATCAACATGCCTAGAGATAAACATCCCATATGGCAGCATTTTCATTGCCAATCAAAAGAAAAAAATACTGGTAAATGGGCAAAATGCAAAACCTGTGGAGCTGAAATGCAGGGTATACCACAGAGATTAATTAAACATAACATGACATGTAAAAACGACGAATCACAAGAGATAATAGATGCTTCTCAAACTTCTTCTCGAGGTACAGAGGGGCCCACAAATTTATTCCGAAAAGAGCCAATCCAGAAACAAACAAGAATCCCTGTGGAAAATCTGCAGACCTCGATTGATAGACAAGGTAGGCATGTTTTTTAGCTCATAACAAACAAAACCTCCGATATTAATTTTTTTAAATTTTTTCGGCGAAAAACCGTTTTACTTCCACATCACGGAATGATAGGGAAGTATAGTATTGGTTCAAGTTTCAATTTTTTTTGTCAATTAAGTAAGTTTCACTATATATGTGACGCATATGAATTTTTCGACGTTTAAATAGTGATGTGGAAGTATTGATTCAATTTTCAGCGGTATTTCTTTTTTGGCACTCAAAGTCGTTGGTAATTTTAAGTCTCTAATTGTATAAGCTGGCCATGAGGATGCATGTTTAACTTGATCATTTATTTTTGTAGGTACGTCATCCGATGTCGACTTGCCACTTAATAAAAAATACAAAAATATAAACCATCATCTAGCAAGCTGAATATTATTGAAGACAAGTCAGTAATAGCAACATCTCCGCAGTATTTGAAAGAAATTAATTTAAAAATAGCAACATATTTTTACGCCACAAATACCCCTTTTTCCCATGCGGACAGTTCCCATTTCAAACAAAGAAATTCTAAAAGGTACGAATTTGTCAATGTCCTTAGATGGGTGGTCGAATGTTCAATAATGAACCAATTATTTGCTGCTCCGTTATGACAGCGTATGAAGATTCTATTTTAATAAAAACTCTTGACACATCTGGCCACCCACATACTACAGTATATTTAAAACATATAGCAATTGAGGGAACAACTGAAACTGAAAAGTCATTTGATGCTGAGTTGACAAGTTTAGTCACTGATAATGCAGCAAATGTATCTAAAATGAGAATATTGCTAGCGATCGTCCCAGGAATAAATATTATTCAGTATGGATGTTCGGCTCACATTCTACATTTACTAGCTTGCGATATACAGATTCCAGTACTAATGGAGCATATAATTAAGGTTATCAAATATTTTACAACTGATGCGATAGAATGCTACCTGGAAAACCGGGGTATATTAGTTCAGGTCTGTCAAGATAACAAAGAATCAGATGACAATAATATTAACAGAATTGTCAATGACATGAACATCACAAGCAACGCAAGAGATTTCTTGCTTCGAATGAAACCTATTGCAGTTGCGCTGGATAGAATGCAACGAGATGGTTCGACAATAGCAGTGGCAGTTGAAATATGAAGGAAGTTAGGTGGGGATCTTAAGGGGCGGCCTGAAAATGCTTTAAAACAGTTTAGGAAGTGAAAGGAAATGGCTTTAATACCAGCACATTATTTAGCCAATTTATTGGATCACAGATTTCGAGGACATCAATTAAGTAATGCAGAAAAGCAATTATCATTTGAATATTTACAGAACATCAATGACAGGTTTATTCCTATAGTAATGGCTTTAAGTACGGGCTCAAAGCCTTTTCCTTCCTATATGTTTGGAAATAATTTTAAAACGACACCTCCAATGACATGGTGGAAGTCTGTAAGTTTGATTGAGCCAGAAAAGTACTTTGACTGGGCCAAGCTCCAAGAAGGATTTCTGGATATGTGCAGCAAGCATTTGATAGCAGTTTCAGCCTCAGCAGGCCTTGAACGGATTTTTTCGACTTTTGGATTCGTTCATAGCAAACTAAGGAATAAGCTGGGGAATGAAAAAGCTGGCAAACTAACGTGTTTGTTTAGGCACTTTAACCAGAATACTAAAGAAAAAGCCGTCAATCTGGACTTTGCCTGGGAAACAGAGACAACAGAAGCATCTGGATCTGATGCAACCTTCAGTATTGGATCTGCTGTTAGTGCTGTTTCAGATACAGATTCTGAAGCAGAAGATGATGTGCCACTGGCTACATTATTACATTAATTGAAGTATTTGTATTTTTACTTTTTATATCCATACGAATCTAGTGTATTTAATTTTTTTTTTAAACGAGGACATTTGCTGATGATTGAGGATTTGTTTTGATGATTTGAGCTTTATTTGTTCAACTAATTCAATAAATAAAAATATAAATTAAAAACCGTTTTTTTGCTTTATTAAAATGTATTTTGATTTTTGAAATTATATTAAACATTTAATTTTAAATCTAAATGTGTTTTTATTTAAAAAGTTTGAAAATATCAAAAAAGTTTATTTATATCCATTTTCTTGATATATATTCGATATATATCCTTAATATCTGATATTTTGATATTTTCAATAAATATCATGATATTTACGAACCCTAGTGTTGGCGGCTGTGAATATTATCTTAGGGAAGATATCGATACTTGAAAAGTTTATTGCTTTTGGCCCATGTGAAGGAAGTTACACATTTGCGAGAATTCATCCCCCTGTCCATTTGATGTATGATAAACAAATCTGGTTTTGGCCATATTTTGAACATGAAACTATTTTTATTTATTTTCCGTTATTTCAGTTGTTTTAATACATACACTGTCTTTTATATTAAATTCACTTCACTCAACCATTTCCAGGATTTCTTCATTTATGGAATTTTGGCCGACTATATTTCCTGAATTTAAATATGAAACTTCATCATATACAACTGCATTATTTTCAGGAAAGGTGCTAGTGTTTAGCAAAGTATCATGGAATTAACTCAAATTTCCATTGAAGCAAGAAATATCTAGTTCCAAAGAAATGTCACTTGAAACCACATTCAAATATGTGTATATAACTTCCACTGTTTCGTTATAACCAAAAGTGTGCAGTGGATTCGGGATTGAAATATTTTCAGCATTTTCGCAAACTTGTACCATAATGTCATGGATTACACTCCTTACCAACTCCGTTACATCCATAAAATGATCTTGAAGACGAACCAAACAATCTGCAGAAACATTTTCGTAATAACCTGTTACTAATTGCATTTCCAAAAAAAAATCTGTTACGACGTTTCCCTTTACATTTGATAACGGAGATGGATTCAGCGGTATTTCATCAATTCTCGACATTCCTTGCAAGTGACACGGAGACTCCCTTTACATTTGATGAGAGGGGTGCAGTTATTAGCGGTACATTATGATCTACAACACCATTACTATTTTTTGCCTCTACTGAAACAGGCATCTCTGTTCCCAGGTTCCATAATACTAAAATATGAAAAAGTAATAATTTTGTTACACATACACAAAACGTAATCAACTTACTTGAGAAATACTGCACAAATAACTACTTCTTCTTCTTCAGCTTCCTGTAATGGCCTTAGCTGCCAGGGCTATCTGGCCAATGGTTAACGATTCGTCATTAAAAGCCCAGCGAGGTCACAACAAAGTGATTCTGGGTTGGGCCCATCCTCACCTGGGTACCGAGAAAGGTGAGAAATGCCGTGTTCAGCACAGTGTCTCTAATAAGGATGGAAGTTCCAGTTCAAGCAAGCATCACTCTTGTATTACCAAGCACATGCACTACGTATTAAAGCTCAAAGTTAGAGGATGTTAGGAAAGCAGAGATGATGTTGATATTGTATAGGGAGAGGAGGTCGAACAGAATATCGTTGACTGCTATAGGCCTGGGGAATTACTTGGTATGTTCAGACACTGATGTAGAATTTCAATATTCCTTCCGTTATTAGGGCAATTAAAGAGAATATGGGTTAGGTCCTGTCTCGCCCCACATTCGCATTGGTCATGGGGTTTGATTTTAATTTTGTTAAGATGAGCCATTGTGAGGCAGTGTGTACTTCTCATTCTGCATAGGGTACTCACTACCTTTCTGGAAAGATGCTTAAAGTTGTGGTACCACGTCTGCCTGTAAGGACGGGGTACTGATGAAAAATAGGTTGATCCTTTGGACTGTCCGACTCTCCTATACTCTGTTACCCAACTGTTCCACAAATACAGAGGTTGGAATTCCCGGAAATCCGCTTGAGGAGTATGGGTTATCGGTTTTTTACGTCCCAGGTTTGCAAGATTATCAGCTGCCTCGTTTCCAGTAATGTTACAATGACTAGGTATCCAGGCCAGTTCAATTTGCTGTCCACTCTGTATGGCCCCTACAATAAGACTTTTTGTTTTGAGTGAAAGGTGATCGTTGTGAGCTGAGAAGTTGGTTCGGGTTATCTTCAGAAGAGCACTCTTAGAGTCGCTAAAAATCACTGTCCGAGGTATATGTAAGTTCTTTATATGTTTGACAGCTTTCTGTATAGCCCATAGTTCCGCCGCGCAAATAGAGAAATAACTAGGCAGGGAAGAGCTGATCTCTACCATATTGGCGGAGTGGACACCGAAACCGACTCTTGCCGATGTATCCTTTGACCCGTCGGTAAAAAAGAATGTGTGGTCTGGAAAGTGCTGATGAGCCAACCTCAAGAAGTCTTCTTTGTTGTAATCGTGCTTCTGGAGATCCATTTCGGTGAAGGAAAGTGGAAATGTTTGCGTATTCAGACTAAAGATATAGCAAGGGAAATTAGGCAGTAAAAGGATGTCGTGCAATCGTGGTAGGATGTCATTATAGGCTTCAATTAAGGGGAAAGTAACTGAACGTTGCCAATACTGTGGGTCTCTAAGATACGTATCATGAAGTTCAAGGAGAAGGTGATAGATGGGGTTTTGGTATGAAAGAAGTTTAGTTACGTACTTGATAGCTAGCCACGATCTTCTATAAGAAAGCGGGGTGTCGCCGCTCTCGGATAGAAGGACATTGATGGGTGTAGATCTCATGAATCCCATAGCTACTCTCAGGGCCTGATACTGCACCTTATCCAACTGCCGTAAAACTAGTTTCGAGCATAGTCCAAAAAATATGCTGCCATGATCTAGGTGTGACAAGGTTGAAGGCGCTGCACCCCACCATGTTCTGCAAAGGGATCGTAATATATTGATGTTTTTTGCGCTTTTGTGCAGATCATATTAATATGAGCTTTCCAGGACAGCTTATGATCGAATACCACCCCTAAATATTTAGCCTCCATGCTCCATGGCAACGGAGTGTTCTGAATGTATACATGTGTACTTGGCGCGTTTTTGGATGTGTGGAATGCCATGGCAGTGCATTTATTTAGAGAGAGCTGTAGACCGTTCTCCTCCAGAAAAGCGGACAAGACGTCTATTGATGCATTGATCTTATTGTTGATTCGATTCATGTTATCACCACTCCCAATCAACGCAAAATCATCGGCATACCCAAGAATGGTGACACCATCTGCTATAAGAGTTTTCATTGGATCGCAATAAATATTAAAGAGAAGCGGACTAAATGGAGAACCCTGGGGTAGCCCTTTTTCCACCATCTTAGGGCCAACAATGTTAACCGTGGTTGGATGACAAACGGATATCTGCCTTCCACGAAGAAGTGACAAAATAAGATCCGTTAAATCCTGAGGTACATCATAATCTAATAATCTTTTATGCATCTTAGAGAAAAGGACGTTATCGTAAGCCGAGGAAATATCTAGAAGTACTAAAACGGAGCCTTCGTTCATAGTCAATGACGAGGCAACTATAGAGTATATAGCAACCAGGTTGACCTGAGTGCCACGGCCTCTTCGGAAACCGGACTGGAATGGACTCAGTAGCCGCCGCTTTTCCAGATACCACTCGATCCTATTCTTAATAAGTGTTTTCAACAATTTACCTTGGCAAGATGTCAGTGATATTTGTCGCCACCCACTAAGAGTGGACAGGTTCTTGCCTGGTTTAGGAATAGGATGAACCAACTGTGTTTTCCAGTCGGCTGGAACTACCTCCTGATTATTCAACAGTTTGTTGTAAAACTGCAGTAGAGACTTCTTACCTCTGAGAGGAAGATTCCCAATCATACTATATGTGATCCGATCCTGCCCTGGTGCAGTGTCTCGCTTGTATTGAATAATTGACGAGAGCTCATTAAAGTTAAATGGTTCGCTTGAGCGAGACTCGTTAGTGGTTGGCAAGTAGAACTCGTCAATAACTGGTTGGGTGAGAGTTGTAAACAAGTCCTCTGCTATGTTGGAATTAAGAGGAGCCCGACGTGTAACTCTTCGAGCAGAGGAGAATGCTCTGACAGCTGCCCAGACTTTGGAGGCTGTGGAGACAATTTCGAACAGAAATCCTGGAAACCATCTTTTTTAGATTGTCTCAGAATTTTACGAGAAGCGACTGCATAAGGCTCCACTGCGATAAAATTGTCCAAAGATGGGTGAGCTTTGAAATTTCTGAGAGCTGCCCTTCGTTTTTCAACAGCAAGTGAGCATTCATTAGTCCGACACGAGTGTTGGGGTTTCATTGGAAAGTGGGTTTTTTTTAGGAATAGCTTCCTCAGCGGCAAATATGCTAACCGAGTTGAGTTCATCATATGAGACATCCTCTGCAGGGAGTACAGAATCGATATATCTCGAGTACCTTAACCAGTTTGCCCCACGGACATTGTATACTGCTCTACGAGTGCTATGAATGGGAGTGCTATGAATGGGAGTGCTATGAATGGGAGTCCTAGAGGGTTGGGAAAATGTGCAAAGAATTGGAAAATGATCACTCAACCCCGTATCGTCGACAAGTGACCAGTGGATATCCAATGCAAGTTGGGGGGAGCATAAGGCAACATCTGGGGCACTATTATTGGAGCTGGGGGGGTAAGTCGGGTTCCCCTACCATCGTTCAAAATGCACCACCCAGTCGAGTCAATTAGATCATATAGAATGCGGTTATTTGTGCCTGACCCCCATGAAGAATGTTGTCCATTGAGATCCCCTACTAATGAAATAGATTTCCTTGAGGAGTTCGTAATATTGTGGCGAAGCTGCGGGCGATGCCGGACCTGAACTCTCACGTATAGCTAGCGACCAACCGCGGGAGACTGTCGATGCGCTTGCACCGAGAAGAATCTGGGCGCCGCGGTGAGTCTGGGCGATTCGATGGAAAATTCTGGAGCATTCAGAGAAGTCAACGTCGGATATAAAAAGAACTACGCAGCGGACAGACAGGCAGTCAGTGAAGTGAAAGTCGAATATAAATAGTAGAGTGAATGTTATGTAAATTAGAGTATTGTGAATCATTGTATTTCGTTAAATAAATTATTTTTGAGTGAAGTAGACTTTGAATATACAACAGTGGTGATCAGAAGTGCGATTGTTAGAGATAAAATACAGAGTGTTCGTGTAAGTAGATAGCTTGTGTATTTCGCGAAAATAGACAGTGACTGATAAACATTTTTCGTGAAGTGACACTTCTCGCGTGTGAAGTAGACAATAATAATAGACTGGTGTCCGGGAAATAGACTGTGTGAAATAGACAATAATAATAATAATAGACTGGTGACCCCTGAAATAGACATAGACTAAGACAAAATGTGTTCGAGGAAAGTTCGCCTGGTTGAATTGAAGGTTGCGGAATTGAAGCAAGAACTGGAGGAGAGGGAACTTGACACAAGTGGTAAAAAGGCCGTGCTTCAAACAAGACTTGCCGAGGGATTAGTTCAGGAGGGCGAGGACCCAGAAACATTTCTATTCGAAGTTTCTGGAATGGATATGAGTTCCATAATGAGTAAACTCGACGGAATGGAAGACAAAATGCAAGAAAACTCGAAAAATCTGGAAGAAAAGCTGCTAGAAAATTCGAATACTCTGAAGGAAGAACTTCAAGCAAAACTTCTAGAAAATTCGAATAGTCTGAAAGAAGAATTTCAAGGAAGTTCGAGGAATTTGGAAGAAAAACTTCAAGAAAAACTCCTAGAAAATTCGAAAAATCTGGAAGAAAAGCTGCTAGAAAATTCCAATAGTCTGAGAGAAGAGATTCTAGAAAATTCGAAGGGTTTGAGGGAAGAGCTTCTAGAAAACTCGAAGAACATGAAAGAAGAACTTTGTGGCGTAGCAAACCGATTAGAAGAAAGAATGGGGACTGTCGAGACAGAGATGGAGAAAATCAAGGATGAAATCGAGGAAGAGATGGGAAAATTGAAGGAAACAATCAGCGATGAAATCAGAGGCGGACTCGAGGCGGAAATCATCAAAATAAAGGAGAAACTCAGTAAGTTGGAAAACCAGAATGACACTACCAACACCACAGAATCTGTCAATGAAAATTCAATGCTGGAACTGAGTTTGAACTTAGATGATGTTCAAAGGGGTTTGAAAGATGTAAAAATCAGTCCAGAAACAGGAAAACTCTCTATGAAACCACCTCAGTTTGATGGAAAAACACCATGGACAAACTACCGTCGACAATTTGAAGCTGCAGCAAAGGCGAATGGATGGAATGCAGGAGATAGAGCTGTGGCACTAACACTGGCGTTGCGTGGAGAAGCAACGAATATTCTACAAACCCTCACGGCACAAGAGCAAGAGGACTACGAGCAGCTGATCAAACATCTAGAATTACGGTATGGACAGACTCATCTGGAACATGTATACCACTCACAGCTCAAAAACCGCTGCCAGAAGTCAAGCGAATCCCTACAGGAATTTGAAGCCGACATTGCACGCTTGGTTCGCCTTGCATACCCAGCTACACCAGAAAAGGTAATGGAACGACTAGCAGTTCAGGCATTCTTAGATGGACTTCGTGACCAGGAAACGAGACAAGCATTAACACTAGCTCGTCCAACACATCTCGTGGATGCACTGGCACGCGCTTTGGAATTTGAGGCAGCGAAGCAATCCTGCAGAAGCCAAAGTAAAGTCCGAGTTATTGAAGGAGACCCACAGGAGCCTGCTAACCTGGAAGCTGCCATAAGGAAGGTGGTGAAGGAATTGTTGCCTGAGAGAAGACTAGTGAGATGCCGGAACTGTAGGAAACTTGGACACGTGCGTAGTCAATGTCCAACCCTCAAGAGGTCGAAACCAACGAAGGTTGTTGAGAAGGGGCAATCGTCGGCCATTACTCAGAGAGCCCCGGTGAACAACGCATATGTCGCTGTCCTCCAACGACAGAACAAAGGAGCCTTTGTAGACGGTTTCATCAACAACAAGCCTTGCGCAATGCTGCTGGATACAGGTGCGACTAGGACAATCCTTGGACCTGCTTTTATTAAAACACCAGAGAGAATGGAACCAACATCCTGGAAGCTACGCACAGCAACAGGAGAGCCGGCCACTGTACATGGTGAGCTACCGATTGAACTGATTCTAGGCAACACAAAAGTGAAACATCGGGCATTAGTAGCGGACATTGAGGACGACGCAATTATTGGAATGGACATCATGAATTCCAGAGGGTTTGAATTGAACTTCAAAGATGGCGTCCTACGTGTGAACGGAGAAGAGCTGGTGCTACATGGAAGAAGTGAAGAGATGATTTGTGTTCTGCTGGTTGAAGATGTAAGTGTACCCGAGAGGGCTGAGACCATACTGGAGGCTCGCTTGGACGGAGGTGCGAGCAATGGAAGCGTGGTGATGTTCGAGCCCAAGCTTCATGATGAGAAAATTGGACGAGGTATTGCACTAGGCAAGACTTTGTTGCGTGCTGATAAATTTGTGCCAGTAAGGGTAATGAATGTCAATTATTACCCAGTGACCTTGAAGAAAGGAACTGTTTTGGGGCACTGTTCGTCAATTTCCTCTGTGATCAGGAGTGTACACGGTACTGTTAGTCAAGACAACAACCTGACAGCGGAACTGGAAAAATTGGTTACCATCTCTTCCAAGGGCATTAAACCAGCCCAACAGCCCAGATTGAGAGAATTAGTCAAGAAGTACCAAGACATCTTCGATACCGGACAAGGAAAAGGGGGTCGAACGAATGTAGTCCAACATAAAATTGATACTGGGGATGCCCGACCAATCCGACAATCAGCTAGAAGACTTCCTCTTGCCAAGAAAGAAGAGGCTGACAAAATAGTCAGTGATATGGGGAAAGATGGAGTTATTGAACCATCCGACAGTCCATGGTCCTCTCCAGTCGTGCTGGTGAAGAAGAAAGACGGATCAACACGCTTTTGCGTAGATTATCGTCAACTGAACAACGTGACGAAGAAAGACAGTTACCCTCTTCCGAGAATAGACGACACCCTAGACACGTTGGCCGGCTCCACGATTTTCTCGACCCTTGATCTGAAGAGTGGATACTGGCAGGTAGAACTGGCTCGAGAAGATAGAGAAAAGACAGCCTTCACCATCGGCTCGGGACTGTGGCATTTCACCGTTATGCCATTCGGACTTTGTAATGCTCCAGCAACATTCGAGAGATTGATGGAGACGGTTCTGAAAGGACTCTCATGGAGGACGTGTCTGGTATATCTCGATGACATTATTGTAGTTGGCAAATCGTTCGAAGACCACGTTAAAAACCTGGAGGAGGTATTCATGCGACTGAGAAACTCTGGATTGAAGCTGAGCCCCAAGAAATGCCACCTGTTCCAAAAAGAAGTACGTTACCTTGGCCATGTTGTCTCTGGGCGCGGAGTAGCAGTGGATGACGAGAAGATTAAAGCAGTGAAGGAGTGGCCTATCCCGAAAGACATACACCAACTACGTAGTTTCCTTGGTTTATGCACATACTATCGCCGATATGTGCTGGGGTTTGCCAACATCGCTAAACCACTGACCAGGCTCACGGAAGGTCAAACAAAATTCCAATGGTCCGAAGAATGCCAAGACTCGTTCAGGAAGCTGAAAGGGGCATTGATCAACGCACCGATTCTGAGTTATCCCCTTCCGAGTGGAAAATTCATTTTGGACACGGACGCCAGCAACGCGGGACTTGGAGCTGTCTTGTCCCAGATCCAGGATGGGCAAGAGAAGGTGATCGGATACTTCAGTAAAACTCTCAGTAAACCGGAGCGTAACTACTGCGTCACCAGACGAGAACTGTTGGCTGTTGTCAAGGGAGTAGAACACTTTTACAAATACGTGTACGGGAGAAGATTTCTGTTGAGGACCGACCACGCAGCCCTTAAATGGCTTCTACAGTTCAAAAATCCCGAGGGCCAAGTAGCACGTTGGATCGAAAGACTCCAAGAATTTGACTTCGAGATCGAACATCGAGCAGGGAGTGGCCACAAGAACGCAGATGCCCTGTCAAGGAGACCATGCCCAGACGACTGCTCACACTGCCGACGAGCAGAAGAGAAGGAAGCAGCGATTTGTAGAACCACGGCAGTTGACAATAACTGGAATGACAACGAGGTCCAGAAAGACCAAGAAAGAGATCCGGATCTTGGTTTAGTCATCGGTTGGAAAAATAGTAATCAAAGACCGACATGGCAGGAAATCGCAAGATATTCCCCAGCAGTTAAATCCTACTGGGCCCAATGGAATTCCCTTACCCTGGACAATGGGGTCCTGAAACGTGTATTGGAGTCCGAAGATGGTGGGGAGGACAGACGTCAGATAGTGGTGCCCAAGAACAGAAGACAGGAAGTACTCCGAGAGATCCATGATGGAGTTGCTGGAGGACATCTGGGTGTGACGAAGACCCTGCAGAAAGTAAGACAACGGTTTTACTGGGTCAATTGTCAAGTTGATGTCAATGACTGGTGCAGAAAGTGTGCTGTTTGTGCTGCCAGCAATGGACCTCGGACACGACCCAAGGCCCCGATGCGTCAGTATAATGTAGGTAGTCCATTCGAAAGAATCGCCATTGACATCGCCGGCCCGTTCCCCGTATCAGATCATGGAAATAAATACATCCTTGTGGCAATGGACTATTTCAGCAAGTGGGCCGAAGCCTATGCCCTGCCCAACCAGGAAGCCATCACCGTCGCGGACGTCTTGGTGAAAGAGTGGATATGTCGATTCGGTGTCCCCTTGGAGCTGCACTCGGACCAAGGCAGAAATTTCGAATCCAACCTGTTCCAAGAAATCTGCCACCTGCTGAACATCCGCAAGACGAGAACCACAGCTCTACATCCACAGTCCGATGGAATGGTTGAGCGGATGAACAGGACTATCAATCGCCACTTGTCCAAGGTAGTCTCTGACCATCAAAGAGACTGGGATCAGTATCTCCATTTGTTTCTGATGGCCTACCGTTCCGCAGTACACGAGTCGACCGGCCAAACCCCTGCTAGTATCATAATGGGCCGAGAGCTGCGACTTCCCTGTGACCTAAAGTTTGGGATGCCACCAGGACAGGATACCGCGGGAGAGGACTACGTCAGTAAACTCCGGCAGCGAATGGAGGACATCCACGAACGAGTCCGTTTGAACATCCAGAGTGCCAGCGACCGAATGAAAGCGACTTATGACATCAATGCCGATGCTGGAGGATTTCAGGTTGGTGACCTAGTTTGGCTGTACAACCCGATGCGTCGCCGGGGCCTGTCACCGAAATTACGGAATTCATGGGAAGGTCCGTACAAGATCATCAAGAGGATAAACGACCTGCTTTACCGAATCCACAAGCCACCCAGAGGTAAACCCAGGGTCGTTCATTTCAACAGGTTGGCCCCTTACGCTGGAAATCATGACCAAGTCCGCACCCTCAGACCACCAGAGGATGCGATGACGTTCCAGAAATTCATGTCCTTATACTCAAATGGACAGAAAGTGTCACACGGGGTAACTCGGGAGGAGCCACGGGACCTTTTCAAAGTGCCAGTCGATTACGCCCTAGCACACTGCGTCGCAGAAGATCTTCGAATGTCCAGGGGCATCGTTGTAGTGTTCTCCAAGAAATTTGGCCAACTCCAGACACTACGGAAACAGAATCCAGAAATTGGAGGTGTGCTACAGCTGAAGAAGGGCCAGAGGAACATCTACTACTTGGTGACCAAGAAGCATTCCCAAGACAAACCGTCCTATGAAGATGTCTGGAGGAGCCTCACCCAACTAAGAGATACGATGGTGAACCAGAATCTGGTGGACTTGGCAATCCCAAAATTATCCTGTGGTATTGATGGGCTGGATTGGAGAGTTATAAGAAGTATGTTGGAGACGATATTCCGATCCAGCGGCATCCAGATTTTGGTTTGTTGTAATCCTATTACACGACCTAACATGAAGACTGTGGAGTGTTGTTTTCATCGAACTTCACGATGCAGATATGGGGAATCCTGCAAATATCGACACACTCCAAGGATGACATTTCGGGACGAAATATCTCTAAGAAGGGGGCAATGTGGCGAAGCTGCGGGCGATGCCGGACCTGAACTCTCACGTATAGCTAGCGACCAACCGCGGGAGACTGTCGATGCGCTTGCACCGAGAAGAATCTGGGCGCCGCGGTGAGTCTGGGCGATTCGATGGAAAATTCTGGAGCATTCAGAGAAGTCAACGTCGGATATAAAAAGAACTACGCAGCGGACAGACAGGCAGTCAGTGAAGTGAAAGTCGAATATAAATAGTAGAGTGAATGTTATGTAAATTAGAGTATTGTGAATCATTGTATTTCGTTAAATAAATTATTTTTGAGTGAAGTAGACTTTGAATATACAACAATATTATGGATAATATTGGACGGTAATGGTGAATCTGGAGATAGATAAATTGTAAAGATTGATGAAGCTTCTAATTCAATGCCAAGGGCTTGCATCTTGTAAGGAAAATGTATATGGGACAGATCAATAACATTAAGGGTATATGTGAATGAATAAAGAACGCAACTCCACCTTTCCCATCGTCCCTATCCTGTCAAATGCAGTCAAAGCCTTCAATAGAGATGCAGTATCCTTCCCTGAGCCAGGTTTCATTCAGGGCAACGATATCCAACTAAAAATTCCTAATGAGGGACACCAATGTGTCTCTATTGCTGAAATAGCTTCTTAAGTTCCAGTGAAGAACCTTAAGAGCCATTACCCTGTCTGAATATCTTTTTGGATCCGGATTCGTATAATGTTAGGTGTCCAATATATTGGTTCCTGAACTATAAAAACTGGAATGCTGGCTAGCCAAATTAACATAAAGGAAGCAAGACGAATAGCGGAAAGAAGAAGAAAGGATGGGAGAATAAAACACGGAAGAGGAAAAAGGTAAAGAAGAAGAAAAACAAAAAGGAAGTTGTTGAGAAGCCAACGAAGTGGAAGACGAAATATGAGAAGGAGAGGAGTTGGAATTGGGTCAGCTGCACGATGTATGGTTTGGGCAATTAAGTTGAACATGTAAAAGTATTGGCAATCCGAGAAAGGAAAGAGAGATTTAAAAGAATTCAGTTTCCGTATCCGTGGAGGTGCGAAAAATGTCATCATTTTTGGCATTGAACATTTTTGTGAAAAACTGTCGGAGAAATGGAAGAAATTGTTCATTGATCAAGCTATCAATATTTTCAGAAGGATTGGAGGTTGGGCCTAACTCAGATGTATGACGGGCTGAATCAGATGTTTGAGAGGGGGTTTGAGAGGAAAAGGTCTTCTCGATGTGCAACCACATCGTAGCCCGGGATCCTTTCAATCATATTTGGTTTACGCTTTTTAGTATGAGCGACTACTCGTGAATATGTCGGCTGAGTACTTAGGGGAGATCTGGTTATGTTGGGAGTCCTTGAAGATCCTGGCAAGTTGGGGAACACTTGTGCTGAACGTTGAAAATTTGTTGGTTGTTGTTCCTTCGGAATAAGTGGCGGAAAGAGTTGGGCGGCTTCAAAATATGAAAGATCGTGAAAAAACAACTTCATTTATGCTTTTGTGTCTTTCGAATTCTTTGCAGGAAAAGTTTGTAGCTTCATGTGGGCCCTTACAAAAAATACACTGTATGGTCTTGTCACACTCATTATGGTCCTCTCCACATCTCGAACATCGTTTTTTGCTTCTGCACAAATTGGCTGAATGGCCAAATCGTAAGCAATTCCTGCATTGGTTCACAGGAGCAATATATGGATCGACAATAGCTGTATAGGAAAATAATTTTACTGTATTTGGCTTGGATCGGCCTTCGGATAATAAGCATTGTCTTAGAAGGTACGTATGAAGTCTCGTCTCCATTTCGTACCTTACGATTCAGTCGTCTGGCATCGATGATCTTCACAGGCATTTCTGCACATTCGATAACGTCCTCAGGAGTTATAGCTTGGCCTACGTCTCTTATGATACCTTTAGTTGTCAAAAGTTTCTGGGGAATGAAAGCTTTGAATCCTTGCTGCAAAAAGGAGTGATTAATTAACAGGTTATTGGCATCTCGTGATGTAGAAAAAGTAACCCCAATTCGGTTAAAACCGTTTTTTTGGATCTGACTGATATTCTTTATTCCCAATCTAAAAAGTTTCTTTCCCAGTTCCATTGGGTGTAATTGGGGAACATTATTCCCTTCCACAATAATAGTGAACGGTCCAGAGTCAGTATCAAAGTAAGAATTTTTCCTGCGTTTAGCCGCAGATATATTTTTTTTTGTAGGTCCTGGGCTTCCCTGCTTATTTCTGCGTCTTCTGGAAACAAAGCAACGGCCAAAATTTCTGATTCAAGCAGTTCGACACTCTTTTGATGATAGGGGGAAAGTTGATGCAAGGAGTTGAGCATGTTAAGGGAGGGAGGAGAAAGCTGTTTTATAATAGAGTCACTATTCATGGTAATGTCTGAATGGACGTCGTTTTCGAGGCCTGGGTACTCAGTCCCCATATTTCGCAAAAGCAAGCACTATGCGCTACCAAACCAAAGTCTTTGACTAGTTCTATTACTACTAGGATAACTCACAGAAAAATCCGGCGAAAAGAGTCACTTATCTCACTTAAAACTAAATCACACGGTTCTATTTACAGCACGTGGTTCCCACAAATAACTAAAGAATGCGAAAAATTCTTATCTAACCAGAACAATAATATAAGTAATGTGACGCAAATTTTAATTTCACCAAGGTTCAATTGACTGGCAAAGACTACGACTAAATAAAATCCGTTAGAAGAAGAGAGAATAAAAATGAGTCCATAAGTGCTATTTATTATATCGGACCTATTCTAATGCGATTTTCCTTAACAAAAACACCGCATGTGAATTAAATCGAAGCAGACTACCAAGAAGCCGACAAAATCCTTAGCAAAAACCCCTCACGTGTTCACATCCGATATTGAAGCTAAGCAAAACAAACAATTATTGAATACATCCGTAATATTTCACTATGAAGAATAACATACGAGTTTTTTGTTAGGCAAATCTGCTTGATTTGACTATGATGTAAAAAATTGTGAAAAAAAACATTTTTTTCTTAACAATGAAAACATCTTATAAACAGTTTTTTGAGTTCAAACGGTGGAGAATTACTTGTATCATATGAAAATGTAAAAAAAATCACTTTTGTAAAAATTGCACATCCGTGGTTCTTCTGTAGGACGGCAGAGTTGGTCTAATATGAGGGGCCATAAAGCAGAAGTGCAATCCATAATTGAAAATTTAAATTCGAGAGCATTCTACGTTCCATATAGTAGCCATTCCCTCAGCCCTCCGTCCCTCAGTGGTTGATGATATGGCAAAAGCATTATTGGAAGCCGCAAATTTCTTTAATATGTTCCAAAAAATGTATTAATGTTTTTCGGCATCTTCTTTTCAAAACATGTTCGAGAAGGATTAAACAGTTTAAAAAGTTTTTGTGTTCAATAGTTATTTGGTATAAAATATCAAACTGTATTATTCCAATGAGCAAGCTTATGCAAACAACAGATTTAGGTTTAGCATCCGCGGGGATAGCTCGAACGGAGAGCGCCGGTTTACCGATATCTAAAGCCAAGCAACGCAACGCTAGGCGAGGCCATGGTTTGGATGGGTGAACAACGGACTTCCTTTCGATATTCACCTCGGATCGTGCTAGGAATCGCCCGTTAAAAGGTTAGACCTCGTCAATCCTTGGCTAGCACAAGTTTCGACTTTTGAGGGCTGCCGTTTGTAAGGGGACGACAGCTGGTTAACGGAACAAAACAAACAAACAAAATAACTTGATCTTTAACAAAACTGCAGAATTTTTTTTAAAGCATTTTCGATAGGATAAGTCATTCATTGAAACTATTGTTGGTGCAAGAGAATTGGCTGACGAAATTGACGTTGAGGTTAATTTTGAATCAACAATACTGTTGTAAAGCGCTTTCAGTTTCTTTAATTATTTCTGTTATTGTTTTTGATCACATAATGATAAATAACTTTCTCGAAATGCTTGATATGATATTTTATTTTCAACAAACTAAAACATAAATATGCTGAATTGTCACATAACACTTTTCCTTGACCATAATATCAATTCTATCCTTATTTTCAATAATTCTAGCTTTTTCCAAGCCAGCACCTGAATGACGTGACAATTTCATGCATAAAAACGGAATCATTAGCAATTACGGACGAACACTTCTGAAACACTGTATAATCTGATTACTTGGATTCGTCAGCATCTTGACTTCCTATTTTCGACAGTTGACCAACCAACAAATAGGGGTGGCAACCCCAACAATAACACAACACCATGTAAGAAGAAAAAAAATTCTTGTATGAAGCACGAGATGAACCGATCGTAGATCATCACAAAGAAAAATATAAGATAGATTTTTTTAATTTTTCAATTGATCAACCATAAAATGTACTAGATGCTAGATTCGAACAACTCAGTAACCATAGTAGTAGCTATTTTCAATTCTTATATTTTTTGGTGGGGCACCAAAAACGAAACAGATCGAATATCTTCAAAACGCATGTGTTTTGAGAAAAATGCAAAAACAAGTCGATTTTTAATCCAAGGGGGATATCTTCCTATCATAACCTCAACTGTCATACCTATCCCCCCACCCCTTGGTCACCATCACCCAAACAATTTGAATAGGGAAAGTATTAAGTGTGACACATCATTGAAAAGGTAATTTCATATGCATTATAGGATTTTTCTAAATAAAAAAACAAAATGGCGGACAAGATTAGCAATTATGGTCCGATTCGATTCAAAATTGATATAGGGTGGTTTTGTTGGTAGAAAATTATGATTTGTTTGTCAATGCAAAAAAACAAAATGGTGGCTCCAAGATGGCGGATAAAATTTGTAATTATGGTCCGATTCGAATCAAAATAAGTATGTGGGGATTTTTAGAAATTAGAATTTATATTATATTATATTTATATTATAATTATAATTTTTTTGTCAATGCAACAAACCAAATTGGCGTACGAAATTTGTGATTGTGGTTCGATTCGATTCAAAATTGGCATATGGGGTTTTTACAAGCTTCCAATATGACTAAAATTAATAAACTGAATTGATAAGAAAAGGCTCTTATACAGATGCGCTGAAAAGGAAATAGTATTTTTTTAGATGTGTGACGTAAGTTATTATGTGCGTAACAGATTCAGAATTTTACCGCGCAAAAATACCTATTTTGTAGTCGCGGCAAGCGTTTGAATCTGTTACGCATAGAATCAACTAAGTCCCACATCTAAAAAATTATTTATTTTTTCATCGCATTTGTATAAAATAATTTTTTGTCAATTTTAGTCATGCTGAAAATCTGTACCTTAAACCCCCACAATCCAATTTTGAACGAGTCGGACCATAACTACAAATATCATCTGCCATACTGGAGTTGCCATTTTGTGGTTTTTTCTTTCTAACAAAAATTCCATAATTAATTTTCATCGCAATTATGAGCATCTACCAAAGTTCAAGTTGATCGGACAAATTGAAGATGGTCAAAATTCAGCTGCAAGATTTGTACCACACATACATACATACTAACTGACAGGGCAAGTTGCATAAAAGCTTTAAAAAAAAATTGTACATTGCATAAACTTAAAAAATTAGAAAACTTTGCATAAATTCAAATCCAATTATTTCAAACTACAATAATTCACAGTAGATGCTCAAAGTGTTCGCCATGAACCGCCATACATGAGTATAAGTTAGTCTCGAAACGCTGTCTGACGTTTTTTGAGCAATTTATGCAAAATTTTACAACTTGTAAGTTCGTACAATGTTAATTTTTTCAAATTTTGTTATATTTTCGTGAATTGTTCACATTAGCTTTCGAATCAAATTTCATAAGTTGAAATATATGAAAAAGTTGCTTTTTCCGCAATAGGGCGCCAAAATAAAAAGTAAGGTAGCGAACACTCACATGTCTGAATTCCTTTTGGAATTACCTTTTCAATGCTGTGTCACACCGACTATTTTCCCCATTCAAATTGTATGAGTGACCAAGGGGTGGGGAATTCGTTTTCGGTGCCGGGTCGACTCGAACCATAACTATAAATTTCGCCCGCCATCTTGTTTTTTGCATAGACAAAAAAATCATAATTTCCGAACCTGAAAGTCCCCACATACAAATTTTGATTCAAATCGGACCATAATTACAAATTTTGTCCGCCATCTTGGAGCCATTTTCTTGTTTTTTTGCAATGACAAACAAATCATAATTTTTGTCCCTGAAAACCACTACATTCCAATTTTGAATCGAGTCGGACGATAATTGCAAATCTTGTCCATTATTTTGAAGCCGCCAATTTGTTTTTTTCCTTAGAAAAATTCCATAATGCATGGTCCCCGAATTTATGTCAAATTAGCAAATAAAGTTTCAAAATTTGGAATACGGAACAGTTGTTTTTGGGCAAAAGAGAAAGGCAATGCAATGTATTAAAGTTAATAACAATATTAAATTTTGCCCCAAAGCTTAGTGTTTGTTGCCTTAAGAATATTATTGATTATACCAATAACTGTTGCAAATGACCATTCTCTCTCGGAGTTGAAAAGATGGCATGGGCATGAAAATATCAGGAACAAAGAGCGAACTGATAACAAGGTTGGTACTTTATTTTAAAATTTGTTTCAACGAAACTTCCAGGTTTTCGGAGAAAATCTCTCAAATGCAGAGCTTGTGCGAGCAAGGGAGATCCGGGACATACTATTTAAATAAAAGTGGAATCCGAACCACTTCAGATCAGTGATAGGCGACCGGGGATCTAACCCGGATCGCCTGGGTGGGGGGAAAACGCTCTAATACCACGACTACTTTGCTGTGGTGTGCATTACGGAACATAGTCCATATTGTCTCTTTAATAAACCTCAATTGTCTTCTCAAACTTGCTTCCTCTGTTCACATGCTACAAAACAAGTAATTCCACACATTTTGGTGTTTTAAAACTTTGTATTTGCCTCATTGAAGGATAGGCCAAGCTGTAGATAAAAATAAGAGGCTCTTTTCACACAAAATAAAAGACGCAAATGGCCTATACTACTTTTTATAGGATTGTAGGAATCGTTTTACAGTCAATAGCACTTTTGTAGAGAATTATAAAACCAACAAAATGGTTTTTTATACGACCGGATCGGTGCCTTTTTCACTGAGAAAATCCAGGAAAACCTCGAAAAAGACCATTTTCAAAAATTCATAATTTTTATAAATCTGAAGCTGGACAAACGATATTGCAGAAACTGATAGATGATAACCTGTAGTTCAGCTGTGCGCAAGATGGTTTCTGTCCGATATGTAGTTCCTCCACAATCGCGTTATAAACAATTCAAGGGCAAATCTTTCTAAATGCGCCGATTTAAGGGAAATCATCTTATTCAAATTCTGTGAACGGCATAAGGAATAAGAGATCAATATCTACAATTTGTATATTTTGAATTTGCACCTGAGAGGCGGGAAATGTGTTGAAAATATCACAGAAAGTTAATCAAAACGCTTCAAAGTGCGTTCGAAGTCATCCGAGGTCACCCGAAGTCGAAATGAAGTTAATGAGAGCGACTTCGGAAGCACTTTGAAGCATTTAGAGTAACTTTCACTGACATTTTCAACACACTTCCCACCTCTCAGGTGAAAATCCAAAATAAACAAATTGTAGATATTGATCTCTACTTCCATATGCCGTTTACAGAATTTGAATAAGATGATTTCTCTTAAATCGGCGCATTTAGAAAGATTTGCCCTTAAATTGTTTATAACGCGATTGTGCAAAAACTACACATCGGACAGAAAACATATTGCGCACAGTTGAACCACATATTAATATCTATCAGTTTCCGCAATATTGTTTGTTTAGCTTCAGATTTATGACAATTATAAATTTTCGAAAAATGGTCTCTTTTTCGAGGTTTTCCCGGATTTCCTCAGTGGAAAATGCACCGATCCGGTCGTATGAAAATCCATTTTATAAGTTCCATTAACTTTAAAACGATTCCTTGAATAATCTTTGAGATATTTCTAAAAAAACAAAAATTTTTTTTTACTATTTCTTGTTTAAAAAATTCCACAAAGCGATTTTGCTGGGGCGAAAACTGGGATTTTCATTAACGAACTATCTTATAAAAATCAGTATAGGCCATTTGCGTCTTTTATTTTGTGTGGGAAAAAACCTCTATAGCATGGTCTAAGACCAGTATTTGTTCTTATCAGAAGCACAAATTACTGACAGAGAAACAGCTACACAGAACAGTTATGAAAATGTTCATTCTGAAGTCGGTCTTTGTTCTTTTCTTTTTCTTGGAGTTGATGGAGGCAAGTGGTATGATGCCAAAAGGAATGCGGACACTCCACTCAACCTGGAAGCCAAATTAGATGAGATGATATTAATTGGGGTACATTTCCAAGCACCGATATCCCAATAAAGGTCGAATATATAACTACATCATGGCTGATGATATTGAGAACGAAGATCCTCAAACGTATGACTGTGGCGACTGTGAAGCCCTTCAGGAAAAGTCATTTATTTGTGAACAGCCAGCAGAATTGAAGATGGCCTAATGAGAAATATTAAGGTATGTTAATATTTGTGCCTGTCTTCGTTCCAGAACCGACTTAGTATTTCCATGACTTCGGGAAAATGTAGTCATGTCACATCTCTATTGTCATTTATAGGGAAGTATGTGGAGAAATTTGGAAATTCGGAAGTGGTAGTACAAGTAAACTACGGGAATAGGGGCTAGGAACCAGAAAACGAAAATGTTGATTATGGTTTGAAGGCAGGCAAGATCATATTATCTTCGGCCAAAGGATTATATTAGAGATCCTTATATCAATACTCTTGTAGTAAAGTAATGAAGAATTGGTTTACATGATAATTCCCAACGCATATCGAAAATTAGTTATGACACTTTCAATAATTATGCCCCAGAAGAAACAAATGTTCTGAAACTACAATCAATCATACGTCAGAACACTATGAGAAAGTATGCTAACAGCTTTGAAAGTACTATATTTCACATTCTAGCTTTCCTCAGGGCACAGAAGAATGGTTTAGATGGCGAACTTATTATACAGGGTATTTCACATTCGATGGCCTATTAGACGTTTCTGGAGAACGGAACGATGGATCATTTAAAAAATTTGTGGGCATGGATAATCAAACATGCTCTACCAGTCTAAAATATGTTCGTCAATACAGTGTTGCCGCTTGTATCAGAAAGTAGTAGATACTATATTATTTTAAATGGAACACCCAGTATATTACTTCATTTTTGGAATCATCATAAGATTCCTCACAACTTTCCCAGATAATTTCCTATACCTATCTGTGACGGTTTTTGAGAAAAAATTATTTTGTCAAATTTTTGTGTAAAACCATACCATTAAAAAATAACCTTTTCTCCACAATGCAAATTTACAAAATATTGCAATTTGGGTCATAGCTGCATAACACCTTCAAGTATTCTGGCGATGAACTGGATCTCAGTTTCAGCATACAGGAAGGCTTAGAAGTAAGTTCCTGTCGGGGAGTCATGAAAATGAGTGGAACTCAATTTTTTCAAATTGAACACCCTGTATACTATCTAATTTTCGAATCCAACTAACCATTTTGGATAAGTTTCATCGACTATGTCCTATACCTATCTCCTACCGTTTATGAGATATTGATGATTTTATGATTTTTGAGATCTGTGCAAGTATACAATTTCAGGAATTGTGGGATTGTGGAAAATCTTTCGTATAACAAATAAGAGATTCATCTTTTTTTTTAAAGGTGTAATTGAATACATGAACTTTCCTTCATACTGGGTGTACGATAAACATGGTTATGTTGACAGTTTGAAGAATGAAAAATGAAATTGATCAAATTCATTCGACACAAGAGATAATATTACAAAATTCACTTAGCAATAATTATAACACATTTGATACTGAAAAACAAAAACTCAGTAGCTCAGGTGCTTGAAATGGGTACCATTCACTTGTAAACATTGATGGATTGATGTTATTACATGATCAGTCGTGGTTCTTGAGTTCCGATGGGTCGATTTATCCGAAAGCACATCTTACCCTGTTTTCCAGTTCGTGTTTTTTATTCAAAGGTGTTCAATAAACCTTTCCTTTTATTTTTCCCCAGAAATGAAGATCTAGGGGAGTAGATCTGGTGACCGCGGCGGCCAAATCCAAGGACCTAAACGTCGTATCCACCAATTTTCGAACAAATTGGTGAGTTCTCTGCTCACTTCCCGTGTACGATGACCAGGAGCCTCATCCAACTGATACCAACAATTATAATATAAGTTCAAGGGTAAATTGTCCAAGAATTCATCAAGAATTGTTCTCAGGATATTCAAATATTATCCGGAATTCAACTATTCTTCATAAATGCACATTGAAAATTTGTCATCCATAAGCAAAAAATTTCTGTTGTCAACAAATGATTATTCCGACGATTGAACACTCCCTCACCACTCCAAATATAATTTTTTCATAAAGTATCTTCGTATGTCCATTTTAATAGCATTCCTCTAAAATCTACACGTTTTAGTTGATCATATATATGCAAAGTTTGCATAATTCTCACGTGAGGGAATATTCAATCATTGGAATAATCATTTCTGGTCCTCAGAAAACCCTCATTTCATTAGAGAAACGGGATTTCAACAAAAATTTAGTTTCAATGTGTTTTGTATGATTATGGATGATAAAGTTTCAATTTGCATTCATGAGGAAAAGTTGAATTCTAAAAAATATTTGGAAATTCTGAGAACAATTGTGAATGAATTCCTGGACAATTTACTTCTGAACTTATATTATAATTGTTGCTATCAGTTGGATGGGGCTCCTGGACATTGCGAACTCAATAATTTATTCGAAGATCGGTGGATACGACGTTTGGGTCCTTGGATTTGGCCACCGCGGTCACCAGATATAACTCCCCTAGATTTTTATCTCTGGGGAAAATGAAACAAAAGTTTTATAGAACACCTGTGAATACAAAACAGGAACTGGAAAACAGGGTAAGATATGCTTTCGGAGAAATCGACCCATCGGATATCCGCAGAGCCACTACTGATCATGTGATAACTACAATCCAGGAATGTTTACAAGTGAATGTTCAGCATTTCAAGCACCTGAGCTACTGAGTTTTTGGTTATCAGTAACAAATGTCTTATAAATTATTGCTAAGTGAATTTTGTAATATCTCATAAACGGTAGGAGATAGGTATAGGACATAGTCGATGAAACTTATCCAAACTGGCTAGTTGGATTCGAAAATTAGATAGTATACAGGGTATTCTATTTGAAAAAACTGAGTTTCAATCATTTTCATGAGTCCCCGAAAGGAACTTACTTCTGAGCCTCCCTGTATGCTGAAGCTGAGATCTAGTTCTTCGCCAGAATACTTAATAGTGTTATGCAGCTATGACCCGATTTGGAATATTTTTTTAATTTGCATTGTGAAAATGAAAGTTATTTTTCAATGGTCAGGTTTTACAGAAAAATTTGACAAAACAATTTTTATCTCGAAAACCGTCACATACATGTATAGAAAATTATCTGGGAAAGTTGTGAGGAATCTTATAAGGATTCAAAAAATGATGTAATATACGGGATGTTCCATTTAAAATAACAAAGTATCTACTACTTTCTGATACAAATGGCAACACCGTATTGACGAAAATATTTTAGACAGGTAGAGCATGTTTAATTATCCATGCTCACAAATTTTTGAAATGATCCATGGTTCCGTTCTCCAGAAACGTCTAATAGGCCATCGAATGTAGAATACCCTGTATAACATAATCTAACGTCAAAATTGTTACCACTCAACTGCAAAGTGATTCCGCTAAAAAATCATATCTTTCGAAATATTTGTGGATAATGAACCCTTCGATTTCTATTGCAACACGCTAAGGAATTCTTGAATAAAAACCAGAGAAAAACCAGAGAATGGGGGAATTTGATCTTAAAATATATAAAAAATATCCATATGTTGCAACAAGTGTGGACGGATGTGTATTTGAAGATAAAAAATTGGTTCACTTGATAAAATGCCCAAAAATTCTTGAAAAGTGTGGTGAACTGAATGAGTTTGACAAGTTTCATACAGCGTTGCAACAGAGCAACTTCTTCCTGAAGAAAGATAATGGAAAAATCATTCTCTAGGCAAACCATCCCTATTTATGTCAAATTCTGCTTTGAATCAAAGATATGCAATCTCATTGTATGGTGCCCTGAAAGTCCATTGGTTGTACCTGTGTGCAGGAAAAATCATCTGAAAATCGAAGAAATTAGAGAAAAGGCAAAACATATCTATTGCAATATTTATGTTTCTGAGATGATCACAATGAGTAATGTGAGAAACTTATTTTCAGTTGATATTAAAATGTGTGAATAGACAAAATAAAATTTGATTCGTGATTAAATTAGTTGAGTTCTTCATTTTTGGAAATACTGGGTGACCCAGAATAAAGGGGACAAACTCCGGCAGTGAAATCCTCACTTCATTTCAAGGCTAATAGTTCCAATAAACATATACTCTACAGGGTGTTGAAAGTGACAAAAAAAAAATATGTTTTCAAGAATAACTCTATAATAGCTCAACTTTTCCTAATGAAATTTGGTGTCACATTACAGCATTCAGTTCCAAATTTCAATGCAAATCCCTTGTTTGTAACTTTTAAACAGGGGCGTACTTTCACGCCACTGGATTAATATCTATTTCGTCTTCTTGTTCCTAATTCTCGATATTTTCTATAGAAAAAAGGGTTGGGTTTCGTTATAAAGATTGTCAACGGTTTTCAAGATATTCGAAGTTGAATAAGTGCGTGCATATGTGATTCAGAAACTCATTGTTGGTTGTTTTGTTATGAGTTGCTATGTAATTTGTTTCAAATGTAGGGATATTTTTGTGAAAAGATCCCTCATAAATGCCAACAATTTTCGAAATATTTGAATTTGTACTCACTGCATGGTGTAAAATCTCTTTGTTGGTTATATTGTTATAAATAGACATTCCTTTCAGAAATGGAGAGATTCTTGTTAAATTTCAAATGTTTTTCGGTACTACAGTTTTATGGGTTGCTAATCCTTAGTAAGTAGGTAATGCTTTAAATTTTTTCCGCCATCTTCAGAAATTCATCGAGAAATACCACTGTGGGCGCAATATATTTGAAATTTCACCATAATGCAATGATTTTCAATACAAAACACATAGCAACGTTTAACAAAATAATCAACAGTGACTTTTCTTATCATATACGCACGCACTTATTCAACTTAAAAAAATCTTGAAAACCGTTTTTTTTTGTTATGGCTTTGACATTTCGTCATTCGGCCAGACATAAGTAAAGTATGTGGTAATGGTAGTATAAACGATAGAAGTATTTCCAATTAAATAGGTCCCTACAAAAACAACAAGAAAGAAGAGCTTGAAATTGCAGACCGTACAACAGGAATAGACAGGTACACACGCTTCACGTCCAGGGGTCCTTCGGGACGACTTTTTCTGAGACACACAACAAATAGACCACGGATTGATAGGTACATGTCACACAAGGAAAGGTCTACACATGGATACCAACTTTTATACCAACTACAGCTTAATATTTGTCTTCTGAAGGAATTCCATTAAACATTTATATAATTGAATGCTATTTGAGGCTAAGATCGACATGACATTGAAAGGATTCGGCATATTTAAACTACAAAGTTTGTCATATAGTTCATTGGACTCATCGGAATATTTGGAACATGCAAAAAATATATGGTCTAAGCCTGCCTCTTGATCACAATGATCACAATTTTTACTGAAAATTATATTTATCGAAAAAGATGTTGTGGGTAACAGGCATGACCAAACTTGAGTCGTATAAGAGTTGTGATGAATCTGCGGGGTATATTGAGATTCGAAAACCAATGATGTTTGGGTATACATGGTTGTAGTAGTGTGTATCTGGTGGGATAGTATTACAGTATTCACTCCAGCTAAATGACCATGTTAATCGCTGTGTCATTCTCAAGTTTGCAAAAAAAATCAGTTGCACATACTTGGTGACCAATGTTTTCTCCTCTTTCAACACCAGCTCTTGCCAGCTGATCCACATGTTCATTGTCCTCCAGTCCTAAATGTGCCTTTATCCATAGGAAATGAATTTGTGTTCCGCTGAGATTTAAGTTTGCCACCAGTTTCTTTATTTGTAATATGTACGGATTGTACTTAAAAATTGATTGTTCAACAGTTTCTAGAGCTTTCAAAACAGATAAGGAATCAAAGACGATGACAATCTTTTCGGGATAAGAGTTTTTAACGAATGAAAGTACTTCGAATATAGCTACATCCTCTGCTGAGAATATTGAGAAATTGCTATCTAATTTATACCATTTCTCTACATTTTGAGATGGTATGAAAAAGGCAAAACCAGTTCCATCCAAAGTTTTGAATGCATCAGTGAAAATGACCACAGCATTTTCCCAGTTTGAAAGTGAGGAAAGAAGAATATTTTTACTTATTCGTATGTCATTTGAGTACCTTGGTTGATCGACATTTAAGTTGAGGAAAAGGGAGGTGTAATCTTCTAGTAACGTTAAGTTGTTCGGATTTGATAGATTTGCAAAAAGATGTTGATACTGCTGGAAGGCAATACATAAAGGTGGCGAATTTTTCAATCTCCAGTATTTATTAGTAAGGTCTGCACTATTTAGGAGAGATATATTACGAAAGAGGTCCGAATTTTGTGTATATATTTTGGTGAGGAATTTTGCACTAAGATAAATCCGTGGAAACTCCAAAGGGGGTTCAAGAACTTCCACATGCAGTGGAGCAATTGGTGTTGATCTCATTGCACCAAGACATATTCAAGGAGCCATATTTTGAAAAACATCAATTCGTTTCAACACGTTATTACTGGCAGAACCATAGAGAAAACATCCATAATCTAGTATGGAACGTAAATAGCAACGATAAAACCATAAAGCTCAACGTCAGCGCCTTACCAAGTTTTAACAACCATTTTCAAAAAATTGAGGCCTTTGTTACATCTATTTAGAATGTATTCAATGTGAGATTTCCCCTCAATCATTTTTGCTCAATCATTTTTGTTTTTGGAATAGGTAGACAGACCGCATCATATGCCCCTTCAACGTCTAGAAAAAAGCTAGCTAGGTAGTTGTTTTGCGAAAAGTTGTTTTGTATGTCTACTACAACAGTTGATAACGCATCTAATGTGCCAAATCCCTTTCTGTAAGCGAATTGATTATTGGGCATTGATTTATTTTTAAGAAGCCACCAATCTAATCTGTTTTTGATCATTATTTCAAGAGTTTTCAAAATACAAGATAAAAGAGTAATAGGTCTGTAAGATTCAGCAAGATTGGGGTCTTTGCCTGGTTTCAGAATGGGGATAACGAGAACCTGTTTAAATAAGTTGATGGTGGAGTTTTCAGCAAATATTTCATTAAAAATATCCAACAAGAATTTTTTTGCATTGTCTGGTAAATTTATAAGCATTGGATATTTGAGATTATCATATCCTGGAGCAGTATTTATTCGTGACGTTAGAGCATAATCCAATTCTTGTCTTGAAAAGGTTGTAGATAGAAAATGGTGTCTGTGTATAGGAGATGAGTAATTTGAAAGAGGAAAATCTGCAGTTGGGGGAGCAATGATATCATAAAATTCGTTAGTCCACTCGTCATTCATAGGAGTACACGTTTCGGGTTTTCTAAACATTTTTCTCGCTTTTTTCCAGAGATCTTTTGAGCTTGTATTTTTGTTTAAATGGGAACACCACTCTATCCAACTTTTTCTTGCCTTTGCTTTTAGAATTTTTTTCGACTCGGCAATGATCTTTTGACATTCCAAATAATTGCTAAAAGTAGAGGACTTCTTCTATTTTTCAAGAGCTGCGCGTCATCTGTTAATAGCTAAATCACATACACCGTCCCACCAAGGAGCTGGAAGGTGCTTTTTATTTTTAAAGGGTTTAAACTTCGGTATAGAGTATGATGCAGCTTCATTTATAGCTTCAAGAATATAACTGTATTTGTCGTTAATGCCTGAAAATTCTGGAGGATTTTCAAACATTCTTTCTATAAATTTGAAATATGAATTCCAATCTGCTTTGGCGACGTTCCATTCAATTTTTGGATATATGACGTTTTAAAATCTTTGTATACTTTCAAATTCTAGGATTATGGGAAAATGATTTGAGCCAAGATTATCAGAAGAGGTTTCCCACGATAGTTTTTTGCAATATCTGAAGAGCACAAGGAGATATCAATCACAGAATCGTTCATGCCTGGGCGAGTCAAACATGTTGGTTCTCCGTTGTTTAGAATGATTTAATCTAGCCCACTCAAGGCGGATATGATTTGTTGTCCATATATGTCATCTTTATGTGAACCCCAATCAGCATTATGAGCATTCATGTCACCTCCTATTATTATTGGAGCACTCAATTGTGAAAAAACATTTACCCAATCAGTTATTTTAGTTTTAGCATTTGGCGGTCTGTAGGGTAATTGGGGTAGTTATTGGCCCTTTAAGGTCTGATATTTTTGTTATTATGAGCAGAAGGACATATTTGAGCAATTGACACAATACACCAAGTGTTAAAATATAGAGTAAACTTTGAACTTTTCCCTATATGCTATTGAATTATTCTGATAGAAACAAAAAATATATTCAAACGTCCCAAAATGAAAATTTTCAAATCTACACTAATTGGCCGCATCACTACAGAGATTGGCCATCGGAAGGTGTAGTCATTGGCCTATGATTTTGAAACTCCAAACCATAAGTGAATGAACATCAAAAAATATAGTAAGTTGATGAAATGTATATATTGATAACATTTATACAATATTTTGTTTCTTCAAACAGGTGTTGCAATAGAAAATTGCAGAATTTGATTTAAGTAAGTTGTGTCTCTTCATACATCGAATATGGTAAGATCTGGTACATCCCTGGCATCTAATTCCAAAATTAGTAGATGAAAGATTATTCGCGCAAATATAGCATAGTCCAATAGATATCTTTATATTTAGCTCCTCCGATATTCCAATATCTTTAATCAGGTTTTTCAAGGAACATTCTTCACTAAGGTTGAAAATATCTTCGGAAATGATGTTTATGGAATTATTATTTTTTATTGTCAACGGCTGTGTGTTTTGGTCATGTTTTTTATCCGACTGAGCCGTGGATTCGCCTTGAAACAAGTTTTTAGTGATACGCTTCATGCTTTGCGATATTTCTGCATTTTCCATTTCCGATACACAGTCGGCTGTGTTTGGTTTCTTTGATTTTTTCATCGTTAATTTATTCCTTTTTATTACAAGCTTATTTTTTTTATCCTCTAACCTTTTCTTCTTATTTTCTTCTAACCTAGCCTTTTTCAAAATTCTTGCAGATTCTTGTTCTTGTCGCTTTTTTTTCTTCTCTTCTTTCTCCAATTCCTTTGCAAGCTTTTCCTCTTCTTGTTTCCGTTTATTTTCCCTCCACTTGGTACCAGTTATTACGAATGAGGTTCTCTCTGTGTTCTTATTTCCTTTTGTTTTTGCATATTTCAGAATGTTATCCAAATTTATAGGTATACTATTTTGGATGTCGTCATTGTTTTCATTGGCCACAGTATGAACTTCCTCAATTCTATTTGCAACGGTATATCATTAAAAATAATGGGAATATTTTCCAAATCGACTGTTGAGAATTCTCTTGAGAATAAATCAACATCTTATTTTTCATTCAAATTATTTTCTTCTTCATCATTCCGTTTTCAATATCTTCTGTACCTGTCGTTTCCAATTCTTCTCGACTCAAAAGTGTGTCAAACTCTCCTATGTCTCGGTTTTCTTGTCCTTCATTTATTTCTCTGTCATTCACACCCAATTCTGGATTGTTTCCAAAACTTTTTCGTTCTTCGATATTTCCTTGCGATAGATCTTCATGATTAGGCAATGATGGTACAGATGATTCACTCGTAAGAATATTATTTTTTCCTAACTCCAGTTGGTTACCAACGGCAGTTAATTCAGATTCATCTTGAAATTCAGTTAAGTCCATTTCGTTACTTCCATTCCTACTTGTGTTTTTTTCTGATTCTTTCCGCACAATGTGGAATTCTTTCCACAGTTTATAAAGAAGAATAAAATCAGTGGAGTAATTATCAGGTTTTTTAGATAAATTCTTGAACAGTTTGATTTTCTCCTCACCAACGATATTTTTAAAGGTTTCGTAGCTCATTGGCTGTGGTTGTTCATAATTAACATTCTCGTTCTCCTTTTTTTGGTTGTGTCCCCCCAAACATTTTGATAACTCTATCGAGTCAGGATTGAAGGGATATAATCCCGTGGCGCGAAACCCATTTGCTACAGTTTTCTTCTTTGCATATTCTATTACAACTTCCTCTAAAATGGGTGCAAATTTATCCTTTCCGAGAATACAATTTAAATTGTCTTTCCTCCATTTCAAAACTGCCTTTTTCCAGCCACTTTTTATTGGCTTGAAAGCAGATACATCTGCTGGTTGGAGGATTCTAGTTGCATTAGGATAAAGACAAATCAAAATAATTTTCAATTCTTAACATTTATCGCTCAATTCATATGTCAAGTGGGTGCTATGACCATCTACGAAAAGTATTATAGGAAACTCAATATTATTTTTCATCAAGAAGGGATGTAGTACATTGCAAATATAATCTTCGAAAACTTCTGCTTTCATCCATCCTGTATCGCTTATACCTATTCCCCATTCAGGTGGGACAGATGCCGCAATTTCAGCCTTCAATCTTTTTCCCGGATATATTATCATTGGTGGTGTTGTTAGACCCGTGGCAGAAAACGTGAACATTACTGTTATATTCTGTTTAGAAGGGGCGTGTTCTACCTCGTAAACATTATTTGTACCCCTTGGTGCCAATACTCTTGAATTCTTTGGACACATATTGAAACAAGTTTCGTCACCATTGAAAATTATTGAGGGATCGGTCAGTATTCCATCATATCCCTTGGATACCAAGTATGTCTTAATGTCTTCAAACCATTTCCTAATGTCTTTCTCTGAAACGTTGGAGCTAGCTGAGGTAACAGACGTTCGAGTTGTTAGAATGGTGTGGCGACGAAGGAAGGCTTTATACCATCCGTCATGTGGATAATTATCCTTGAACGGATTTTTTCGTGGTGCTTTATCCAGAAATGATTTAACAGCAAGCTGAAGATCTTCTTTCCGTCTTGGAAATCCCTTTTGTGCATTTTCCACTACCCATTTGACCAGAAGCTCTTCTTCTTTATTGGTCAGTATGGGAGGTGGACCTGGACTTGCTTTTGTGAACTTAGCACTCCTCCTGAATTGGAGAGTTGCTCGAGGAATATTGAAATGTCTGGCGGCCTCTCTGAGTGATACCCCATCTTTAATTGCTTTCAGAGCACATTGTAGCTGCTGTTCAGTATATTTTTTGCAATATCGACTACCTTCTTCAACTTTGGGCATTTTGTTGCACAGCTGAAAAAAAAAAGCACATAGAAATACAGTGATTGGCCCCAGTTGATTATAGTTATTGGCCTCCGGCCAACAACTGTGTAAATATATTTCAATACGTTTTCCGCCTATTTTGATCATATGCATCTTGTCTGAATCATTATTAGAGCATTAACACTGATATTGGAGTATATCAGATTTTATACAGTCATTGGCCCAGAGGCCATTAACTGGTTATTGCTGATATTTCCAGGCAATCATTGGCCCCCAATAATTATTTGAGATTTAGAGGTTAGAGCCACAAAAATAGCCAAAATTCAATTTATAGTACAATACAAACAATAAAAAACAACTACTTCATATTGCTAGTACAAAATAACATGAATAAACTCACCTCAAAACACACTCAACCTTAACTTTTTCTGAACTAGTCACTCTATTTACATACAAGAAATGCACCATGACATGGAGATCGCAGACATATTTGTGCAATGATGCCAACTGTGGAATTCAATATTATATTATGTTGGGGAATAGTGTAGGTTTGTTTTGACACCATCAGAGTGTTTTGATAGCATGAGTTATAGTTATTATGGGCGTTTGAAAAATGCATGGCCAATGACTACGTGGGGGCCAACTACTGTATCTTTTACCCTGCGTCGATAAAAAACTTATAGTCGAATTGATAAATTTAACAGTGCATCCGCATACTAACAGATCTTGATTGAAATTTAATGTAAGAGTTAGTTCAGTGGAAGGAAGAGAAGATTTGATCAGAATAGCAACTCCAGCATAGCCATCATCGCGATCTTTGCGGATGATATTATAGCTCTTAAATCTGTATACCTGATTTTTCTTAAACCATGTTTCACTCAATAAAGCTATGTCTATATCATTTTCTGATAAAAACTGAGTTAGTGAAGTTTTATTGGCAACGGTTGAACGAGCGTTCCATTGCATTATACTTAGATTTGAAGTTGTGAAGATGGTATATTGAAAAGGGTACCATCCAGTACCTTGTCTATATCTTTTTCTATAAGCTTGTTGTCTAAGGACTTGATATCTTCTACTGAATCAAGTTTTTTGACAAAAGTAAAGATATATTGCACTATAGATTTAGCTAAGTTATTTTTGAGAATCTCAATTTCTTCGGAAGTTGTCTTGGAGCTAGGCGGATGAGGTTTCGTAAGACCGAATTGAAATGGAAATAAGAGAGGAATTGTTGGGGACCTGGCAACAGGTGAAGTAATTTTCCTTTTTTTTCTGAAATTCTGAATATTTTGCCTAGAGCTTGTACTTGGTTGAGACAGAGAAAAGTTGTCTTGTGGTGGATGACTTTCGATGATCTGTTGGGATAATAGTGTATTATGTGTTCTGTTATAATTAGGCAAAGGCGGGAAGTTCTCATCTGTATTAGCTAGCATGGAGAATTTATTTCTGCTAGTAAACCCTCTGAAGGATGTTTTGATATTGACCATAATATTTTTTATTTTTGTCTGTTTATCGTAAAAGGGACATTTTTTGTCAATTAAAGTGTGATCTCCAGTCTCGCAATGTATGCAAAATTTTTTTTTTTTCTCACATGTATGATTTTCGAACTTTTCGGAACCACAGTTAATGCAATTTGTACGTGAACTTCGGCACTGCTTGGAGATGTGACCAAATTTCAAACATTTGAAGCATCGAGTGACTCTACCTACGAATTGTTCTACTCCAATAAATACTCTGTTTATAGAAATGTGATTAGGTAATTGGTTTTCTTCAAATGCTACAATTTTCATTTGTCTAGGTTTATATGTTGTTTGTTCACCCTCTTCACATTTACGATGTAGTCTCTGTATATTTAAAACTTATGTAGAGCACTCTATATTTTGGTATAAATAATCAATATCAAACTGAGTGTCCACATCACGTATAACACCCTTAGTTTCAAGTAAGTGATTGGGAATGTAGGCTTTTAGGTTTTCAACAGCGAACTAAATTATTAGCAAAGTTTAAAGTTCTTAGCTCGACTTTTATACGATTCCTGCCTATACTTTTGATTTCAATTATGTTGGGTATATTTAGTTTTTTGTGTAAAATATGCCCAATCGCAAGAGGGTGTAATCGCCCTAAGTTTTGATTATTTATATTTTCAATGTAAACATGAACATTTGAGAGATTGTACTTATCTGAAGCATCATTAAAAACTCGTATTTCCGTGTTTTTTTGCGGTGTATCCTTATCAGATGACCACCCAATTGATTCGGCCGTTGTCTGTTGGCTCGATAATTCCGTCACACTTTCTGTTGTAACGTCATCATTCAAGGAGGAATTCGTAGCGAATTGGACGTATTCTGTACACTAAAGCTATTCTAACAAAGCATTGAAATTTAAAATGATTTCGATTGTTTTCTCTGTGCATAAGTTCCACAAACTCAGGATTCTGATATTGAAACAATGAAAGTTTCTCCATGGGGGAGCCCATCTGCGATAGGACGATTGTTGATACAAATATAAGTGCTACGAATTCCTTGAAAACCGTTGAAATTTTTAATAATGAAACCTATCCCTTTTTTGTATAGGAAATGTTGGGGATTAAGAAAAAGGAAATGAAATCGACATCAATCCAGTGGCGTGAAAATTGGGGAGGGGCGATTAGGGGCACCCACCTCCCGTACGCCTCTGGGGGCTATTCTCGAATTATTCGACTTCCATGTCCTATACCAATAAAAAAGACAAATATACACATTTCATATGTATTAGAGTGAAACAGTAAATCGAATTCGCATACGCTCAAACTCGAGAATAAAAATTTGGAACTGAATGCTGTCATCTGACATACCAAATTTCATCAAGAAAAGATGAGCCGTTATGGAGTTATACTGGAAAACATAATTTTTTTTGTCATTTTCAACACCCTGTAACTCGGTTATTATTCATCTTAGGGTATATGTTTATTGGAACTTATAGCTTTAAAATTAAGTGATAATTCTACCATCGGAGTTTGTCCCTTTTATTCTGGGACACCCTGTATATACAGGGTGACCCAAAGTTCAACCGCCAAACTTTCAGGATCACTTGTTTAGGTAAAATGGAAACTTTTTATTCATATAACAATGTATCCTAACTTGCTTCGTTTTCGAAATACAGAGTGTTCAACGTTTTCACAAAAAAACAGTTTTTTATCAATTATTTAATAACCTTGCTGATTTTAAAAAAAACTGTCACGCTTGAATGCGGAAATGAAGGGTTTCTTTCAATGTACTTATGGCAACATCATATTCAGTGGTGTCCCAAGGGGTAATCTGATTAAGGACGAATCATTGTACTCCACTGTTTTTTTGCATGTTCAGTTTTGTTCTGGACCAAGCGATTGTTTATTTCAGTATCTTCCTTGATTTTTGGAAAACAATTTGAAAACCGATTCCTTGTAACAAAAAAAACTCCCTGAGAAATTGATATGAGGACAAATGTATTTATTGTATTTTATTAGTAAATGGAGAAACAAAAAATTCACAAAAATTACCACCATTTTTTTCAATACAAAATTAGCACCTACGAACGATGGATTTTGCAGCTGCACGGCACCTTGCTGGTGTGATCTCTGGATCTGCTTGAACAACCCTTTCTAGGAAAATATTTTCGTCGTTGATGGGCTCGTCATACACTTTGATTTTCGTTGTACCCTATACAAAAATCCATAGGGGTTAAGTGAGGAGATCGTGCAGGCTACGGAACTTTGACACCCTATATCTCAGCAAGTTAGGACACATGATTATAGGAAACAAAAGTTTAAACCTGGGTCATCCTGTATATTCATGTGTTTGCATATCATAAATTACTAAGTGAACTTTTACCATTGTAGTGTTTCTGGGGAAGGAAATAAACATTTCCGAAAGCCTAAACAACAAGAACAACTGTTTCTTTTTTAACTTCCGTCTTTTGACTGTAACTCCAAGAATAATTGGACACTCAATACATTTTCCTCTTCAGACACAATTATATAGATTGATTTTTGATAACGACTGAAAACTGGAATTATCCGAGTGAGGCACTTATAAAAACAGAAACATATAAAGAAACATTCATTGGGTATAAGGGGAGGACAGGGTAATGGGAGTCAGTGGGTAATGGGAGTCACATACATATCTACGCAACTAAACATGCGAGCATCGCGTAAACGATCTGTTCCCCTCCACCCATGTCCTTCGGCACTGTGTTGAACGGCTCGCGCCAGTAGGCCACCGAGCTTTGAAAGAACGGCTGTGTTTTGATTTCGTGCCCCGCCCGTGTAATTTTTCGTCGTCGTAAAATAAAAGGTGAGTGTCGAAATTTTTACAGTTCACGATTAAAATATTCACAAGCATTTATCCGACATTAAAAATGATGATGTATAATGCGTTAGTAATTCATAAGTTTTTTTATTCTCAATTTTTTTCTCATTAGTGTAGTTTTGGAAAATGAGAGTCAGGTGACTCCCGTTACCCACAAGTAAGGTGTGTTTAAAATTATTTATTTTTATATTTTTTAGATGCCGAAAGTACTAGTCAGAACTACCCATAAAGCTTCCTGGACTCCTGATATCCTGGAAAAAGCTGTACAGCTGATTGAACAAGGTTTTTCTATAAGAAAAGCTGCTGAAGCAACGGGTATACCGTTTTCAAGTCTCCAAAAAAGGTACAAAAAACATTCTATATCAGAACCATCTCTAGGACGTCATACTATCTTCAGCCCTGATGTAGAAGCTAGCAACTTTGGTGAAAAAGATGGCCAATATTTTTTATGATTGCACCGGTAATCAAATAAGAAAAGTAGCATTTGACTTTGCTGAAAGCTTGAACTTAAAACACAATTTTAACAAAACTACGAAAACGGCTAGGCGTGATTGGCTGAATGCATTTATGATCAGAAATGACATTTCAGTTAGGAAGTCAGAGGCTATCAGCATAAATATATTCACTGCATTTAATAAAACTGAGGTGCAGTTATTCTATGAGCTACTTGGACGACTGATGGAAAAGCATAGATTTGTTCCAAAAAACATCTATAATTGCGACGAGACCGGCATTTCAACAGTACAAACTCCCGGTAAAATTTTATCTACAAAAGGTCAGAAAAGAGTGGGATCAATTACAAGCTGGGAGAGAGGTAAAAACATTACCTTGATGTGTGCAATGAGCGCTGCTGGCGAATTCATCCCACCGATGTTTATTTTTCCTCGGAATAGGATGACTCATCTACTAGAGAAGGGCGGCCCAGCAGGAGCTCTGTACAAATGCTCTGACAATGGTTGGATCGAAGAAAATCTCTTTATTGAATGGCTGTCGCACTTTAAACAGCACGCTAAGCCATCCGCAGATGAGCCCATCCTTTTGATACTAGATAACCATGCTAGCCATATTTCTCTTTCCATCTACGAATATTGCAAGTGCAATTACATTCATATGTTGTCTCAGCCACCACATACGTCGCACAGAATGCAACCCTCAGATGCTTTGGGCCATTCAAAACTGCTTACAAAAAAAATGTGATTTAGTTCTCAAAAGCCATCTTGCAGAAAAAATTACCCCTCATGACGTAGCATCCTTGGTGAAGAAAGCATTTAATTATGTTGCGTCTATTAGTAAAGGAGAATCAGGGTTTAGATCCACTGAATCCCGGAGTATTCACGGATGAAGATTTTATCGCAGGAGAAATTATCCAATTACAATTACAGTTCAAGATTGCGATGAATCCCTTTCAGCTACTAACACAACTTCCAAGCCAGCAGAACCATCAATTCCCAGCAAATCACAAAAGATTAACTCACCTGCTCCGAGCACTTCAAAACAAATTGACTCACCAATTCCTATCTTATCCAACAAAGAAGTCCCACGAACATAGCAGCTACATGGAATGATTTTATCAAGTTGCCTAAAAAAATACCTGTTATCAATGTAAGGAAGGGTCGAAACAAGCAGCACGCCACAGTGTTAACGTCGACGCCTATCAAAGTGAATCTAATAGAAAAAGAAATTAAGAAATTGAAAAAAGCAAGTGAATAGAAAGAGAAAGAAAAAAGAAGTCCAAAGGTGAAGGACAAGTAAAGAAAACTAAAGTACAGACGAAGGAAAATGAAAAGAAAAAGCGACGGGTACTTCAAAAATCAAGCGAAACCTCAATATCATAGACTACAAGCCCATATAAAAATTTGGGGAGGTCATTTGACCCAGGATGAAACATATTCAGAACGATGCTTCTATATGAAAAAATAACCTTGGGCAATATGCCGTCAATTCTTGGTGGTGCAAATGATTGTAATAATAATAATTTTTCATCTGAAGATGTGGTTTTCCGGCAAAATATTCTTGTATGTCATTCCTCAGGTTGGTAGATTATGAGATAATAATCTACTAGAACCTACTGCCGTACAAAAATAATGGGACCGGAATCCAGGTTTTTTTTTTAATTTTCGGAAATTGAAATTTTTTTCTGGCTTCCGGTCCCATTATTTTTGTACGGGAGTAGGTTCTGGGAGATTATTATTTCATAATCTAATAAAGTGAGGAATGCCGTACATGAATATTTTGTCGAAAAAGCACATTTTCGGATGAAAAATGATTATTATTATAGTCATTTGCACCACCAAGAATTGGCGGCATAGTGCCTAAAGCTCTATTTTCATATAGCAGCATCGTTCTGAATATGTTTCATCCTGGGTCAAATGACCCACCCAAATTGTTATATGGGCTTGTAGTCTATCAGATTTTAGTACCAAAGACTTATGCCAGGATGATGAGGATGACGACGCAGAAGAAGATGTCGGAAACAGATGCCTAGTATGCTGCGACTTCGGGAGAAACAACGAGATGTGGTACAGGTGTACCTCATGTGGGTTATGGGCTCACGCTGACTGTACTGGATGGGACTCGGCTGAAGGTTATGTTTGCAACGTCTGTTGAATTTTCTTTGACTTCGATTACCCTGAGGGTGATCACCATTGCCCCCACGTCAGTGCAATGAAAGTCAAATTTGTTTTTTTAATTGTAATAATCACCAGACGTGATTACCAAAGTGATCGAAATGGATCTCATATAATAGCTAATTAAGTAAATTTAGTTTATTGGCAGTTACAATAAATATATCATATTTAATTAAGGTTATATTTGATTTCTCGCTTAAGTGACTCCCATTGCCCCTTTTCACCCTAAGCTCAAATTTCAGAGAAACTGTGGACACGTGTTTACATCTGTTGGTCATTGTCAGTATGATGTGGCCAAGTGCAAAGGTATGCAACACTTGGCTGGGACGTCACATTTGCGGCTTCTAGTGGTATTGTCACTCTTGTAGTATAACTGCCTCTGGCGATGCTAGTTGTTGCCTTGTCTTCTAACAGAAGCCACAAATGTGCGGTTGGCTCCTTCTGTTTCTGACTTGGCAACTGAGTGTTTCACTTCACATCTTGGAATTTGGCTAAATCGTACTGACGTTGACCATCATTCTGAAATACATGACTACAGCTGCTCTACAGTTTGAGGATTATACAAAATACATTTTTCTAGATATAAGCAAATAGTAGACAGGTAATTTTTGCTGATTAGTTGGGATACAAAACAGGAAAATTTTGGGTATAGCAGCAAGCAAAACGTTACTCTTTTAACACTATATTTCCGATATTTCAACAGTGAATACTGTCATCTTCAGGGAAGCTACAAGTAACTAGCAAAATGGTACGATAAAATGGAATGGAAGCTTAATGAAAAAAAGCACTTACTGTGTTGATGAGAATTATTGCTATAGATGTAATATTTATTGATAAAAGTAACAGCATGTTATCTGAGGTACATATAAAAATTAATTTTAAAATTATTAGAATTCTTTCCCGCACGTGGAGATATGCATACCCCCGTACAGCTAGCAGAACCACTTTGGAATTATCAAAAGAAAAATTGGCCATAATTTTAGGCTAATTTATTACCCTATTCCCAAATTTTTTGCTCTTCAATTGTGAGAGATATCGCGGCTTCTTAACGTTAAGCTGGCAGAACCAAACCACCAAACGAATGATTATGAAAAGTATAAGCACACCATAATTCTAGGCTCATTTTAGGTTCACGTTTGAACCTATCGCCGATTTTTTTGGATTTCGTTTTTCTAAAATAATCCTGGGTTCTGCTAGCTTTACCGTTAAGCTAGCAGGGCCCAACATTAAAAAAGCAACTCGGAACAAATCCAGTTGAACAATAATTTTAGGCTCTATTCAGGCTGATTTATTACCAATTAAATTTTTTTTTGGTCTTTAGTTGGAGGAGAAATCATAGGTTGTGTTAGCTCAATACTGAGCTGGCAGTACCAAAACGCTAACCAAATCGTTATGAAAAGTCTGATCGCACCATAATTTCAAGCTCATTTTAAGCTCACGTTTGAACACATCGCCATTTTTTTTTAAATGCGCATTTTAAAAAAAACCTGGGTTCTGCTAGCTAGAAAGCAACTCAGAACAAATCCAGTTGGACAATTATTTTAGGCTTTATTCAGGCTAATTTATTACCCAATTATTTATTTTTTTGCCCTTCAGTTGGAGGAGAAATCATAGGTTGTGTTAGATCAACACTGAGCTGACAGTACTAAAAGGCTAACCGAATCGTTAAGAAAAGTCTGATCGCACCATTATTTTATGCTCATTTTAGGCTGACGTTTGAACCCATCGCTGATTTTTTTGGAATGAGTTTTTTTTTAAATCCTGGATTCTGCTAGCTCTACCGTTAAGCTAGCAGAACGCAACCATTAAATAGCAACTCAGAACAAATCCAGTGGGACAATAATTTTAGGCTCTATTCAGGCTAATTTATTACCAAGTTATATATTTTTTTGCTCTTCAGTTGGAGGAGAAATCATAGGTTGGACTAGCTTAACACTGAACTGGATTTATACCAAAAGACGGACTCACTATAAAAAATGTGATTTTTTTCAATAGGACATATATGTCGAGTGACATTTAAAGATTAAAAAAAAATAACTGAAAGGGAAAAAAATACATAAACACAAATCCTGCCATAATCTTTATTGAACTAAATTGTTGTCAGCCGGTTGTCAAAAATACCAAATGTTAAACAACCAGTTGGTACACAGTAGCACAGAACAATCAAATATTTTCGCTAGTACATGGAACATAAATATCCAGAAAATTTTGAGGTTCTCATGTAGACAGCTTTCTAGTTATGTCGATATTTCATTTTATAACAATAAATTAAATTTTGATTAGCCCGAATTGTTCAAAATTTGGTGGAAAACGAAAGCAACTAGGTAAATCGGTGGACACACCTTAAAATAAGATCTACCGTAAAGTCGATAGGAACGGCAACGCTGCGGGATGGCACTGGTCCGCTCAAAATCGTTCAAACGGACACCTGCCGACAGCAATAAAAAATAATTTATGTAATTTATGCAACAGTCGGAGTGGAACTCTTATTTACAAATAAACATATTTTTGACTGCAGTAAAATTACCCCCACCTACCCCATTTTTGCGACTGAAATACATAAAAATATCATGTGACTTGACATTCGACGGTGATGATCACAGTTCGCAATAATAAATGGACTGCATTCAGCAGAAAGGAACCAATTCACAAAACACGAAAAAGTTGGAAAATGGTACCTTTTAGTACAGTTTATATTGATCTAGTTTTCAGCAGAAAGGAACCAACCTAAAGAATATAATCTTTTTTAATACTGAAGGGAACCAAGTAGGCATTGGTTTCATTTTCTGATAAATTAAGTGTTTTATATTCCGTATAAAAGAACCACTAGATATTGGTCTCTATCGAAACTAAATTTAATTTCTTCAAAAAGAACCATGTAAAAATAGTTCTTTTAGTAAAAAAGATGAACTGAATTAAATGTCAGCAGAAAAGAAACCAATAACTATTGGTTCTATTCACTGAATAAACTTGACTTGTCATCTTGTCAAAACTCGTCAGTATTAATCTATTCTTCGAATGATCAGGAAGTGTTTTAGGTAATGTTTATATTTTTGCGGAGAGTTTACATTATATTAATATTAAGAATTGATTGAACTAAGTTAAGTTTTAGTTAATTTAATCGAGTATGTCGCGAGGAATGCGTTTAACTGAATTGGCAATCGAAAAATGTCAAGGTAAGTGTATTATTGTGTTTTCAACAATAATTGAAGAAATTATTTCATTCTCCCATAAACATTGATACTCAATTGAAATGACCCTATATTCATTATTTTTTACTCTCTTTTTTCAGAAAATAAATTATTAGATTTGTTAGCTTCAAGCTCATCTGATTGTCCTGAAAATGATTCTACAACCGACACTAATCTGTACCAAAGTGAGTATTATCAATATTTTTGCAGTTTAATGTTCTGATCTTCTTAAAATTAATTAATAGACGTTATACATATTACTATTGACGTGACTATTTGTTTCAGCAACTGACTTTGTCCCTCTGGAGAAAGATGATCGTCGAAAACATTATGGTCTGATTTCTATAAGTTTAACAGATAACGGTTTACCAAATGAAAACATTCTTGCAGGTGATGATTTGGACTGCATTAAGCAGAAAGGAACCAATCCACAAAACACGGAATAAGTTGGGAAATGGAACCTTTTAGTACAGTTTATATTGATCTAGTTTTCAGCAGAAAGGAACTAACCTAAAGAACATAATCTTTTTTAATACTTATGTTAGAAAAAATCCTTGGATCAAAATTAGAGTTGGTTATGTTAACAGAAAGGAACCAAGTAGGTATTGGTTTAATTTTCTGATAAATTAAGTGTTTTATATTCCGTATAAAAGAACCACTAGATATTGGTCTCTATCGAAACTAAATTTAATTTCTATAAAACGAACCATGTAAAAATAGTTCTTTTAGTGAAAAAGATGAACTGAATTAAATTTCAGCAGAAAAGAACCAATGGTTATTGGTTGTCTTTAGTAAGCAATTTTTCTTGAAAACAGTTTGTCAGAAAAGAAACCAATAACTATTGGTTTTATTCACTTGACTTGTCATCTTGTCAAAACTCGTCAGTATTAATCTATTCTTCGATTGACCAGGAAGTGTTTTAGGTTATGTTTATATTTTTTCGGAAAGTTTACATTATATTAATATTAAGAATTGATTGAAAAAAGTTAAGTTTTAGTTGATTTAATCGAGTATGTCGCGAGGAATGCGTTCAACCGAATTGGCAATCAAAAAATGTCAATGTAAGTGTATTAACCTTTCGGGACTAACATGTTTGAGTGGAATTCGGGGACTAACATCGGTCTCAGAGACCGACTCACAAAAAAAAGGTTTCATGTTTTCAATAATTATCAGTTGAAGCATTTTATAGTTAGGGTAGGGTATAAAAAGACATTTAGAGCATGTTGTATAATTATTGAAAATTTACAGAAAGTATTATAAACTTTTCAAAAACATATAAAATAAAAAAACGTATGACCCAACTTTAAGTAGTAAAAACTAAAAATGTAACTTTTTCGTAAAAAAGTAAAGCAATATATATTCATAATATGTTAGTTATTTAACCTAAACAATAGACACAATTGTTGGAATTGGCAGAAACTGAAATTCTGTCGTTAAAGTTCATCAAATTTTTCGATGCATTCCTTGCATGTGGGGGTTAGATGTTCCAAACACATAAATTTATTGCACCTGTGACAGCTAAATCTGGTTTTCCTACTTTTTTTGGAAGAACAGTAGAAACAACGTCCATGTGCAGGAAGAGTAGGAGTTTGATTTTCAACAATAGTGTAGATTTCTTGTATTCTCAATTTAGTTGTTCTGGGAAGACCATTAGAGTTGACACGCTTTTTAACATGAGCTTCTACCAATTGATATCCAAGATCTTCTATAAATGATCTTCTTGGAATCGGAGGTTTATCTCCATTATTATTATTTTGGTATATTATGAAGGAGTTGATAGAAGCTATGTTCAAGGCACCATACAAAATTACCATAGGCCAACGCCGTGTATTTCTTGCACAATCGTAAGCTGCACATAATTTGTCAACGGTGTCCACTCCACCTTTTGTACGATTGTAGTCAATTATAATTTGTGGCTTATTTGTTTCACTATCAAGCGAATCATCTTCCCTGTGCCAGGTCGAGAGGAGAAATACATTTTTATTTTTTTTCGGAATGTACGACAGTAGGGTACACTTTTCTTGATACCCGAATATAGTTGTTCCTTCAGGTCTCTTCATTTTCATTTCGTTAGGAATTTGAGGTTTGTTTTTTCTCAGTGTACCTGTAACTGTCAGCCCATGATCATTCAATAATTTATAAGCTAAGGCAGTAGAACTGAAAAAATTGTCCATAGTAACATTACGGTGTGAGCCCCATATGGGTTGGCATAACCTTGGCACTAGTGAAATATTGGATGTATCTAAACTATATGGACCCACTGGTTGTGCACCACAATAGATCTCCATTTTAGCAGTGTAAAACATTTTTGCGTCTACTAAAGAATAAACTTTCAACCTATATTTGTTGGGTTTAGATGGAATATAGACTCTGAATCCACAGCGGCCTCTAAATGACCACAATATTTCATCCACAGTTACATACTTTGACAGCGAAATATATTTGGGAAAATTTTCATTTAGTTCATCAAAAAATTCTCTTACTGCTGCTAGTTTATCTAATTTTACCTTCTCTGTTCTTGTTGTATCATCGTCCATTCGGATATTTTGCAGCAAAAACTTGAACCTTTCAAGGGACATTGTCAATCTGAAAATCTCTATTCCCATGACATTGGATCTGAACAGATCGCGTATATTTTGGCGACCACTTTTTGATTTTCCAGAAATATAAAGCAGCCCAAGTAGGGCTTTCAGTTCATCAATATCAGTGAGTCTGGCTGTTCTATATTCCTTGGAATATTGTTTCCTTTCTATTTGTCTGTTAGTGTGGACGACAATTCTTTCTAACATGGTGTCAGTGATAAATAAACTCCATATTTCAATTGCAGTTTTTTTCTCTTTTGCTAAACCTTTTACTCCTGGTAACGTTGTTATAATATTATCTGACCGTGTTCTTACATTTGGATATCTGGTAAAATGTTTTCTCCATTTGGTGCCATCTTTGGAAATGAAACAAGGTATACGAACAGACCTGTTGGTTTCAGGTTCTGCAGCAACTTCTTCTATATCATCGTCGGACATTTCTTGCTCGGTATCCGAGTTTTCCTCCTGAACCAATAACTCATCTTCTTCTAGGCTAACGTCACTGTCTTCAGCTAATTCTATATCGCTATCTACCTCTTCAAAGAGCTGTTGAAGTCTTCTGACTTCTTCCTCGTAACACCTTGAAGACATTTTTATCTGAAACCATTACCCAACTATTAAAAAAATATAACATTTCCAAGAAATAATTTTTCATCTTACCACTTTACTAAATCAAAACAGTAACGGGACGACTAACTTCGGTCTTCGAGACGGATCACGTAAAATCTCAAATGAGGAAAACAGTCACAACATCCACCTTTGACGCCTCCGCAGACACTGATCAGTTAGGAAGGTACTGAGAAGGGCGAAATTGTAACGCTGGCGATCGGGCCGTATTCGGAATAATTCGTAATCGTCGGTCTCAGAGACGTACTGTTAGTCCCGGAAGGTTAATGTGTTTTCAACAATAATTGAAGAAATTATTTTATTCTCCCATAAACATTGATACTCAATTGAAACGACCCTATATTCATGTTTTTTTACTCTCTTTTTTTAGAAAATAAATTATTAGATTTGTTAACTTCAAGCTCATCTGATTGTCCTGAAAATGATTCTACAACCGACACTAATCTGTACCATAGTGAGTATTATCAATATTTTTGCAGTTCAATGTTCTAATCTTCTTAAAATTAATTAATGGACGTTAATAGATATATATTACCATTGACATGACTATTTGTTTCAGCAACTGACTTTGTCTCTCTGGAGAAAAATGATCAACGAAAACATTATGGTCTGATTTCTATAAGTTTAACAGATAACGGTTTAATAAATTGATGGATGTAGCCGTTACTACGTGGTAGGAAATCATCACGAAAAATGAGAAATAAAACTTGTTTTTTACCACTCAAGAAGCCAGTGCAGACAGCCAAGAGGTCCGTCAAACAGCACTATGGAGTGTAGTTTTTGCCATATAACAGGGCACACAGTAGAGCGTTGTTTTAAGAAGAGAGCCTCGTGTTTTAAGTGTGGATCCGTCGGACATTAGTCTCGAGAATGCCGGAAGAGCAGTTCTCGTAGACACCAGGATTAAGGTGTCAATAACAGACAACGTTTAAACGACAGGGCGGCTTCTGGAAGTCCCCCAAAAGAAGCCGGAGAAACAGAAAATTAAGATTTGGGGAGTGGGTTTCGGTATTTTCATATTCGAAGAATGAGGAACAGAAAAATACAGTAAGTAAATGGAACCATAAGAAATTTATCAATAGATTCCGGAGCCCAGTTATCACTAGTACAGAGAAGTGTAGTGAGAGGTGAGAAAATATACAGAGGGAAGGATTATGCCCTCAGGGATGTATAGAGAAAATTAATCCCTTATTTAGGATCTGTGTATTTGCAGATTAAATTGAATAATAAACAAGTGATTACACATACATTTTTAGTAGTAGGTACTGGTGATTTTTCTACAGCAATTATTATAGGAATGGATTTTATCTGCCGTTTTCAGGTAGTGTTAAACTGGAAATACAACAAAATGTACTTGTTAGGCGAAGAAATTGATTTGATATGTGAACCCGTTTGCGTTAGAAGTTCACAGCAGCGAGGAATATTTGACAAAAGGATGGATGTCATGGAAGAAAGTATACGGAAGGTTAGAGAGTTATTGGAAAAGATTTCGAAAGAAAGTTCTCTGGTAAATTCGGTACTACCACGGCCGAAGATGTCCGGGTTGGTAGAGTGTGGTAGCTCTACTGATTCTATGGTTGCAGAATTACCTACGAATGACTTTTCAAGGAAGTTTATTAGAATACCTGAAGGCCCACGTCAAGGAGGAGATACCAGGAGTGTTTATCGTCCAGAGTTAGACGAAGAGTTTTTGTTACCCCGTAAAGAAAATAATTTCATACAGCACTGGGATACGCGTTGTCCTCCCGCAATGAGAATAAGCACTAGTGTGGATTTTAGAAGAGGCTTATGGCAGCCCCCAGAAGTGGGCATGCCTAGGAACCGCTTGGAAACACAGTGTTCTTCCTAAATAAGAGCTTGCACAAGCGAGAGAATTGGGAGAGACTCAAAGAAGTCCCCAGGTTATGAGAACCGCTTGGAAACGCAGTGTTCCTCCTCAAAGGGAGCTTGCACAAGCGAGAGAATTGGGAGAGACTCAAAGAAGTCCCCAGTTTATGAGAACCGATTAGAAACGCAGTGTTTTTTTTCGAAGGGAGCTTGCACAAGAGATAGAATTTTGGCAGAGACTCAAAGAAGTGCCCAGGTTATGAGAACCGCTTGGAAACGCAGTGTTCTTCCTCAATGGGAGCTTGCATAAGCGAGAGAATTGGGAGAGACTCAAAGAAGTACCCAGGTTATGAGAACCGCTTGGAAACGCAGTGTTCTTCCTCAAAGGAAGCTTGCCCGAGCGAGAGAATTAGGCGAGGCCCAGAAGAGCCTCCAAATGGTAGTAACCGTTTGAGTATGCAGAGTCTTTCCTCAATGGAGGCCTGCCCAAGCGAGGGTTTTAGGGGAGGTTTAGGAGAACCCCCATTATATTGTAGAAAGTGTTCGTTTGAACAATGTCAGTCTGCTATGGAAACATACGAGTATTGTTGTGATTTACCTCCGGAAAATAGGAATGACGGAGAAGTGTTGTTAAAGGAAGACGAAAAGAATTGCCTAAATACGAAAAATGGTAGTGGGAAAAACGAGGAGTCAAAAGTTGATAAAGGACAAGCCTGCTATTACAACGGGAATCAAAGAAAGAACAAAATAATCCCTTTACTGGAGTTTATTGGAAATACGAAGGACCAGTTTAAAGACATAAAAATGTTAGCAACAGAAGGTCCGGAGCATGTTAGTAGCAACGTGACGCGAGAACGAGAACCTCAAAGTGCGTTTACGAAGAAGAAAAAATTAAACAGTGCGACAGTATGGATGCTTTTTTGGAATCCATCGAAACAATTGGAAACGTGGAGTGCAAACGAGAAATATTGAAAACTATGCTGAGATATTTGGTTCGCGAAATGGACTTTTTACCGATCGTCACAATCCGGGAAGGCATCCGGTTGAGACGGTGCATCATTGTGTCTTGAATATACGCATTCCACATGGTTTATTCGAGAGTCCTGCTCGAATTAGGAATCGCGTATGGTGATTGCGAATATTGCCATTCGACAATGTTCTCTGCGGTGACCCCTCCTGAAGCTTTCATAGTGGCCCCTTTCCACCTGATTGACGGTAAATAAGGTACTCAGTCCGCAGGTCACCCATCGTTCACGCCCGACCTAAGGCCTGACCTACGTTGCCAGGCGTTAAATAGCTGGCCCGACGCAGGGAGACCTTTTTCAACCCCAGAAGGAACATTAAGTATCTCGGGCAGTAGAAAAACACTGACCACAATTGACTGCGCCATGGCTAATTGGCACGAGCCGGGCACATCTTCCGGCAACACAGCGTGTCTGGAGGAGAGGCCATTATCGTCAAAGCCGTCCACGTCTGCCCAAGAGGAAGCTCCTCGTTTCCGTAGAAATTCGTATGTCATGGGACCTAAGAAAAAGATGTTAATCGTGCGTGAGAAATCGCAGGACAGAGACGAAGGTAGTCCTTAAGAAATATGGGACTGATAAACAGTAGAGTATTAGTTAGATAGGTGTTTTTTTTTGGTTGGAATGTAGAAGCGTAGATACATTTTTAGAAGTCACGATTGTTACTGCAGTAGTATTGTAGATGTTGAATAGCTGTCAAAAAAATCCTTTTTGAAATGTATCGTTTTTTTTGATAAACATGACAAATCAGATGTCATAAAAAAACGGCCGAACCCGTTTTTTTGACTTAGGGCAGAGGTGTATGGTGATCAACCAAGACAACCCCCTGTAAGACCTTGCAATAACACAGGAATTAGCAAAAGAGCGTAAAAAAAGATACTTCTATGAAATCAATTTTAGTTTGAAAATTCGTGAGACAGCAAATTCGATCACATATTGGAAATAATAATTGTCTACCAAGAGAATATGGAAGTCTTTTGTGTACACCTATTAGAGGAATAATAATAATCAGAATAATGGGAATATTGTGAAGGCTGGAAAACGATAAATTATACAGGGTGTTATGTAATAAGTGTCCGATATTTAACAGGACGATTCATCAGTTATTTATAAGGTAAAAAGTTCATATAAACATGGGTCCGCAAGGCCTTCACTTTTGAGATAGAGGGTGTTCGGTTTTTCGTGAATAAATTTTGAAATAATGTCTATATTTGAACAAAAATTGGTATTTGGGCACTTTTCAATATGAGAAATTCAAATTTGATCTCTGTTTGGCACTTTATTGTAGGGTGCGCCACCTACAGGTCTTTGTCTCTTTTGGGGAGTCACAACTTTTTCGTGCATGTATGTATCACATTTTCTAGAAAAAAAACATATTCCACTATCATTTTTACGTGAAAAAGAAATACTTGTCAAAAGTCGCTACAAGCAGCAGTTTTCGAGATATTTTAATTTAAATTAACCGATGCATCCAATCGCCTTCTCATTGATTTGCGAACTCTTTGAAAATTGAATAATCAAGTAGGCTAGTAAGTTTATTCCAATGTTTTTTTTGTGCTGTCATTTCAAAAATTATATCTTGACGCATAGTTAAATAGTTCTATTTATTACTAGTGTGATTATTTTATTGAAAATGGTAAACTTCACCAATGCAGAGTATGCTGACATACATTTTACATACGGACTCGCTAACGGAAATGCATATGAGGCTAGACGTTTATATCAGGAGCGTTATCCGAACCGCACGACTCCTACTTCAAAAACCTTTCCAAGAATTCACACTCGGTTAAGGGAAACAGGAAGTTTTGAGAAAGCTAGTCATCTGTCGGGTGCACATCGGACGGTAAGAACCCCAGCAACCGAGGAAGCAGTTCTTAATCTGGTAGGAGAACACCCGGAAACAAGCTCCAGGAAAATAGCGCTGACGTTGAACATTTCCCATGTTCTGGTATGGAAAATTTTAATTGATAATTTGTTATATCCCTACCATATTCAGAGAGTTCAGGCACTCCTCCCTCCTGACTTTCCGTTACGTATCAACTTCTGTCGTTGGTTTCTCCAACGCCTTATTCAAAATCCTTTATTTGAAAATCAAATCCTGTTTACCGACGAAGCAAAATTCTCACGCAACGCTATACGCAATTTTCATAACAATCATTTGTGGTCAGAGGATGCGATACAGGAATCACATTTTCAAGAACAGTTCTCCCTCAACGTGTGGGCAGGAATCCTTGGAGATTATCTGATAGGCCCATTCTTTATTCCGGGGAGATTAAACGGAGAGAGATATCGTCATTTTCTTGAAGCAGATTTGCCTATTTTACTAAAATATGTGCCGCTTAGACTACGACATGAAATGTGGTTTATGCATGACGGTGCCCCGGCACATTTTAGCATACAAGCGCGAGAGTTCTTAGACCAAACTTTCGACAACCGTTGGATAGGTCGGGGAGGGCCTCAACCATGGCCCCCTAGGTCACCAGACCTTAATAGTTTAGATTTTTGCCTGTGGGGACATCTGAAATCCTTAATTTACCAGACACCTATCCAAAATAGAGAAGAATTAAGAAATCGAATAATTAACGCATGCAGATCGATTCAAGATACTCCAGGAATTTTCCAAATAGTGCCAGAATCAATGAGAAGAAGATTGGATGCGTGCATACAGGCAGGAGGTGGACATTTCGAACATTTATTGTAATTTTGAATTAAATTAATATTTTGTGTTCCGTTATTTATGGTTTATTAGGAATTAGCTTTTGAAATGTTTCTAGGTTAAATAAAAAAACAAAACCTTTTTTTTTCATTTTTGGAAAAACGCATACATCGATTAATTTAAATTAATATATCTCGAAAACGGCTGCTTGTAGCGACTTTTCACAAGTATTCTTTTTTCATGTAAAAATGATAGTGGAATATGTTTTTTTCTAGAAAATGTGATACATACATGCACGAAAAAGTTGTGACTCCCCAAAAGAGACAAAAACCTGTAGGTGGCGCCCCCTACAATAAAGTGACAAACAGAGATCAAATTTGAATTTCTCATATTGAAAAGTCCCCAAATATCAATTTTTGTCCAAATATAGACATTGTTTCGAAATTTATTCACGAAAAACCAGAATAAAAATAAATTTTCAACACCCTCTATCTCAAAACTGAAGGCCTTGCGGACCCATCTTTATATGAACTTTTTACCTTATAAATAACTGAGGAATCGTCCTGTTAAATATTGGACACTTATTACATAACATATTAAGATCGTTAAACTGACACAATAGTTATAAAAAAATCGTATATTATGGCGATTGTGTCGCTTATGCCCATTACAATGCTCGTTAAAATGACAATGCTCACGAAAGGGGTATTTATGATAGCAATGAGCATAATTGTGATCCGCGAGATACGTAATAAAATAAGAATTATGTATTCTTACTGACTATAAAAAGCCCACTACCATTCTCTAGACGTTTCGTTCGGTGTTGTTCGATTAAACGTTTAGTTCAGTGCTGTTCAGAGTAAAACGTTTTTTACTCAGTATGTAAAGTCAGTCAGTTCGTTACGCAATGGCGAATTGTTGAGGCAAATTAGAGCCTACAATTTTATCTAAAGTAGTTACAATCAAATGGTTCTGTGAACCCAAGTATATAGTTTCCAATTTATAGAATAGAATAGAAATTTATTTATACTGAGCAACAAACAGAATGATTTCCACTTACATGTTACACAGTTGTAAAGAGTTTCTTAATACATAAAATTCATTGAACACAATGGTACATTTAAAATATAAAATTATAAAGTAAAAAATATAATAAAAATACAATACTACAGATAGAGATAAGATAATATAGTTCAGAATACCATAAATCAGTTGAGAACAATAAAATTGAATATGCCAGAGAAGATTCAGGTACAGTTGAGCATTCGAAGGAGTTGTCCCTCTGTAATATTGAATATATCTAGATCAAAGTATTTCACCATTTCGTTAACGGTCTCTAGACATTGTTGAAGAGGAGACAAACTGTTCGAGACACGAAATAGATTGTCTCTTCTTCTAAGTCTTATATCAGGTACGATAAAATCAATGGTTTGGAGAATTTCAGGTGCTTTCAATGTTCTAAGAACGTTAAAAACGAAAATTACTTCCGAGGACTCACGTCGATCTTTCAATGGTTGGACATTAAATTCTAATAGATGGCTAGAGTAAGATATAAATAAGGGCCAGACCTTGTGTTTTTGGATTTTTTCTATCATATCGGAATATAAAAAAGTCTTTGGATTCCAAATGACACATCCATATTCTAGTTTAGATCGAACAATGGAATTGAAAAGTATTGAACAAGTATCGTGACTGAATTCACGGCTAGATCTCAAAACAAAGCTCAATTTCCTAGAACATTCAGACACTAAGTATTCAATATGCCTAGAGAAATTGAACACACCAGAGAAAAAGATACCAAGATCTTTCATCTCATCGATTCTCCGCAGACTGGTGCCATTAATGTAATAGTCATCGACAGTGGGTGACCTCTTTCGTGTGAAACTCATTATTTTGCATTTAGCTTCTTTGAGAGATAAGTCAGATACTGAAAAGTAATTCGATAGATTATCGAGGTCATCTTGAAGCTTAACAGAGTCTCTGTTAGTTCCAGTGAAGAACAAACGTTGAGTTTTTATATCAAAAGCAAATCAAGTGTTTTCTGTACCTAAGTAGGAAAAGTGAAGTACTTCGATCATAGTAATAAGTACAGTATTTTTACGCCCTTCAATAGAAATTCGCATCTCTCTCGAATACCTGAAAGCATCGTTCCATCATAAATTGTGTGGAATCAGTGTTGACTGGCGACGTTCCCCTCACAGCTGTGGTAGTTTCGTTTGATGATGCTCGTCTTATGTAAGTAGGTCAATGACCATATGTTTCCGTGAAGAAATGCTTGTCAACAGCTGTTTTTACCAATTTCTTTTTCTCTTTGGCCTATATAATGAACTGAATATTTTTAACTATCTCTATCTCACATGATTGTTTATATTTTGTAACGTTGACAACGGTACGTAGTTGTTTTCCTCGTATAAATAGGTCACAAGGTGAAATTTCTAAACACTTGTCATTCGATCACCACATGTAATAAGGGTATGGTCCGTAAGCCAACCAAAGATAACCAAAGTTGCGGTTCACAGGTCCGTAACCTCTGAAAAAATCAAAGTGTTTAACTAACCATGACATACGGGACACGGTTCCTGAAAAAAGTGGTCAGGAGTGTAACCACTCCTAGGAGGTCGGTTTTTCTGGTTATCACACCGAACGTTCTGTGACGTGTGTCTACTACTGACGACTGACGTTTAAAAATACAAAATATATTTTGTGTCTTTTACGAAGAGGAATAATTTTTGTTTAAAAAAGTAATCATATTGTATCACAATGGTCAGAAATGAGATAAAGCAAATAATGCCATCAGTGATTGATTTTCGTTTGTAATTTCAGGATATCAATTTGAATGCTTCCTGTACCTGTTTTCACTGTCACCTAGAAATAGGTAGTTTGAATGAACTTGTCAGAGGTGTAAGTCAGGAATGCTTTCTGCAGTATGATGAAATTAGTTTTGATTATGAAACTAATATTGCGAAAGGCGTTTTCAAGCGTTCAGAAAATCCGAAAGATGCTCCGTCTACTACCTCTGGTGGTGTAACTAATTGGACAGATCCAGCAATTAAACTTCTCATTTCCACGTACAAGGAATGTGAGGAAGCATTTGCGTCCCCTCAACATAACAAGAAAACTGTCTGGGGTAAAATAAGCCGAAAACTGGAGGAACATGGTATTCAGATGACAGCCAGGAAATGTGACGAAAAGTGGAGAAATTTGAAGAAAAAATATGACTCAGTGAGACGAGAGAATGAAAAAACAGGAAATGCATCGTCTAATTGGAGATTTTTCAATGAACTCCATAGTATCTATTCAAAAGATCCACTATTCTCTCCTCTGTCCACTGTGAGTAGCACTGGAAAAATAATCATGCAGCAACAACTCGAAACTACTACAAGTTCCAGATCCAAGTTTTCTCCAACAGGACTAGATGTAGGGATCACACCAAAGAGAATCAAGAGAAAATGTACCACCAGCATGGAAGAGTTAGAGAAGAAAAGGCAAGCAAGACATGAGGAAAAAATGAAGTTAAAAGAGAAGTGTTTGAGTGGCTAAAGGCCAGTGATAAAAAAGATCCATCATCTCAAGTGCAGTAGTTTTCAGCTATGAAATTTAAGATTTTGTTTTCAACTATGTGATGTGCAATGTACCAAAGAACTTATCACATTGGCATACTCGTAATGCGTATTTGAATATATGTTAAGTTTTTCTTATGCCTTAGGCTACGATTAGTGCAAGTTTTCTGATATCTCATTTCCTATGGTACATTAGAATGTATTTTTTTTATTGTAAGTTAATACAAAAGTTGTTAACATGACGCCAGTAACTGGTCTATGTGTTTAATTTGGGATAAATATATATATATATATATATATATATATATATATATATATATATATTGATAGGAAATTTTCACTGAATAAATAAAAAAATATTGGTGATGGTTTTTATTTGTAGTCATTACAGAAACAATTCATCACATATATCATTTCTCTTATTCTGGCTTAGAATTCTCAATTCGTGTTCTCCCATATCCACAACTACATTGTCATCATCATGTTCATCTAAATCTTCCTCGTGAAGCTCCAAATTATCATTTTGCATAATACAAATATTATGCAGAACTGTACATGCAATGATATATCTTGTACCCCATACAATGTCTTTCACATCCAGAAAGTGTAAACAGCGAAATCTCTTCTTCAACAAACAAAATGCTCCCTCAATACAACTTCTTACACGGGATAAACAAAAATTGAAATGCCTCTGTGCGTCTGTTAGATGTCCATTGTCTCGGTATGGAGTCATTAGCTGAGGTCTTAGGGGATATGCTTTATCTCCAACTAAATGTGTATCACCTGGGAATATGTTCATATATTCCCATACCTCACTATTTCTCAAAACCCTAGCATCATGACATGATCCTACTTCTCCTGCAGTGGTATGTATAAATTTCAGCTGATGATCACAAACATCCTAGAAGGAAAATGAATTAACGGCCATGAAATAAACTTAATTTTGAAGTATTAACACATGCAAAAAAGCACAGGCACCTGCAATATGAGGGCTGCAAAACCTTTCCTAGTAATATATGACCTGGGGTTTTCTCTTGGTTGTGATATTTTTATATAGGATCCATCTATACATCCCACAGTTCCAGGAAAACCCATGGCAGCAAAAGCTCTTATGATCTCTTGTCTTTCGTCATTTGTGGGCCATGCAATAATTTGGTTACTAATGTTTAACAGAGCATTTGTAACTCTCCGGACTGTTCGTATTGCTGTAGCTTTCCCAATGTTGAAACGTGAGCAAATTGATCTGAAAATAATGAAGATCATGTTTACTATAAAAGTATGAAAACTACAATCAGGAGTACCAAATCGCCATATTGCAATGAATAGTTGGTTTTTGGCGCTACAGGTATGCCTTCCATTGTCGTCATCATTTGTTGCAATGTCGTTTTTAATCAAATTTAAAATGAAATTGAACGTTCCTCTGTACATCCGAAAATGTTCTCGAAATTCCCCTTCTAAATATTCATCAACTACATCCTGTACAAATGTTGTTATCCTTGGTCTGAGAACTATCAAAAGTAAATATCTCATTCTTAAAAATCTACCTCGATTTTTGACTTACCCAAAGGTCCTCTGATATCCCAATTATAATCTTCATCATCACTACTACTACTGCTACTGAGTAGAAGCTCATTCGCCACAAAATTCCTCATTCTGTTATCCATTGTATTGTATTGTTTTTGTTTCTCAAATCTATTCATGAACAACCATAACATAACCTTGTCATTGCTGTCAGAATTCGTTAATGTCATCGGTCATTGCTGCTGCTGGTATTCTGGTCCGTAAATTAACCGATTTTCAAGAAACCGATGTCACATCGGAGTGGTGAAGTGATGGTTAACCTGGTTGACTTACGGACCATACCCTAAGTTTCCTAGAGACATACCGTCCTATTTCACATGAAATATGATTGTTTTAATTCCACAGCTCTTCGTTCCCACGGATATCTCTGGTTAATTAATTGAATCCATAATTGTGTGGTTATCAAGGATTGTTTACAATAATATGGTTAATGTCACTTGGATAACAACGCTTCTTCTTCCTATTTCGAATCGATTTGTTAAAGAAGACGACAGTTCTTCTTCCTATTACGATTCGAATTGTTGGAGTACGCTCACTACATTGATTTTGTTTACACAAACTTCTACTTTCGTGGAAAAGAGAGAGAGAGAGAACTATGTTTGTTATGGTTTTTATGTAGTTTTGAAAATCGCGGAATGCTAGTCTCTTTGATAGTGGCAACAATGAAAGGAAATGTTTTTTTTATTAAAATCAATTTTGGAGAGGACGGAAGTGTTTGAAACACCATTAGTCCATTTCTGACCTGGTAACGCTGAAGCTCGTTGGAGGTTGAATTTGAGTTTATTCAATTTTGGCAACCTACCTAATATTGCTGGACCACACAAATGAGAGGTGAATATTCTAGTTATGTAGAGGTCTATTAAAGGTTACTCGCTTCACGAGATTTAAACATATAAACATTTTTTTGTAAAAGCACGCCTTAAAATTTACTTTTCTTTTTGCCATAGCTATGCCAGGAATTTATCAGAGATTGTAAGAGATAATTTACCAAAGATATTGAGTTATAATTTACGAAAGACTTTAGACAGTATATGGACTAATCGGCCAATTGAAATTTAAAGGCCAATTCAACAAAGTAAAATAAGCTCACGTGGCTTTGTAAAGCTATGATGGTACTGTAAAGCCTGTGATGGTATTGTAAAGCCGATGATGGTTTTGTTAAGCTGTGATGGTATTGTAAAGCCTGTGATGGTACTGTAAAGCCTGTGATATATGATACAACTTGTAATGGTATTGTAAAGCCTGCCATGGTATTGTGAAGCAGAAGAGAATATTGAAGCAGACCCATCGCTAGAGATTTCTGTGGAATCATTAATTTATGGAGACCAAAAGGGAGCAACAAAACCAAAGTCGTGATTCCTTAGTAATTGTCTAATTGTGTAAGGTTTGAATGCATTCGGACTAGGTAAGAAAACTGATATAATTTCTCAAATTGCGACTTGGAGAACCCATTTCTTTTATTCTATTATTATCATAGACAACTATTAAAATTATTAAATATTTATATTTTAATGTGTCTTTTGTTTGAAGTTGGGGTTGATTCTTTCTTTCAGCATAGTTAAGGTCTTTCTACAAAGATTGGCCTGGGAATAAGTTTTTTAAATCATTTATCACTGTAGATGGCGTCCAATAAACACCATAATTAATAAGAAACTTATTCTCTGTGCCACAAATTGGACCTTTTGAAAATCATCGAGTGACGTCGACTTACGCCCTTGCCTCCGAAAATCAGAAAGCTAGCCTGGCCAAATGTGTACCTAAGTTAAGGTTACAATTTAATCGTTTTATTTTACAACTATCTATGTTTGCGTCCTTCAGACGGTTTTAAATGCTCACTGCTGAAAACTCCTTTTGTAAGGAAACCGGTTTTTACCCTTTTCATTTATTAATTGTTTTTGATTTGCACCGGGTGATGCAAAACGAGTTTCCAGTTATTTATCTGTCATAAGATATTAAACTTAAGCTTAAATTGTTGATTGATTCTAAATAAACAAATGACGTTCAGGATTTTTATACAGTATATCTGAAGTTTTTAGATCTGAATTATGGCCAAAAAGCGTATGTCGTTTTTGTTGTATTTTGTTGGCCAATAAATGTTTTTATGTCATTCTTTTTGCACGTATTAAATCTCGGTAGGAGTGGTTAGAGTTCATGATATCGATGTTGTTTTTTATGCCTTTTTTCCCATTTTATAGCTTTAAAATATTGGCGCAGTTAATCATAGCAGTGAGATGTGCATGTTGATTATTTGTTTACTTTGTCTGACCATATACAGGGTGAGTTCCTGTGGCTTTACACAGCGAACTTAAGCTGATACTTTGTTTTTACCTTTTAATAAATTAATTTCAGTTATGTCAATGATTGAGTTTTCTTTCTCCTCTCATATTAACAAGCATTCTATACTGCGTGTTGTGACGAACCATAAATAAATCAATGATACTTTCTTTCACCGCTCGAAGAAGGTTTTCCGGTACTGCAACGTAGCAGTGTTTTCTTTTGTTTCGACACCCGATTAGTAATAATGTCGAGGTTCTTAATATGGAGGGAATCTCCGACCATCATAGTGTGATTTGTAATTTAAACCTCAAAAAGGAGGTTAAACCTACTATTTTCAAAACGTATAGAGATTACTCTCGGTGTGTTTATGATTCCTTCTTTGCTGATCTAGTAAATATAAGATGGGATAGAATTTATGGTATAGCCGATGCCAACGAAGCTGTTGAGTTTTTCAGTGTCAACATTCTGGGACCATTCGATCTACATGCGCCTCTGAAAACGGTTAGAATTCAAACAAGGCCGGCACCATGGATTACTGATAACATCAGGCTCATGATGAAGTTGCGAAATACTAAATACAGGAAATCTAAATCCGCTGAAGATTGGGAGGAATATAAACTTCGTCGTAACTTCGTTAATACTTGTTTGCAAGCTGAAAAACGTGCCTTTTTGAGTCATAGATTCAAAACAGATCCTAGGAATTTTTGGAAGTTTTTGCAGTGGCTTAATGTGAGACCTAAACCGGCGGGTTGTCCGTCAAATTTTGGTAATGCTGAAAGTTACAGCGATGCCTTCGTTGATAAAGTCGTCCCTTGCATAACTGATCGTCAACTTATTAATAGTTATTATGATAAAAAGCTCTTCAATGGTTTAACTAACAAATTTCTATTTTCTGCTGTTTCTGTAGATATAGTCGAGAAAGTAATAAATAATATCAAAACTACTGCTATGGGTTCTGATGGTATTGATATAAAAATTATACATTTTGTTATCCCCTATCTGAGCGCACATGTCACTTACATTGTGAATTTATGTCTCTCTACAGGGATATTCCCCCACGCTTGGAAGAATGCAGATGTTATACCGGTCCCTAAAAAATCGACACCAACCTCTGCTACGGACTTCGGGCCGATAAGTATACTTCCCACTTTATCTAAGATTTTGGAAAAAATCGTGTCTCTACAACTTAACTCTTTTCTGAACACTCATCAAATCTTACCCCAGACTCAATCTGGGTTTCGTCAACTTCATAGCACTACTTCTGCACTTCTTAAGGTGACTGATGACATTTTCCGTGCCTCGGATAGTAAACTCAATACGTGTCTCGTGCTTTTAGATTACAGCTAGGCCTTTGACACCCTTGATCATGCTACTCTTTGTATTAAATTAGGTTATTTTGGTTTAGACCCTAATGCTATTTCCTTTTTTTCGAATTATCTATCAAACAGACATCAAAGAGTCTCCATGCCTGACAGATTCTCTGAATATGTGACACTGAAAAAGGGGATTCCTCAAGGCAGTATTTTGGGCCCACTTTTATTTTCATTAAATACTGCTGATTTCTGTGGATTTTTAGAGCACTGTACATCCCACCAATATGCTGATGACACTCAAATTTATTACTCTTTTTATGTGGAAGACAGTACCCTGGCAGCATCGAGGATTAATGCTGATTTACAACGCATATCTAATGCTCATGGTTTGATTCTTAACGGTAACAAAACCGAAATGCTAATAATTCATTTTCTATAAAGTTGGATGGTCAGACTATTTTCAGTACGGATTGTTGTAAGAATTTGGGTCTTTGGTGTGATTCCAATCTGCAATTTGCTAGGCACACGAGTCACTTGGTTGAATCTTCGTTCGGGAAATCAAAACTACTTTATCTACATAAAAATATTCTTAGTAGAGAGGTTAAATTGAAATTGTGCGACTCACTCATCATGTCTGGTATATCATACTGTAACATTGTTTATTGGCCTGCTCTATTGAGTAAAGACTAGGAATGTCTCCAGAGAATCCAAAACGCTTGTATAAGATACAGTTATGGTCTGAGGAAATATGACCATGTTTCTGTTCCCTTTCAGGATTCTGGTTGGCTCTCTCTAAATGAAAGGTATTTACTACAAATGGCGCGGTTTGTTTATAAATTGAGGGAATATAAAACACCCTCCTATCTGTCATGCAAACTTGTGGAGCGCTATGCCTCTCATGGCCGTGATACAAGGTTTGCGGATCTGTTCAGTGTTCCCAGGCATTCTACTAGTCTGTTTCAACGATCTTTCAGCTATAATGCGGTCAAAATGTTCAATTCCCTACCTATTTCAATCAAGCTACTGCCGAGTGTGGGGTCCTTCGGCAAACAGTTCAAATTACATTTATTGGCAAAAAGAAGCTAACTATCTTTATGCATTAGAATTAAGATATCTCTTGTCGTATATTTTTTGTTTTCTATCGTACAGAATTGTTAACTATTAACTTAAATAATGAATTATGTTGCATCTCTTGGGGTGGTTATATGGAAGAGCGTGTAATGCGAATATTGCCACCCGATATCTTTATGTTATTCTTTAATTGTTTTTTCTTAATAAAGGCACATTATTATTATTATTATTATTATTATTATTATTATTATTATTATTATTATTATTATTATTATTATTATTATTATTATTATTATTATTATTATTATTATTATTATTATTATTATTATTATTATTATTATTATTATTATTATTATTATTTTTTTTTTCCGTTAGGAATGTACCAGTCAGGCCCTGTCTCCGGTGCTCCGATACATCCGGAGGGCGCGCTGGTGTCGTTAACCCCAATAACCACTCCCTAAGTCCGTAGGGTGAGTGACTATTGGGTCCGAGAATCATGTGCCCTGAGTAGACGGAGCGAACCAAGGATAACGGCCTTCTGCATTCGCGCTGCTAAGATTTCTGCCATATTACGGCAAGCAGGTATTATCCTCAAGTTGGAGAGCAGTGTGTCCATCATTCCACCAAGGACTCCTATGATCAGAACCACCATTTTGACAGAATGGTCCGGATATAACCTGCGGAGTTCAAAGAGAAGATCTCGATATTTAGTCCGTTTTTCCTCCTCTTTTCGAACGATATTCATTTCGCCTGGAGCGGAAAACTCCATGACGAATATCGTTCTACTTTTATTTATTTTTTATTATTATTATTATTATTATTATTATTATTATTATTATTATTATTATTATTATTATTATTATTATTATTATTATTATTATTATTATTATTATTATTATTATTATTATTATTATTATTATTATTATTATTATTATTATTATTATTATTATTATTATTATTATTATTATTATTATTATTATTATTATTATTATTATTATTATTATTATTTTTTTTTTCTCCTAGGAGTGTACCAGTCAGGCCCTGTCTCCGGTGCTCCGACCCATCCGGAGGGCGCGCTGGTGTCGTTAACCCCAATAAACACTCCCTACGTCCGTAGGGTGAGTGATTATTGGGTCCGAGAATCGTGTGCCCTGAGTAGACGGAGCGAACCAAGTATAACGGCCTTCTGCATTCTTGCTGCTAAGATTTCTGCCATATTTCGGCAAGCTGGTATTATCTTCAAGTTAGAGAGCAGTGTGTCCATCATTCCACCAAGGACTCCTATAATCAGAACCACCATTTTGACAGAATGGTCCGGATATAACCTGCGGAGTTCAAAGAGAAGATCTCGATATTTAGTCCGTTTTTCCTCCTCTTTTCGAACGATATTCATTTCGCCTGGAGCGGAAAACTCCATGACGAATATCGTTCTACTTTGGTGGTCGAGGAGGACAACATCAGGCTTATTGGCTTGTATTTGCCTGAGGGTGGGGAATGAGTAGTTCCAATAGATTCGGCATCTCTCATTCTCCACCACGGACTCAATATCCCCCGGAGCATAAGGCAACACCGGTGTCTCGTCTATGCCGTACGAGTGTCGTAGGTGGTAGTACAACACTCGTAGCGCCGCGTTATGCCTGTGGATATAGGCTGAGACCGCATAAGATGGGCATGCTGATAGCAAATGCATTACGGTCTCAGGTGCCCCACGACATGCCCTGCATCGGGTGTCAGGGACGTCTATACCCATAACGCGACTACGGTAGACAAGGGTGTTGAAGACACCATCCTGGCAGGCCATTATGAATCCCTCGGTCTCCGACTTTAGCTCACTTGACCTGAGGAAGGCAAAGGTCATGCTTTTGGATAAGCCAAGGTCTTCGATGTTGTGAAAGAAGACACCATGCATTGGCTTATTATTATTATTATTATTATTATTATTATTATTATTATTATTATTATTATTATTATTATTATTATTATTATTATTATTATTATTATTATTATTATTATTATTATTATTATTATTATTATTATTATTATTATTATTATTATTATTATTATTATTATTATTATTATTATTATTATTATTATTATTATTATTATTATTATTATTTTTTTTTCTCTTAGGAGTGTACCAGTCAGGCCCTGTCTCTGGTGCTCCGACCCATCCGGAGGGCGCGCTGGTGTCGTTAACCCCAATAACCACACCCTACGTTCGTAGGGTGAGTGATTATTGGGTCCGAGAATCGTGTGCCCTGAGTAGACGGAGCGAACCAAGTATAACGGGCTTCTGCATTCTTGCTGCTAAGATTTCTGCCATATTTCGGCAAGCTGGTATTATCTTCAAGTTAGAGAGCAGTGTGTCCATCATTCCACCAAGGACTCCTATAATCAGAACCACCATTTTGACAGAATGGTCCGGATATAACCTGCGGAGTTCAAAGAGAAGATCTCGATATTTAGTCCGTTTTTCCTCCTCTTTTCGAACGATATTCATTTCGCCTGGAGCGGAAAACTCCATGACGAATATCGTTCTACTTTGGTGGTCGAGGAGGACAACATCAGGCTTATTGGCTTGTATTTGCCTGAGGGTGGGGAATGAGTAGTTCCAATAGATTCGGCATCTCTCATTCTCCACCACGGACTCAATATCCCCCGGAGCATAAGGCAACACCGGTGTCTCGTCTATGCCGTACGAGTGTCGTAGGTGGTAGTACAACACTCGTAGCGCCGCGTTATGCCTGTGGATATAGGCTGAGACCGCATAAGATGGGCATGCTGATAGCAAATGCATTACGGTCTCAGGTGCCCCACGACATGCCCTGCATCAGGTGTCAGGGACGTCTATACCCATAACGCGACTACGGTAGACAAGGGTGTTGAAGACACCATCCTGGCAGGCCATTATGAATCCATCGGTCTCCGACTTTAGCTCACTTGACCTGAGGAAGGCAAAGGTCATGCTTTTGGATAAGCCAAGGTCTTCGATGTTGTGAAAGAAGACACCATGCATTGGCTTATCCATATGTAGCTGTAGTTGGACCTCTGTCTCCGCAGCTTTTATGTGAGCTTTTCGCTGAACGGGTCCCAACTCGGTGACAAAGTTTGGGTTAGCCCGTTCAGTGTCGAAAACGAGACCGAGTTCATCGGTCGCATGGGTAGCTGCCTTAAAAAGGAATGCTCCAATCCCTGCTTTCTCATGGTCGCGGACCATGCAGAGAAGGGGATCTGAACTCCTGATGACTTTACAGGCCCCATCCAGAACCAATCTGTTATGCAGACACTCCAAACTCAAAAGTCCACGGCCTCCCCGTTGTCTGGGAAAGTATAACCGTGGAACGGACGATTTAGGATGCAAGCTCCTATTGAGATGCATCATTTTGCGAGTCTTAACGTCAAGTTGTCGCAGCTCTTCCTTAGTCCACTTCATCACTCCGAAAGGGTAAAGAAGGATCGGAACGGCAAGCATATTAGTTGCAGCAACTTTGTTCTTCCCCGACAGTTCTGATGACCAGATCTGTCGGAGTTTATGCTGATACTTGCCGCGGAGAGAGTTTTTAACTGCGAATACCTCTTGGGAGCGGCGTTGTTCCACCCCAAGGTAGGTATAAGTCTCTCCGGCATCCAGATGATGTAGGATGCTTCCGTCTACAAGCTGGACATCCTCTCCGTATTCCTCGCATCGTCCTCTTTTGAGATGAACCGTGGCACATTTGTCGATCCCAAATTCCATACCGATAGCATGCGTATATTCTTCCACCACCCTAAGGGACTGATGTAGGTCCCTTTCTCCAGAGGCATACAATTTGAGGTCATCCATGTAAAATAGTTGGGTGACATTATGCCTCCGGTTGCTGGGGGTGCCGCAGTTGTAACCACGGGTATTCCTGAGTGCAACGGACAATGGCAATAGTGAGATGCAGAAGAGAAGAGGGCTAAGGGATTCTCCCTGAAACACGCCTCTTCTAATGATGACCTGCTCTGTTTGGACTATGTCTCTACCAGATCTTATGGTGAAGCGAGTCCTCCAGAGTGGCATCAGTTGTCCAATGCATCCCACTATTTGACCGGGTACCTCAAGGCATCTGAGCAAATGCATGATTAACTCATGTGATGTTGTATCAAATGCCTTGCGGTAATCGATCCAGGCCATCGAAAGGTTACGCTTATACTGCACGGAGTCCTGCGTGATACATCTATCGATGAGCAGGTTCTCCTTGCACCCGGCGACCCCTTTCTTTGACCCTCTTTGCTCATTTATCCGTTCATACACCGGATCAACTGCGGAGAGAATGCGCGTGTATAAGATGCGCGTAAACACCTTATAACACGCATTCAAGCAAGTTATCGGCCTGTAATTCTTTGGATCAGACAAATCTCCGTTTTTGGGGATGAGCACGGTTCGCCCCTCGACAAACCACTCCGGAATCTGCTGCTCCCCATCTAGCCATGAGTTGAAAACTCTGGCCAGATGGCGGTGGGTTGTTGGAAACTTTTTCCACCAATAGTTATTCAACCCATCAGGGCCTGGAGCAGCGAAATTCTTAGAGCCTTTTAGGGCCCCTCGTACTTCTTCCGTGGTTATCGGAATGCGCAGATCATTGAGCTCAGGCTGCCGAAGCCTCCTGCAAAATGCTTCGAACTGCGCTAGGGCTGGAGTATCTACGTTGAGTGGTTGCGGATACTCATAGATATTCTTCCAGAATGTTTCCACCCGATCTGCAGCCGGCGGGTTATCGACAACACGTGGAGGCTCTTGGAATAAGCGAGAAGGTTTATCGCGGAACTTTATGTTTTCCGCGATACTTCTCGCCCGCCTCACTAGTGACTTCTTTGCAGCCACTAGCATTCGTATCCTATCAAGGCAGTGCTGTTTGATGGTAAACAGCACACCTTGATTTAATGTGTGGTGAGCTCGTCTCAATTTTGCGGCAATTCGCCGCACTGCGGGCGTGAAAGGCCTATTGGCCGCCACGAAGTCCACCACACACTGGATACGAGACGCGTGTTGTCTCGCCGACTTGATCTTGGCTTCCATCTTGTGTACACGTCGCTCATGCCTCCCTACCAGAGCGGTGGTGTCCCTCCTCTCTGTTTGGGATAGAGCATGAGCGGCGTCGTACACGACAGAATTGATCTGCCAGATGTCAGCCTCTTCTGGAAGAACATCGCCAATCTCCGCATCCACCCGTGCCAGTTCTTGCGGCTTCAGGGGCTTCATTTTGTGAAGCGCCCTGCGGGTTCTGATATCCTCCATCAGTGGAACAATGCGATTCTCCTCCACAGCCAAACCGACACGTGGCATATCTGCCACTTCGATAACCGGCTGAGGAGGAGCTCTAACGTAGCCTCGAGCCCGAAGATGGGATACATAATCCCTGAGATTTTGTGCGGAAAACGCTGCATGCTCTGGGTGTCTCTCACACCACAGAGCATGCATTCTCGCCATGTATCCTCTCCGGGCGGGCTCACTGCTATCGTAGCAATGCAGAAGTCCGTCTCTTAATTCGTCCGTCCACTCAAAGCGTCCGTTGTTATCGCGGTCGTCATCATTTGGCAAATCATCGTTGGCCCCACCACCTTGCCTTTGACCCCTAATCCGAGGGGGTCGGTTGTGGGGGCCTCTTCCTCGATTGTTGGGAACCGAGTAGTAGAGTTTACTGGGGGGTTAACCCAGTAAACCCACGGCCGACACCGGAGGGAAAGTTGCTTTTTCCCTCCCGGATGCGCATGAGCTGCCGGTCCGATTTTGCATCCTTTGCTCGGGTAGGTGGTGTCGCTACTCACCAGGGCCTTAGGTGTTGTTTGACCCCCCTGCCTATTATTATTATTATTATTATTATTATTATTATTATTATTATTATTATTATTATTATTATTATTATTATTATTATTATTATTATTATTATTATTATTATTATTATTATTATTATTATTATTATTATTATTATTATTATTATTATTATTATTATTATTATTATTATTATTATTATTATTATTATTATTATTATTATTATTATTATTTTTTTCCCGTTGGGAATGTACCAGTCAGGCCCTGTCTCCGGTGCTCCGATACATCCGGAGGGCGCGCTGGTGTCGTTAACCCCAATAACCACTCCCTACGTCCGTAGGGTGAGTGACTATTGGGTCCGAGAATCATGTGCCCTGAGTAGACGGAGCGAACCAAGTATGACGGCCTTCTGCATTCGCGCTGCTAAGATTTCTGCCATATTACGGCAAGCAGGTATTATCTTCAAGTTGGAGAGCAGTGTGTCCATCATTCCACCAAGGACTCCTATGATCAGAACCACCATTTTGACAGAATGGTCCGGATATAACCTGCGGAGTTCAAAGAGAAGATCTCGATATTTAGTCCGTTTTTCCTCCTCTTTTCGAACGATATTCATTTCTCCTGGAGCGGAAAACTCCATGACGAATATCGTTCTACTTTGGTGGTCGAGGAGGACAACATCAGGCTTATTGGCTTGTATTTGCCTGAGGGTGGGGAATGAGTAGTTCCAATAGATCCGGCACCTCTCATTCTCCACCACGGACTCAATATCCCCCGGAACATAAGGCAACACCGGTATCTCGTCTATACCGTACGAGTGTCGTAGATGGTAGTATAACACTCGTAGCGCCGCGTTATGCCTGTGGATATAGGCTGAGACCGCATAAGATGGGCATGCTGATAGCAAATGCATTACGGTCTCAGGTGCCCCACGACATGCCCTGCATCGGGTGTCAGGGACGTCTATACCCATCACGCGACTACGGTAGACGAGGGTGTTGAAGACACCATCCTGGCAGGCCATTATGAATCCCTCGGTCTCCGACTTTAGCTCACTCGACCTGAGGAAGGCAAAGGTCAAGCTTTTGGATAAGCCAAGGTCTTCGATGTTGTGAAAGAAGACACCATGCATTGGCTTATCCATATGTAGCTGTAGCAGGACCTCTGTCTCCGCAGCTTTGATATGAGCTTTTTGCTGAACGGGTCCCAACTCGGTGACAGAGTTTGGGTTAGCCCGTTCAGTGTCGAATACGAGACCGAGTTCATCGGCCGCACGGGTTGCTGCCTTAAAAAGAAATGCTCCAATCCCTGCTTTTTCATGGTCGCGGACCATGCAGAGAAGGGGATCTGAACTCCTGATGACTTTACAGGCCCCATCCAGAACCATTCTGTTATGCATACACTCCAAACTCAAAAGTCCACGGCCTCCCCGTTGTCTGGGAAAGTATAACCGTGGAACGGACGATTTAGGATGCAAGCACCTATTGAGATGCATCACTTTGCGAGTTTTAACGTCGAGTTGTCGCAGCTCTTCCTTAGTCCACTTCATTACTCCGAAAGAGTAGAGAAGGATCGGAACGGCAAGCATATTGGTTGCAGCAACTTTGTTCTTCCCCGACAGTTCTGATGACCAGATCTGTCGGAGTTTATGCTGATACTTGCCGCGGAGAGAGTTCTTAACTGTGAATACCTCTTGGGAGTGGCGTTGCTCCACCCCTAGGTAAGTATACGTCTCTCCGGCATCCAGATGATGTAGGATGCTTCCGTCTACGAGCTGGACATCCTCTCCGTATTCCTCGCATCGTCATTATTATAATTATTATTATTATTATTATTATTATTATTATTATTATTATTATTATTATTATTATTATCATTATTATTATTATTATTATTATTATTATTATTATTATTATTATTATTATTATTATTATTATTATTATTATTATTATTATTATTATTATTATTATTATTATTATTATTATTATTATTATTATTATTATTATTATTATTATTATTATTATTATTATTATTATTATTATTATTATTATTATTATTATTATTATTATTATTATTATTATTATTATTATTATTATTATTATCATTATTATTATTATTATTATTATTATTATTATTATTATTATTATTATTATTATTATTATTATTATTATTATTATTATTATTATTATTATTAGTCTAGTGTCAAAATAAAAGTGCGCTGTCTCGTCAACGTATCGTTTCGTGTGTAGCACCATATACAGGGTGTTCCACAATTTGCTGTGAATTTTTTAGAAAAATATTTCAAGTATCTACGAAAAGAATAAATACTGCCAAACAAAAAACACGATCTGAAGAATCAAAGGACAAAAGAGGACAAAAACAAGGAGGGGTAAACAAAACAAGCGAAAAAAATTAGATGCTGTACAGGAGCACATAAACAAACTTCCACGTTACAAATCACATTATAGAAGGAAAACTACTGACTCAGATTTTCTTGCACCTGACATGACCTTGGTAAAAATGTATGACTTATATGTGGAAGATTTGATAGGAGAAAAGAAAATCGATATGATTGAAGAATGGCGACAAGAAAATGAAAAGAAAAAAAGTACAATCTTAAAAGCTATAGATGCAGTGAGTTTTTCAACTCATAGAAGAATATTTTTAAATAATTTTAATTTAAAATTTAAAAGTCTCATGAAAGACACCTGTAGCACATGTGATTCCTTTGCTGCAAGGATACAGTCTACAAAAAATGATTCGGACAGACAAGTTTTAGAGGAGGAACATAACAAACATATCGATCTTTGGAGAGAAGCTAGGGAACTTATGAATAAAGACAAACAAGAAGCAAAACAAAATAAGGAGATTGAATGCATAAGTTACGACTTAGAGAAAACACTGCCTCTTCCACGTACTCCTACCGACATCGTTTTTTACAAGAGGCAGTTATAGCTATACAACGCGGGAGTTCATTGCTTCAAGAAGATGCTAGGCTACTGCTATGTCTGGACCGAAAATCAAGCTGGTAGAGGAGCCCAAGAAATCGGTTCCTGTTTAATACAATTTATTGAAACGGAAGTAGAGAATGGAATGAAAAATTTGGTTCTGTGGAGTGATTCATGCGGCGGACAGAACAGAAACATTAAGATGGTTCTAATACTGAAATCTTGCCTTGAAGCTCATCCCACTCTAAAGACAATTTCTATGAAGTACCTCGTATCTGGACACAGTTTTTCTGGCCAATGACACCGACTTTAGTAATATTGAAGGAGCATTAAAACATGTACAAAGGCTGTATTTACCAAATGACCATATCCAATTTATGAGAAGTGCAAGAAAGAAAAAATCTTTTGTTGTAACGGAAATGCAAAGTAGTGACTTTTTTGGGACACAAAAACTAGAAAAAATTATAGTAAATAGGAAAGTCGACGAAGCAAAAGTAAAAATAAACTGTCTCAAAATTCGGGAGATTAAACTAGTAAAAGAAGAACCTCTTACATTTTATTGTCGAAAGGATTTTAAATCCGATTAATCAGTAATAGACATTGAACGCAGAGCATCAAACGGACAACAAAAACAACTATCTGCTTCAAGGATTCACTTGCACCAATGTGGGAAAACGGAAAAGAAATAGCAGCCCCGAAGTTAAAATATTTAAAATCGTTACCTTCATCTCATTCCTGCAGATGCAAAAGAAGTTTATCGCAGTTTGACTGGTAGACACGAACTTGAAGACGATGTTGATGGGTTTTGTATTCCTCCAGATTTTGAAGTGGATATTGAAGAGACTTAACTTAATTATTATAATTATTGTTAACAAAATATTTTTTTGTTCTTGTGTGCATTAAATAGTTTTTCGTAGAGAAATCCATTTATTTTATTTTTTACACGATGTGTGTATATAAATAATTATGTTTATTTTCCTAAAACTCTATTATACTTCATAGAAAAGAACCAACATTAAAGATCTTTTATTCACTTTATTAATTGAAACATTTTAAATATAGTAGAAAAGAACCAACCCACAAAAACTTAAGCGATAATTATTAAAATATGGGAAAATAATTAATATTTCTAGTTACAGAAGTTACATCAAATAAATCCCTATTCTAAAAAACAAAAATTTCCATTTTGGAATGGAATGTGGATTTACAAACACAGGTTCACTTAACGGGTCATTTTCTCAAAACTTAAGTCATGTTGGTTGGTTCCTTTCAGCTCAATGCCATCCAAATATCCATTGTTTTGTCTATCATTGTCCAGTGGAGCGTTTTGATTCGCACGTGTCTTTACTGTCTCGAATAGGTAGTGATCAAAGGATGAATTCCAAAACTGAAACTGGACGACCAGATCATGTAAACAGGGCACGGGTTATTGAGAAAGAAAATGAAAAATTGATATATGTGGACAAGAAAGTGATTTCAAAAGTTCACCCATTTTGCAGGAGTTGGCTGGACAGTTGAATGGAAAATTATCATGGTTGGTTTATTGGTTGGTTAAAGGCTGACGAGCGAAATACCGGGTTTACCTTGTGGTTTCCCTTAACACTGAGACCAGCTGGGGTCTATTGTATTGTTCTGTCATCAGGGGTTCCTAGTTAAATAGGCCTATGTTTTTCACCAGGTTCAGTAGTCTATTTACTAGGTGTTTCGGATTCATGCCTGTTTCTAGGTTGATCTGTCCGAAAATTATCATCAAGATCACTCTATTCTTTGGCATGTGCCAAAAAATTTAAAGTTTTGGAGAGTGACATATCGATTGACAACAATATTTCAGTGGATCAAAATTTCCAAGAAGAATTGAACCGTTTTGTTGATAGTGATTTGAAAGGAAATATTGAAAAATTGTCAATATTTGTTTCCTAAGAGAGAAATTCTTAACTTTGGTCGAAAGAAAACAAATTCGAAGAGCTGATAGACCACACAAAAAAATAGTTTGAGTAGCTGTTTCAGATTAAAGAAAGGTTTGTGGCAAGCGTGGTTAACACACGAATTGTGGAAAGCCGTAAAGTTACAGTGTCGATTTCATTTCAAGTATCACTATTCTATTCTATTAAAATTAATGCAATGTTTGGACCTAGCTTACTGATGAAACATAATAGTGACGTTGCAACTAAAAATGCGTATGAATTATGAATTTTTTCTGAAAACAAAAACATGAGGTATGAGTTTTACGATGTATCATACCTACGATTGTCTATTATTCCAAATAACTTTTAGTGGTCGGAGTATATGAATTTTCGGCAAAATTTTAATAATTCAGGATAAAAAAATGTGACCACTAGTACTTCCCAATGCATTTGTAGGTATAGTCTTTCCAATATCAATTGCAACAACTCGTATAGGTTCGAAGGAAACGCCGCGGTCTACGCCACCTTAATTGACGTGCAGAAAAATGCAAAATATTTGGAGAGTCATGAATAATCAGGTAAATGAGGTGTCGGCATATCAAACTAAATTGTCGGTAAGGCATTGAAACTAGTTTTTATGATCTGCAATTGACATTGGAAAGACTGACTATATGTAACTAGGATTTCTGGGAAAGATTTTTTCCTTAAAATGACGAAATTCAAGGCGATGACAATTTTTGTTATCCGATTATATTCAGTGTTGATATCTAGCGCTTGGTATTTAGAGTCGAACCAAATTCAATAATTCATTGAGGCGAAAGAGTGTGCCTTCCTACTTTATTGGAAATTGACGGCGAGAGATTTTGAGAATCTTCTACTCACAGAACAACCTGCAATACGCATCTAAAGAAGTAATTTTTCCTTGCTATTGCATTTCAGAAAGTACTTCATTTATTCAATAACTTATGAACCTATGCACACGGACTACGGCCAATCTGCGACAAATATACCTTTATGAAAAATGATTTGAACAAAAAAATGTTTAACTCTATATTATACCCATCAGTGTCACCAGCGTTCTTTTAAATAAAATGTCAAACATTACAGGTTTAACAAATCGCGCGATTCGTTTTGTATATGTCATTTGCCATAACTTTTCAAGCAAAAACTTTTGATTGAGTGAAATTTTGTTCAAACCAATAAAAGCTAAATAATTCCTTATGATGCACACTCACTTGGAAACACTGTATGTTGATATTAGAATATACATATTTTATTTAGCCAGATTTTGTGTACAATAGTCAACTCAGATAACGGAAAAATACAAATTGAATGTTCCATACTGAGAGGAAATGAACAAGGAAAATGTGGTAAACGGTACCTCAGAGAACCTGTCCGCTCGAATTTTGCGGAGAAGCTTAAGTTCAAGTCGACAGTGGTGTTGCGATCAGAAGAGGCGGCGGCACTAATGGATGTTGGGGATGATGAACCCCATCATCTTTATTCAAGTTGTGTGCTGAAGGTAGCGAAAAATGAGTTTGTCGCATCGGATTAAATTCACCAAGATCCTTTGATAGCGTTGGGAATAATGAAAAATAAAAATTTCAAAGGGTCAATTCACAATATAGGATTCGATCCGTTTTTTGTTTTTTTCTAGAACAATAACCAAACCCATGTTTACTGCTCAAGTGTGAAGCAGGGGCATGTAACTTTATGATAGATGCAACAGGAAGCTTAATCCAATAAATAAAAAAATATGATAGATCGAATTTGCAACATATATTTCTTTATAATGGTGTTATTCATACTGGCAAGATACAATTTCCAGTTATGCAGATGATAAGTGAAGTGCACAACACTAATATCATAGAATATTGGTTGAATGAATGGGTGAGACTCAATTCTCCTCCAATACCAAAAGAAGTGGTTTGTGACTCTTCCCGAGCTCTTCTTACTTCGATAGTAAGACCTTTCACAGGTTTTTTAACAATCAAAGAATACAGTGAATAATTCGTTCGTCGTCAAGTCTAGTCGTATGATAAAGTGCTCCTGTAAACTAGTGAAATAATAGTGTAACAACCAAACGGAAAATTAACAAAGTTATCCAAATTCTCAATTTCTTTGTTGGTGATCATCCTACAAAATGGAAATTGGAAAAAAAAACTGTATTTATACTTTGATTTATCAATAGTTCAAATATAAACAGACTACCTCTAAATCGAATTCGGAAGGCATTCCAGCACACTACACAAAAAAGATAAACTTTTATCGCAACATCTGTTAAAAACAACATAAGTTTAATCTTGATAATTAGAATGAATGAAGCAGTGGTAAAAAAACTGTTGGAAGAAGCTACTAAGGAAATAATGAAAGAAATCCAGAAAACCAGGACGGATCTGAAAAATAGAATTGACTCAAGTGAAACTAGAGTTGTCTTGAAAATCTAGGACCAAAATATAAAAATGAAGAAGTTGGAAGAAGAAAATAATTTGCTGAAGGAGAAAGTTGAATTTCTTGAAAGGGGTTACAGGAACAAGAGTATAATAGTATTTGGTTTAGACAAAGCTACTCAGGAAACCACTTCAGAATTTGTTTTTAACGAAATAGAAAAACTTGTTGGAGTAAAACTGATTGAATCTGATATTTGCGATTTTTACCGACTCGGAAAGTCGCCTAGTGCCTCCCTGAAAATAGAATTCATTTCGCAACTGACGAAGAAAGGTATATTAAAAAACGCCAAGAAGCTAAAGGGGACAGGCATTTCCATAGCAAACGATCTAACTCCGAACCAAAGAGAAGAACATAAAGCTCTGAAATATTATTTATCCTACTACCAGAATACGGGAAAATATACGAACTGCTTCATCCATGGCGACAAGCTGGTGTTGGATAACAAAAAATATTCAGTAAAGGCATTATCAGACCTCGATCAAGAAGAGGAAACTGGAACAAGCAGCGCCCCCTCCACGCACACTTACCTAGTATCGGATATACCTCAGTTCATGATTAATCAGCCACAAACTCCACTAGGAGATAATAAAGAAGAGACACCGAAATCAAAAAACCCACCTAAGAAACTAACTGAGAAGCCACTAGAAAAAAAATAGTGAAAACCCGTTCTGGCTCACGGTCTGGAAATCAAATGCAATTATAAACTCTTTTTTCCCAAAGAACAAGTTTGTAAAATCTTTTCCTGTTGAACTGAATCAGAAATATTCATTTATAGTTTTTACCTTATACTTAATGTAGTAATATTCAGTTAGTTTTTAGATTGCATGCAATCATTAAGTCGAAAATAATTAAAAACTGGCACTGTATTTTACATTTTTGTATTAAAAGAAATCAAAGCTTTGAAATATTATCAAATATCACCAAAGTAGGTGGAAGGTGGGAATAAAGAAATAAGGCTATAAAAAAAATACATATATATATTATGGATTGGTTTATTAGTAATCAAATTGGAAAAAACTTCAACACAACTGAACATGATACAATCGATGATATGAATAACAAATTAAAAAAACGAAACACAAATTTGAACAATGCATTATCATTCTGTAACCTAAACATCTGTAGTATCAACAAAAACCTCGTTCAACTTGAAGTGCTGCTTTCGCAACTTGATTTCTCCCCTAGTTGTATAGTTTTATCTGAAACTTGGGAAATTAAAAACAAACAGTTATGCTAGATAGAAAATTATGATATGATTCACACGGAAACTCGGCTCAATCAAAATGATGGAGTGGTAGTTTATTTTAAAAAAGGATTACTAAAGTGTTATAAGAGTGTTCAAATAGGCCTAATGCATTAAATATCGAAATTGAAATAAATAAGCATAAAATTAAACTCATTGCAGCTTACAGATCTCCATCAACAGATCCAGAGGAATTCACAAACAGTCAGTTTTACTACAGAATCAAAATTTTAACAACTATGAATATGCATACCTAATCGGAGATATAAATATCGATATACTCAAAGACAGTAAAGAATCTGACGACTATCTGAATATGTTGCAGGAAAAGGGTTTCATCTGCTTAATAAACACATACACCAGAGTTACTTCCGATTCGAAATCTTGTCTGGATCACGTATTTGTAAAGGGCAAACATAAAAACTATGATGAAAACAATTATTCGATCATGTTAAAAACACTAATTACAGACCACTATACAACCTTCGCTATCACCAATATCAGCAACAATACGTCAGCCGAAAGTGTACTCACATATTATAAAACTAATGAATTAAAACTACTCAATACGGTGAAATTAAAAACGTGGAACAATGTCGAAAATATTCAGAATGCCGAACTATCATTTGAATCGTTCATAACCGAAGTGGAAAGAATCATAAAAGATGCAACACAAATAATTCAAATAAAAGTTAAAAAGAAAAAAAGCCTTGGATATCTCAGGGACTAGTGACTTTCATCAAAACCCGCGATTCTTTACATCGAAGACAAGTAGCTGAACCAAACAATCACACACTCAAAAACTATTACATCAAATATCGTAACAAAATAAATAAATTAATAAAAATAGCTAAAATCAATTACTTCAAATCTGAAATCAAAAAGAACGTTGGATCAGCAAAAAATATGTGGAAAGTTGTAAACATGTTCACCAGTAATTATAAAGAAAAAAGTGATACTATCAAAAATTTAATCCTGGAAGATGGTGAGGAAAAAAATTAAGCAAATGATATAGCTAATGATATGAATAATTATTTTTCTGAAATAGGTCCGAAACTTGCATTTAAAATCAACAAATGGTAAAAGTAAATGGAGAAGTAAGTAATCCAAGATTGGTTTCGTGTGGTGTACCATAGGGAACAGTTCTTGGTCCTATACTTTTCATAGTATATTTAAACTACTTGCTTACTTCAGATATTGTTGGAGAAATTGTCTCATTCGCTGACAATACAGCTATCATTTATGTTGCTGATTCGTGGGATGATGTGAAGAAAAAGACTGAAGAGGATTTGATAAAAGTAAACAATTGGTTCAAATTAAATTTGTTACCAACATACTGTATTGCTTTTGATGGACAAAATGTTGCAACGGCCCGTAGTGTACGTTACCTTGGAATATTTATCGATTCTTGTCTGAAATGGGACGTCCACACAGAAAACCTCAAGAAAAAAATTCGTTCTCTATTGTACAAGTTCTACCGATGTCGATATATACTTCCACTTCAAAAACTGAAGGAGATATATTTTGCGATCGGAGAGTCGTTATTGAGCTATGGTATATTAGGATGGAGCGGGGCCTGAAAGACTCCGATGGAACCCCTGCTGGTTCCCCAGAAGAGAATTCTTAAAATAATATCATTCAAACCATATCGATACCCATCCAATAAATTCTATAGCGATCTTGAAATGTTAGATATTAGACAAATATATGTCAGTGCTGATGATTATATTCTCATATAAGTCATCCTATCTCAATAAACCTGGCCACTCTCATAATACACGGTGCATGAGAATAAATAACGCATATCTACCGAGAGCCAACAAAGCGTTAGGGCAACGATCTCTAATGTATAATGCCCCAAAACAATAATCTTCCGGAAAATATAAGAAATATCGAATCAAAATTGTTCTTTAAAAAAACTGTTAAAAAATGGATTCTGCAACGTGGAAGAGCATACTTTCATACAATTATTGATTGAGTAACAGATAAGTGTTCTTAAATCATCATAATATGCCTTAATTCTTTCATTCCTTACATTTATTTATATTTATATATATATATATATATATATATATATATATATATATATATATATATATATTTCTTGTAGAATTAGTTTATGTCATCTATATATTTTACTTACATATGCTATTTTAATAATTTTTTTTGTACATTTAATATATTTTTTTATATCACACGCACACTTTTATGAAAGCAAATAAACATAAACCACTCCCATAGACAGTCCTTTCTAGGACTACATGGCGTTTTTGTTAATTTACTTGGTATTTATACATATTCTGATTTGTAATTTTTTTTGTTTGTTACCCAGTGAATAAACATATATTCTATTCTATTCTAGTCATACTGGAGTGAGACACCAGCAAGATGTCACATTCGAATAGATGTAGCTCATTTTATTGAAATTTATGCAAACTTTTTAAGCACAGTTAATACACCAATAAAAAAATTCTATTTGGCATTGATTGGTCAACTTGTTTTGTGCCAAAATATCAAGGTAGCGGCGGACATTTTGCACTCAATATTTTTTATCTGTCAGTGTACCACAGGGGGTTGTCTGCGCAATGGGAAATTGTCATCCTGTTCGAATGAAAAAATGAAAATGAGAAAACTTCTGGATTCCGCGGCTGAAGAAGACATTGATGATGATGTGGTTGACTTTCCTCCGGAAGATGACAGCATTTTCAGTTCCAAAGACAAATCTTCGAAAATTTGGGGGAAAATATAAATTCTGAGGTTCTCAAGATAGCACAGGCTGACGAAGGAGATGATGACAACGCCCATCATTTCCCAGAATTGGCCAAAAAACTCATAGATGACCTCAAATGGATGCCCCTTTGGTCGTGCATTGCGAGGCCGAAATTTCGGTATGGACGAATACCGGGATCAAGTGCTCCTGTAGAAGGACATTTCAGTATAGTTAAAAACCAAATTTTCAAGTTTTGTGGTAAACCGATTCAAGCAGATAATTTTACTTGAACTATTTGGAGGGAAATATGAAAATCGTTTCATCAGAACTAAATCATCTGAAAGAACGGGAAAATCCCGAAAATGACGAAGAGATAATATTGGCGACCCAGGAAGAGGAAAACTGGAAAGGCCTTATAGTCGATAGAAATGAAAAACCTTCATCTCTATATCCAACTAAAAATTATAATATTTATGATTCTCTGAACGAATACAAGAAACTCCACAAAATTCCAATAATCAAAAATGGACATAATCCATCTTTTCGGGTAAGTAAACAATAATCAAATATACGTATCTGAAAAATATATTCCAAATTGAGTTTTACAATAGTTCTTCCAATCCGAAAAAAATCCTCTATATACTTACTGTAGTATTTTTATAGAAGCGAAAAAGGTGGATGCTCATTGTACCTTTTTCATTAAATCACCGCCCACTTCACAGTAGGCAGTCTCGAGTAGTATCATAAAGGTTCCGTCAAACCAAAGCGGGAACGGAACATGGGAACCGTGCGAATTGCTAGAAAACAGTGAAAGTAGCAAGCTATATATATATTTCTCTGCTTGTCTGCATTTCGGAATACGAATAATCACTCCTGTATGTATTTTTACATATCCCATTATCAAATTTAGTCTTGCATTCATCCCGCTCCCGCACCCATCTCGCGTTGGTTTGGGAAAACATTGACCCTACATCTTGCGATTTTTTATTTTTAGTACAAAAAAAAATTATTTAGATCTAAACCACGCATGAGGGAAAATGTTCATATCATCCAAAACACTTTTTATGAAAAAAATGGTTGTATCATTAGAAACAAAGTGATTTGTAGTAAAAAAATCAAGTATTAGTCTGTAATTCTCAAAACAATTATTGTTCTCTGAACCACATTTTTGACATTTATTGAGAGTGACGGGCGCACATTGGAAATGTAAATGATTGTGGGTTTTTATCATACATTGGCCAATATAAGCTGGGGTAGCTGAGCGGTGCTTTTTGATCTGTTTTTCAAATGGTCTTCCATGATTCGATGAAATTTCTAGAAGCTAAAACTGCCCGAAAATCAGCCAGTGGATCAGAGCTGTAATAAGCCAGTGTTGACTTACGGCCCTGATCCAGGCAGCTGAGGTTGGCGCAGCGCGGATTCCAAAATTTCGATGAATTTCAAAAACCAAATGAAATGTTTCGAACATTATTTTTTGAACTTGTTACCACTGTATTTCGTTATAAAATGACATTACACACCCGTCATTGACGGCAGTGCAAGTGTTTAGATTACACACTGCATAACTCTTCGAAATTTATAGTAATATTCTGAATGTTAATTCTCTACATCATTTACATCTTTCAATTCTGATGCATCGTCATCTGACCATCTTCACTATCCCAAACGTGATGAGCATACTCCCCAGTTCTTCCTGATTTAGTAGTAGGTAGCTGATTTTTTACATTGCAAGCTTTTAATTTGACTTGCAATGTTTAACTAGTATATATGTCTGTATGTATGTTCGAGTCAAATCTTGCAACAAAAAAATGGCGGCTCCAAGATGGCGGAAGAGTTATGAGACCATGGTCTGATTCGATTCAAAATTTATGTGGGGGATTTTCGGGGTCGGAGATTATAAAAATTTTTTCATAGTTCATTAATTTAATATAGCTGCTCGAAGTTGGCGAACGAGTTTTGTGATCATCGTCCGATTCGATTCAAAATTGGTATGTGGTTGTTTTCATGCATTTTTTTTATTTTGTCATAAATTTAATATGATGGCATCAAGACTGCGGACGAGTTTTGTGATCATGGTCTGATTCTATTAAGAATTGTTATGTGAGGGTTTTCGAGGTTGGATACTATGAGGTCGGATATATTCAAAAATCCAAGATACATTTTTCTTGAACAGTGATGACGTCATCAGAAATATAAGTAGGCCAAAAAATGCGCCACCGAAAAATAAAATCGACGTGTCTGAGCTTATTTTCCCTAATGGCCATATCAAGCGTTTAACGAATTTGTTCCAACTTTTACGTGCTCACTGTATACATGTATTCTCGTGTTTTCATTTTAAATTTTTTAACAAACTGTGATTGTGTTTTATTGTATTGTATTTTATTTATTGACAAGTCTTATATTCTTTGTTTTACTTTTACCTTTATACATTTTCTAAAACTTTGTCCATGATATAATATCTTCTGACAATAAAGGATATTTTGATTGATTGATTGATCGATTAATTGACATGGTAACACATTAGCTCCAAAGGTATTAATACCAACTCTTATCGTCGTCGGACAATAATTTTGAAAGATATATTTGAAACAACCACCAAACAGATAATTGGGAATAATTATTTGATTGATTGTGAGTGCAGTGTAGTTTCATTGATATCGAAACTATTTGAAGATTGCCCTACTTTGAGAGAAGTGTCTATTTGTGGAAATGGTTGTCCTCCCAAAATTTAGAATTTGAGGGTGATTTCTATAGACTCCACTAGTATAAGGAAAGATTCAGATTCTATCATAGAGAAACACACTATTCTAAGAGGAAAATAGAAATGTTATAATTGTAATGGCTATCGAGAATCAAAATTGGTAGAAACAGGTGGGTATCTTTTGTGTCATTATTCGTTTGATGATTTTAGTAATTTTTTTAGGTCAATATTTTTTTATGAAACCCGTAATTTCAATGAGACCACTCAATCTTGAACATCCCATTGGAAGATATTCCGAAATTTTGATCCGATCCACTTTCGGATAAAAAGTTTCATTTGCTTGGTATGATTAATTTCATTCTACCAGAAGGGAGCCTCAGTTGAATATGGGTCACTATATGGGCATATCAGCAAGATCATCATTCTGGGTAGAGTATAATGACCTTTCCGATAAGGAAAAAATAAATAAATCGAAAACAAAAGTAAATCCACCTCTTCTTATTTCTTCGAAAAAGTGATATTGTTAATATCTCATTTTAGTGTATTTTATTGATTGTATTTGTCCCTCAGTATGCGTTCTTTTATATTAGGTAACCCAGTACGTAACTGCCATCCTAATATTATTATCGCAAGACAATTGATATCACAGTAAAATTTGACGTTTGTTTTTTTAAATTATATTGTTGTTCTGTTACTTTCATCAACTTTGTTAGCTCTTCTGTAAATATAATTGTTACATAACGGATTTGATGGTACATAGATATATGGATTTTCGAATGTGTCATTGTGTTTTTTATTTCATTGTTAGATCAACTTAGAGATATTTTTATTTTCATTTTCATTTGCAATGTTTTTATTACATGGTTACTTAAATGGCATGAAACTGATAATGTGATACATAGATGTTCTTATTTTGGACTAGAATATATGTTATATAAATACATAAGTTTTCTTGTTGTTTTTTTTGATTAATTGTTCCAATATTTTGACTTTTGAATTGGGGGCTAGCAAGACCCGGTAAATTATGATCACGATTATTCCCATAACAGTTTGAGGTGAATGATCCAAATCCATTACATATTTTCAATGAAAGGTTCACGTTGGAGATGTGGAACGCAAATAATGCTCACATTCCCTCTAATTGCAATAAATAGAGTAATAAATAAGCCTGCGTTGAGCATTGAGCCTGAGATTACGGATTTATTCCAAGATGTTATATATGGTTGGGTTTTGCAACGGTGAAACTAGTAGAACCCAGGCTTTGAAAAATTGGATAACAAACTAGCCTGATAATAAACTAGCCATAAAAACATTGTCAAACTGAATTTGTTCTGAGCTGCTGTTTTATGGTTGGGTTCTGCTAACAGAACCTAGTTTTTTTTAAAGAAGGCATTACAAAAATTTGGGAATGAGTTCAAACGTGAGCCTTAAATTATGGTGCGATCAGATTATTCATAACGATTCGGTTAGCCTTTTGGTAATGCAAACTCAGTGTTGAGCTAAGACAACCTATGATTTCTCCTACAACTGAAGAGAAAAAACATATATAATTGGGTAATAAATTAGCCTGAATGGAGCCTAAAATTATTGTCCAACTGGATTTGTTCTGAGTTGCTTCTTTATGGATTTTTTTCAAACGCATTCCAAAAAAATCAGCGATGGGTTCAAACGTGAGCCTAAAATTATGGTTCTATCAGATTTTCCATAACGATTCGGTCAGCCTTTTGGTACCACCAGCTCAGTGTTGAGCTAATACAGCCTTTGATTTCTCCTTTAAATGAAGGGCAAAAAAATATATAATTGGGTAATAAATTAGCCTGAATAGAGCTTAAAATTATTGTCCAGCTGGATTTGATCTGAGTTGCTTTTTTAAGGTTGGGTTCTGCTAGCTTAGCGGTAAAGCTAGCAGAATCCATTATTTTTTTTAAAAAACAAATTCCAAAAAAATCGGCGATGGGTTCAAACGTGAGCCTAAAATGAGCCTAGAATTATGGTGTGCTTAGACTTTTCATAATCATTCGTTTGGCGGTTTGGTTCTGCCAGCTTAACGTTAAGCTAGTAGAACCCGCGATATCTCTCACAATTGAAGAGCAAAAAATTTGGGAATAGGGTAATAAATTTGCCTAAAATTATAACCTAAAAAAAATTTGGAAATTTCAACGTGGTTCTGCTAGCTTTACGGGGGTGAGATTCAAGTAAAATGTGAGCAAGTTTGGTTAGGAATCAGACAGTTGACCTAATTTCTAACCAGTACAACAGTATTCACTGTTGAAATATCGGAAATATAGTGTTGAAAGAGTACACGTTTTGCTTGCTGCCAAAATTTTCCTGTTTCGTATATAAAAAACACAGGGACTGCCAAAAAGTATGTACCATATGGGGAAAAAGTTTATTGTTAGATTATTGGAAAAACATTTCTGGGGAAAAGTTTGTTCATGTTTGATAACCTATAAATCGATTTTAACACAAGTCACGTGATCACTAGTATGGCGGAAAATTGGAAAAAAATACCATGAAGAGGCCAAATGTGTGGTAAGATGGCAAGATATCAAAAAAAAATATTTAAATTTCATACTCACACACAGAGTTTCAAGCAATAAATCGAAAGAATTCGAAATTGAAAAAAAAATTTGAATATTTTGCGATCTCTTTACAGAAATCAAAGTTTCTTTTCTGAATGGCTTGATTATAGTGGAACATTCGTATTTTGATGATAATGACAAAAGTCTTTTTCGCTGTTACATTGGTTCGTATCTAACAGTTATATCAGTCCAGGACTATTGTGCTGATATGGCAATCCAGAAACATCATGTTTTCTGACTACAATCAAGTTTTAATGATAATGCTGCATGAGCGTTTCATTTTGCACATAAACTTTGAGCTTCTTTGATTTGACGCAGTATTTTCAAGTTTATGTACGAAGTGAAACGCTCATGCACGATTATCATCGAATCTTCATTATGATCAGGAAACCAGAATGTTTCTAGATTGCTATATCACCACAATAGTCATAGAATTCTGATATTACTGTTAGATACGAACCAATGTAATAGCGAGGGTTCTGGCAAAAATCATATTTTCCTATTTAGTGCCATCTCTGGGGCGGAGAAAATGAAAAAGTTTTGTCATTATCATAAAAATACAAATGTTTCACTACATTCAAGCCATTTAGAGATCGGAAAATATTGAAAAAATTTACAATTTAAAATTTATCCCATTTATCGCTTGAAACTTTGTAGGTGAGTATAAAATTAAATTTCAAACAACTTTTTCAAATGACTTTTTTATATCTTGCCATTTTTCACCACTTTTGGCCTCTTCATGGTATTTTTTTCCAATTTGCCGCCATAATAGAAATCACGTGACATGTGAAAGTATAGTTTTCTCGACATTACATTTTGCTGACTCAGTCTACGGTCCCTGCTTGACAAAAATGTATCAATATAAAATACAGAAGATTCAGAATTCTTGCTAACGACTGATCTATGGGATAAGATGGCGGAAAAATATCTCACACAAATTAGCTGAAGCACGTTGGCTGAATATTGCTAAACGAAGGCAGATACATACAGTCTATTCCATAGTATTAGTTTGAACAGAACCCCCGTATATCTCTCTGAAAAGATAACATATTGCACCGATGTTCATACACTATATACTCGTTTTAAAGATTTTTTAACTCCTCCTATTCACCACTTCGAATCATTCAAACGATCGTTTCGGTACCAGATGAGCTATTAGTACAACGACATACCGATGAATGTTAAGTTGTTGGATTCGAAAAGATTTATAAACTTATAAAAAAATATTGATGAATCAGTGAATAAAAATGATTTCATGATGTGACGAGACTCTATATTTTTTAAATTTCTTTCATTACTTTTGTTTGCTTAATATTAGAAAACTGTTTATCATTTACTTTCTTTCTCCTCAGATCTTTGAGCTTTATTAAGGTTGAGTGGTAGAACCATAGAGAAACTAAAAATAAAGAGAGTTGTCAAACCTGCAGTAAAATTTGGCAACACGATCAACAGTGGCGACCTACCTCGCAACTGGCCGAACTAAGTTAGTACGGTTGGTAAAACAGATTTCAGTTACCGATTGAGACAAGGCGGGTTTTTTAATCGTGTTTCTACTTATGGTTGATAAGGTATATATTTTATAATTATTGATCAATTTGCCATTTCTGGATTTCATATGAATAGTTGTAACATATGAAATGAAGAAATGAAATATAAATCGGATCGTAGAACCTGTTAGTTCGTTCGTGGTTAAAATAAGAGTTTCAAAATAAATCTTTATTTCATGATATCAAGAACAAAATCAGCGGATATAAAACAAGAATGATAAGTTGAACGCTATAAAAACACATTTTATCAAGGACTAGTAGGGCAGAATGGGGTAATGGCGGCCACTTAATGAAAATTGGACATGAAATTCAAAATATAACACATTCATTTATTTTGACAGAAGAAAAATGAAACACAAAAGTTACTCTACGTTGTGAAATACAAAAAGAACTGAAAATCTAACATTTTTTGGTAAAAACTCTTATGTTTAAAAAAAGTGACTTTGACCGGCATTGTCTTTACATTCGGGTATTACCGGTCATAGCATAGGTAATACCGGTCACATACAAAAATCACAAATATATCCGGCTGGAGAGTCCTTTGCAGTACACAGGGAGTGTGCCCATTGTCCACAGTCGACACACCGGTACCACATCTCATTGTTTGCCCCATATTCACCACAAATCACACATAAAACGAAATCTGTCTCATTATTTTCATTATCACTGCAGATATCGTCCATTTCAATATCAGAGTCAGATGATGTTGAATTGGTTCTTTTTCTGATTTTTTTTCGGTAGTGACACGCTTAATCTTTGGTTTTTTGGCGCTGCTGGTTTTGGCGCTGCTGGTTTTGGCGCTGCTGGTTCTTTCAGGTGAATTTAGTAGTTTTCTCTTGGCTTTGTCAACATCTTTTACTTTATTTGTATCACCCTTGGTCTTCTCCAGTTTTGCTTTCTTCTTTGCTTCCTTTTCTTCCAATGAGTCTTTCAGTGGTGTAGAAGTTAGAATACTCGAGTGCTGTTTAGGTCTGCTGTTTGGTTTTGTCACTTTGGTATTTTTCTTTGGTTTTGGAAGGAGATCTTCAACACTACAATTGAGAGAAGGAGCTGACTTTGATGTCGAAGGAATTGCCTCGGAAATTGCAGCAGCTTTATTTTTCGAAGAGCAACTTTGCTGGGAACTCCCTACAAGTTTTTTATTAGATTTCGGACTTCCTGCTGACGAAATATCGTCTTTACCATTAGTCTCAACTCCATCATCAACGACTGCTATTTCTTCGGGGTCATTTAAAGCATCAGCCGCCAGAAAACCTTCATCCTTGAAGACAGAAGGGTCAATAGGGTAGATTCTTGTAGTTCTGAAGCCTGACTCTCCTTTGCCCACTGATGCAGCAAGAGCAAAAGCTTTTCGAAACAGTGAGGCAACTTCATATGGAGATATTTTTTCTCCTGGATGGAATTTCATGTAAAGATTACACTCATTCCTATAATATGATTTGAGAGGCCCATAGACTGCAACGTCCATGCGACGTGTGGGGTGGAATGGATAACATGATAATATTATTAGCTCTGCAAAAATCATAGGCTGCCAGGGAGACATGACTGCTGTGATTATCTAATATCAATAACACTTTTTCGTTTTCTGATGGTTTTGCATGGACGACGAAGTGCTGAAGCCATTTGACGAATAGTTCCTCTGTTATCCAACCATTTTTGGAACATTCATATTTTGCTGCAATAGGACCATCTTTCTCCAACAGAACTGAATGTCGTTGACGAGGGAAAATAAACATTGGAGGTATAAAACCCCCAGTGGCACTCATTGCACAAACAACTGTGATGTTGCGACCCCTTTACCAGCTTGTCATCAAGCCAACCCTTTTCTGACCTTTTGCCGCCAAAACTTTCCCTGGTTCCTGCACTGTGGAAATACCAGTTTCGTCAATATTGTAGATGTTTCTAGGTGAGAATTTGTGTTTTTCCATAACCTGCTGTAAGAGTTCGAAGAAACGATCAACTTCCTTTTTATTGAAGGCAGTGGCCCTGTTCAAACTGGTTGCTCCTGCTCTTCGTACTGAGATTTTATTTCTCTTCCTAAACCCTACAAGCCAGTCACGACCTGCCATTTTTTTTTTTGGTGTTAAAATTATGTTTTATGCAATTTTTTTCGGCAAACTGAAATGCCATGCGTCTGACTTCTTTATCTGTGCATCCATAAAATATAGATGCTAGATATTTTATCTGGTTCGACATTTCCACTTCTTGCTCCCTAGTGAAAACAGTTTTTCTACCGAAAATAGGAGTGACAAATTTTTCTTTCTGAATTCTTTCTTGTGAGGTTGAAAATGGAATTTCACATCTGTTAGCGGCAGTTCGCATAGAAACCCCTTGCTCATGTAATCGTTTGGCGGCATTCAGGTTTTCAACTGACCACTTTGCTCTATTGGTTATTCTATGACGTGGCTTCGGCATCTGTAATAGAAAAAAACAAATTCAAATTCGTGTTTGTTCATGAGGACAATGCCAGTCGAGTGACCGGCATTGCCCTCATATGAAGCCATACATTGAAAAATAATTTAGGTCCTTAACATTTCTATAAATCACTCATTTCAATAAGTAAGACTAATCTATGATGTGCCATCCAACTGGAAAAATACGCACATTTTAAAAAAATAATAAATATAAGAACTTACCGCTTATTTCAAATGGAGACGAAATTAGAAGGAACGCTATAAAAACAAATGGCCGACTGTCCCGCCTCAGCGCTTGTTGGTGACTGAGTCAGTCAAACGCTCTCAATGCTGCGGTATCAAAAGCAGCCGTTTGCACCAAACACTGTTGCCGGCTTTGTCATCCTTGCGGAAATATAGGGGTGACCGGTATTGCCCACCGACCGGTTTTACCCCATTTTACCCTACAACTACACAATAATAAAACTCTGAAAACAACTAAAATAAAAATGCTGTTTTTTCATCATCAAATCAATACTATATACCTAGATGACTACTACAGAGAATAAATCCTAACAAAACAAACAATAAATTATAAAAATAGATCAAACTCTGTAAAACAAACAACAAAAATAATATTCAGATGGTGATAGGAAATAGAAACTGATTGATGGAAGTATCACTAGTAGTATCAGTTTGTGACTAAATTTCTGCAACAGACGGATGGGAATGAGTATCAGTTTGTGGAAAGCAGCTCTATACTTTACCTTGTAAAAGATTATTTCCAGGAATTTGAGCATCAACTCGAATAGCAAAACATTCCATTTTCGACGTTGGGTTCATAATTCATATCCATAATATAATTGATATTTTAAATTTTTCGAGGACACTAACACAAAAATATTCTGAAATTTTTGCTTGGTTTGTAATAGGTAATAAAAAATAATGTATAGTGTATATCAGCAAAACAATAAACTTCTGATTTCTGACAAATGTCGAAATGGAAAAGTAACATGTCAATCATCAGTCGTCTGTCGATTGCGGTCAGCGCCTCCATTCGCAACTGGCCCAACCAAAAACGTGGTGGTCAAGATCGCTATTCATTCAAACAGTCTCTTAATATTTTATTTGTCTATGGGTAGAACAAATCAACAATATTGCGTCGTAGATTTGACCTTCGCCTTTTATGTCAACTATAGGATATTGCAGCTAATTCAATTGTATTGTAATCTGATTCCTAGCATGACAAATAAAGACCTGTTATTATTATTATTATATATGTTACTATTCATTAGCAAAAAATCTCTCACAATCAACAGATACTAATACTACTTATGGAACTAAACACTCCTCAAAGTTAACTGAGAAACAATCGTAAAAATATTCGATATTATTGGAATTAACAAAATTGAAAAATGTTTAGATAAAATCTTGTATGATTTTATCCGTCTGATTGCCCTTTCTACATGAACTCTTGACTTTGCTTTTTCTTTCTAAAGTCAGTCTTTTTCAGAAATGGCACACCTTGATTTTGATTTCATTTGCCATATCTTCAATTATGAATCCTCGATCAGCTAATATGACATCACCTTCTTGTAGAAATACATTTAAATCGCAGTCCTCAAACAATGCCTTATCAGAAATTGTCCCTACATAGCCTCCGCTAACATAAGTTACTCCACCATTTGGAACAATTCTTATCAAAAACCTTATTGTGTCATAGGTTTGTAACTCAAAAACGTGTTTTTTTTGCTGATGAAAGCTGCTAGGCATTTGTGGACTTATTTATATGTGAAATTTGTCCAGCTGTGTGCACGTTCCAATGTAATTGAATGAAGAAAAGTTGTATTTCGTGCAGAAATTTATTTATAAAATCATAGCAGAGCGCTTTCGACTATAAAGTCATCATCAGTGCGTACCTGTAAGTAAGTGACATCGAATTGAATTTATCAAAATTTCTTAAATTCAATTCGATGTCACTTACTTACAGGTACGCACTGATGATGACTTTATAGTCGAAAGCGCTCTGCTATGATTTTATAAATAAATTTCTGCACGAAATACAACTTTTCTTCATTCAATTATTTATATGTGTCAATAACCAGTGTGACATTTTTCTTTTCAAAATTTCGAAAACAAAGTGGCACTCTTGAAATGTGTCTCCATTGAACATATCACCTCTAACAGAAATTATTTGGTGATACATGAACAGTTCCCAAGTATGAAATATTTTAGAAATATTTGCTTTGCTCATACAGTAAAATATTGAAAGCTCATCCAAAGTATATCCCCGTCTAATTCTGGTTATTGCTAAACACAAACAATCTTTATTTGTCAAGCAATGTCCATCCATGTTTGTGTATGAATTTCCAAAGTTTCTTTCTCTGGTAAAAATTATGGTCAATTTCAATAACCTCGGGTATGTGTTCCCTACTTTCATCGACACTAGGTTTCCTGAATATCCATGGGATCTTAAATCACAATATTTTCAACATTAAGCAAATCAGATCAGAATGGTGTGGGCTCAGAGTCATTGAGGAACTTTCCAGAGGAATGTTTATTGTACAAATATGTATTTCTTGTGATATTGTTGTAGACATTTTAGAGTTACTCTTCACTTTTGGGAATGGATATAATCTCAGTTTCTCATTTTTACTAAATCTGGAATCACTTTTACAATTTTTGTACGTGTATAACAAGGCATTTTTACCATATCGTCAAAATCATTAATTATTATTGACAGTTATATCTAGCCTAGCACTAGCAGTGATTTCATGCAACCAACAGAAAAAACAGAAATAAACTAAACCATATTTTGATATTTTCATTGAAAAATTGAGCCATTATGACCAAAACAGATATATGCCGTGTCTATATTTTCAATTTTCATACACAATTATATAAAAATTGGGGTAACTCAGGTGATAGAGGTTTTTAATGAAAAATGTAGGTTGGCAAGTTCGACGAAACTCTCCCATTTATTATAAATAGCCAAAATAATAGTGAAATATGACATACTTCGTTCTTCTTTTTATTTTGCTGGGATCCAGTACTGGTTTGCTGGGATTCTAGGATTTATTTTGCTGGGATTCGAAACTTGTAATGCTGGTGCGAGTCTATTAGTATACAGGGCGACCTAGTTGGACGGAACTACATGAATATACCGGATGTCCAAGAATAGTCTAGCAATTATGGGGCACGCAAGTTTCGATTTGAGTTATTGCTATAATTATTTTGAAACTATTTATTGGTGATTACTTGTTGCATATATTTTTTTGCTTGCTTTAATGTAATGCGGGAATTGAGGGGTTTTATTGAATGTGTTTTTGGGTTTAATGTTGCCCACCATTCGTTTCTCCAACTTTTTAATTTCTTCTTTCTTCAAGTATTGCTCATTTACTCATTGGTTATTTGGTTACTGTTCATCAAACTATTGATTATTCATTATTTGCTTATTGTTTATCAACTTATTGGTGAATGATCATTTGATTATTGCTCATTTATTATTTGCTCATTGCATATTTGCTTATTGCTTTTTTACCTATTGATGAAGGGATAATTGCTGGAAAATACAACATATAACTTGACTCGCCAGTTTCCAAAGTCTCCTGCTCTGATTCTAGGCACAGATGTTTCTTTTCTTGGTAAATTTTGAGACACGAACTTTCAAATGTAGTTCAATCAGACACAACTCAAGATTTTCGAGAAATTGGCGTCTAACCACTTTGCTCTGAGATTATTCTTAAAGAACACAACCTGCGAATAATTTTCAGATTAATTCAGCAACAATAAAAAATTACCATTTGCCATCTTCGTGTAGCTCTTGCAGTGTTATAAGATGCACATAATTTGTCCACTGCGTCAACTCCTTCTTTAGTGCGATTATAGTTGTAACAACGGGTTTTGACCTCAGTCTCCATCTCGTGGAATTGTCCATCGTGTCATTCTGTTGTACTCGGTACACTGAAACAGTCAACTTAACAAAGAGTTATTTTGTTTTTCGTGCATTCAGAACCCCACTAAGCCTGACACCAATATGTGGTAACGGGTTTTGACCTCAGTCTCTAGCTAGTTAGATTACCCCTGAGATTCTAGCACCTATTTTACTCACCACCAGTAATTGGCCTGATGATGAATAAGGCGTATCAAAACATCAGGGCAACTCACATCAATAAAAAAAATATAATATGACCGGTTATATTATAATCCCGTCGGTCCTAGAAAGCACGCGTTAACCTGTTCAGAAAGAAAACAAAGCACTCTGAGTTATATAAGCATATTGGATATATAAATTTATAACAACTTAATTCGTAAATAGATAGCAGAAAAATGTAGTGACAAAATAATTCATTCAACGACTCGGACAGCACTAAGATGTCAGTTTTTTGTGATTATAAACGAAACAAATATCAATTCTTTGTTCAACACATACTTGCATGAAAAAGGAGGTACCAATTCTCCAAATTCTCACCCACAGAACATGTACTTAACAAGAAAATGAAAATCATAACAAATTTTATCCATGAAACATTTTCATGGACAAAGAGATCCAAATTATTCAAGTTTTTATAGGTGAGACAGTTGCATTAGCAAGGAAATGAACAGTATTATATTTGAAATCCATAAAGTAAGAGCATTAACAAGAGAATATATTTATTTCATCTTTATCAACGAAACATTGTCATTCACAAGAATATAAAAATTATTAAAATTTGTATGTATAACTGAAACAATGAGAGTATCTGAATGTGGAATGTGTTATTTCATTACGGATAGCATAAAATATCGTCATTCAAATCAATTGATGTGTGTAAGTCATTCATGTGTCAGTCAGCTCCTGGACTACTTGCAAATTCATCTTAGTCGACCTAAATATACATTGCATAATTATTTATATCTCAGTCAACTAAATCACCGCTTTCAGCAGGTTACTATTTCCAGGATAATGAATTTACAACTTTGAAATATTTCGACAAGTCTCATGGGCACCGACGGGAAATTACACATTAATGTATGTTTTCCAAAATATAGTGCCAAATCAACAGTAAACAAAATCAATTTCATGCAACATGTTGTTTAGAATAAGAAAAGTCATAAATGTTGCTCCATCGTGTTGTGTGGGGCCGTCAAATTTAATTTGCAATGATTTATGCAAATTATATTCATTATACCTATTATAAGGCATTATGGGCCGAATACTATCGTTGTTTTTGATGGATATCCCGAATGTGGGACAGAAACAGGTACGGAATCTGCTGAAAGAAATCGCCGCTCGAAGCAGGAAAGCAGCACTGATACAATCTTCGATGAATCCATGATTCCGATGTGTCGCAAGAAAAATTTTTATTCGAACAACTTCAACAAAAGGCGCCTCGTCGCAATGCTGCAGACAGAGTTGGAAGCACAAAATTACACTTTTGAACAGGCGGTCGAATACACGGATACAGTAATTGTGCAGACTGCTATCGAACTTGCTCCCTATTTTTCCTCCGTATTCGTTATTCGCGAAGACGTAGAGTTACTTGTGCTGTTGACTGCTAAAGCCAGAGAAATCACCAATATTTATTTTCGCAATCCGGGTAGAGGGAATGAGGAGGATGTGTTCTATTTACCTCAGAGCTTCCAATATAACGATTCTATTGCGAAATGTACCTTATTTGTGTGTGCATTCAGTAGTTGTGACACTTTATCGACGTGCATATAATCTCGCATTCCTACCACCAACATCCGATGCGTGTCATCATCATTCAGTGCGAACTTATTGTCAAGTCCAGAGCTGGCGGGGAGTTCAGAAACATCCAGAAGATTATGGATGGCGAAAAACAACAATAGGACTAGACGCAAAGTGCATCTTAACGGAACCAGCTCTAAAGGTTTTACTCAAGAGTACCTCGTGCCGATGCCAGAAAGGTTGTGGACCTGCTTGTGGTTGCCGTAAAGCAGGATGAAAATGTTCGGTTTTATGTTTTCACTTTACTTGGACGTCCTGCGAAAACATTCTTGACCAGATTTTGCTAGATGATGACATTGAAGAAGATGCCCAAAATGTTTCAGATCAAAAACAGGACGGAGGACCAAACAAACAACGCCGAGCTTGCCAAATATGGCGCTGAATTGATGTCTGACGATGATAACAAGGGACGCGACTCGGCTATTGTCATAAACTACACAAAATGAAATAAACCACGATATCGTCACTGGAATAGACCTCTTGGGGATACCACATTATAGAAACCCGGTTCGATCAACTCTACCTCACGGGTGGTGTGGAAAAGAGTTGAAAGTTATATCATCTTATCATATTTGCACAAGAATAAAAAAGTTAGTGTATACACTAGTAAGAAAATAGGGACCGTAGATCACGATAATTAAAAAATGCTCCTATTGAAGTAATGTAGGAGCGCGCTTCAAAAAATCATATCTTTCATTATAGAAGTGTTTCAAATCGGGCATGTGCCAACTTTTACTCTCATATCTTAAAAATATCATAGAAATGTTTGGTTGCCATCTCTGTCCTAATCCGGTATGTACTTCAGATTTTGTTTTGTTAACACGTTCGCGGACACTCATTTATTATGTTATGTGTGTAATTGGCATTAGCCGCAACAGTTATTTTGTATAACCGGGCACTTAAGGCCTAATGCGTTCTAAATACGACTAGCGCGAAACCACGTCAATTTTGTGTATATAAGTGTATGAAGTGTCCCGCTAGACACCTTGTGTTGAAAAATGATTGCGAAATTCGGTTGGTGGGGAGAAAAATTTGGTCAGGCGATCGACAGACGTTTGGCAGTCAGCCGCACTCTAGTTTATATTTATATATTGTCAGAGAAGGTGTGTACCAAATTCCTGGCTGAATGCGTACCTTAAATAGATGAAAAACAAGAAAATCAACTAATCAGGTGGTACAACGAGGTTGAGACGGAGGATGAAGGATCAGAATCGTATGATGAAAGCACACATGATCCATATAGTACCTACCGATAATTCCATAGATGATCCCGAATACACTCAAAGTTATTCTTCATATTCTAGCGGTGATTCGAACGATGATAAGTGCATTTTTTTGAGGATTCAAAGTAATTTTCTATATCTTTTTGTCTTTTTTGTAGCAGGTCCGTCTCAAAAGAAACGAAAAAAGACGAACCCAAAATTCAGTTGCACAGCTCGAATCTGGTAAACACTACTTTTATGCAATAATGATTTGTAATTCATACCGAATATAACATGTTTACGCTTTCCATAGGAAACAGAAAAACAGATATTTGGTTTTTATTTCAGAGCAAGCTGGTAGCGAAAGTTCAGTTGACCTTGATGAACCGATTGATCAAGAAGAAAATTTATAGGAAGACACCTTACGTATCCCTGTAGACTTTATGATCAACCATGCTTCTGTTGGGCTCACACAGAATATTGAATCCAAAAGTCCAGGAGAAGTTTTTGAATTGATATGGACTGGAGAGGTAATAGATTATATACTTAAAAAAAACAAACGCATATGGCATATCACTCAACGTAGCTAACAGACCTAAAAGTAAAAACGAGCGGTTTAAAATATTCCGAGAAATATCCGTGGATGAACTGGATTTTTTTTTGCATTGTGTCTTTTGGCTGGCCACCTAAAATTTCGTTCCATTCAGGATTCATTATCTTTCAATCCTCTATATTATCATCCTATATTTCCTGCTACCATGCCAGGACGAAGATTTGAACAAATTTTACGATGTCTCGATTTTTCGGATGATAGAAATATGGACGACCCTCTTTATAAAGTCAGCTGGTTACTGAATAAAATCATACGATCAAGCCAAAATATATTTTCTCCTCCCGAGAAATTGTCTTTAGATGAGTCACTCCTATTTTTCCGAGGGCGACTGAAGTTTCGGGACTATATAAACAGTAAAAAGAGCAAATATGGAGTAGAATTCTATGAACTGTGCTCAAACTATAGTTTTGTCTTAAATATGGAGATTTCTAAAGGAAAATTGAATAGAGAAGACGCCAGAGGAAGTTCAAAGTTGAACTCGTTAGTGCAAAGGCTTCTGGAGCCATTCCTAGATAAGGTGATTTATCAAAAATGTTATTGCAACGAAAGAAGCATAGTACAGGTACATTACGATCTAACAGAAAAGGTAATCCGAAAGAAATAACTCTGGCTAAACTGAAACCTGGGCAGCACATATGGAAAAGAAATGGCAATGTGCATGTTTCCAAATGGCGTGATAAATGTGATGTTCAGTCGATATAATGAAAACATGTCAGGTATTGACAGAGCTGATCAAATGATTAGTTATTATTCATGCCCTAGAAAAACTATCAGATGGCATAAAAAAGTCATGACTTCAGGAATGAGTTAATCAAATCATTACTCGGAATTTCTCCTGATCAAAACGATGGCAGAAAATTTGTCAAAACTGTACCAAAAGGAACTAAGTCCAGACCGTCTCAAAATTCTAGGAAGAATACTGGTCATATCTTTGAGGCCATACCTATACCAACAGACTCTAAAAAAGAAGGAAAGTATTATAAGCGCTGTAAGCAGTGTTACATGAAGAAAAAAAAAAGGAAAAAACTGCTTGGCAGTGTCTAGAATGCATAGGCAAGCCACCCCTTTGTGTAGGAAAATGTTTCCAAGATTGGCATGAATAAGAAGTGTTACATATTTTCTGTTATTTTTACCAAAGCATTTTGTACTATTTCACTAGTTTCAGTTCCTCTTAAATACATTTTTTTCTCAAAATGAACTGTTTTTTCATTTAATTTTTTCATGCGGTATATGACGTCTCTGTCATTTTGAAAATGAACTGTGCTTTTCGTGGGGCATGACGTTATTTGACGCAGTGTTTTTTTTCCAGTATTTCTAATTCTTTGAAATACTGTGCGTATGACGCCATCAGGCGTCCGAGTCTGATTTTTGTATAACTGATTGATAATTATTAGTTTTCACAAAAAACATATACATCCCTAAATACCTCAGGTACTTGAAATAAACATGTCCCGTACAGGGAGAAGGTCTTAATTATTCATACGCAGCGAATGTGTAGTATCCCATATTATATTATTGAGTATTCCGTATTTCAATTGTGTATTTGACTTGCCCCCCAGAATCCCAGTTGTTATTTAATGAATGTTTATGTTCTGTTGTTACCCCTCGAGTTTCAATAGCTATCATCTGAAGCCACACCCCAAGTCGCATTTAATGGAAACAACCCCTCATACGACTCAGGGTGCAACCCTAGCAGCCATAGTCGCGACAATAGCACCTGCTTCAACGGTGCTATTCTACTCCAAGCGCCGCAAGTCAGAGTTTTCATCCCATCACCCCTCAAGCGGCAACCCCCCCTACGAGGTCTAAAGCTCAGGTAGACAATCAGGGAACCTATTCCTACCGCCCAGAAAATTTCATTTCTTTCCGACCTTTTGCGAATAGAACCGCTTGTTTTGTACACATCACTTGGCCTATTATAATGGCGAAAAAATTCTGAAGTATGTGAAACGATGTTCCTTGATACGCTGGATATTGAAAAGGATAATGTGGATATTGGAATGCAGAAGCGAACCTCCAAAAAACCCTGTGAAAGGAGATAAAAGAGGAAAACATAGTAGAAAAAGTCACAAATCCAGTAATTGTGACAAATGTCAAGGAGCACATTAGAAGTTTTCCCGCTGTACCCTTTCATTATTGACGAGCTTCAACTTAGCGACAAAAGCGAGACCCATAGTTGAATATCAACCTGATATACAATTTGTATTGTCAGTTTTGAGATCAAAGGGGTGTACCTAAAGACAAATTATCATTTTATCGGAAGACTTTTAATGAAAATTTTAATTTAGCATTTCACAAGCCTAAAAAGGGTCAATGCCGTGTTTGTGTTCATTATAGAAATGCTTCATTCCAGGAAAAAAATACATTGAAGAACAAATATAAAGATCATTTGAATTTGAAAGATCAAGCTCGGTCGGAGAAAATGAAGGACAAGGAGGAGGCTGAAATATCACAGGGTAAATAAGCGTATGCTAATTTTGATCTTCAATAAGTTCTTTCACTACCATCAGACCCCACAAACAGTGCAGTTTCACAAATGCAGCCTCGCAACTTACAATTTCACAATTTATGTTTTTAATAAGAAGGTTACTGTTATACAGGGTGGGGCACCGAAAACGAAACAGATCGAATATCTTCAAAACGCATGTGTTAAGAATAAAATACAAAAACACGTCGATTTTTAATCATATCATCCTATCATAACCTCAACTGTCATACCTCTTCCCCCACCCCTTGGGCAATATCACCCAAACAATTTGAATAGGGAAAGTAGTAAGTGTGACACATCATTGAAAAGGTAATTTCATAAGGAATTCAGCCATGTCAATTTTCGCCATCTAACTTTTTATTTTGGCGCCCTCTTGCGGGAAAAATAACTGTTCCGTATTCCTAATTATAATACTGCATTTGCAAGCTATTTTGACATTAATTCGGTGACAATGCATTATGGAATTTTTCTAAGAGAAAAAACAAAATGGAGGCTCCAAAATGGCGGACATGATTTGCAATCATGGTCCGATTCGATTCAAAATTGATATGTGATGGTTTTCAAGGTCGAAAATTGTGATTTGTTCGTCAATGCAGAAAAACAAGATGGTGGCTCCAAGGTGTCGGAAGAAATTTGTAATTCTGGTCCGATTCGAATCAAAATTAGTGTGTGGGGATTTTCAGGGTGAAAAATCATGATATTTTTGTCAATGCAAAAAACCAAAATGGTGGGCGAAATTTGTAATTGTGGTTCGACTCGATACAAAATTGGCATATATGGGTTTTACAAATCTTCAGTGTGACTAAAATGAAATAATTAAATTGATGAAATAAAGCTTTTATACAAATGCACTGAAAAGGAAATGATATTTTTTTTTAAATGTGAGACGAAGGTTATTCTGTGCGTAACAGATTCGAAAGCTTGCCGAGAGTACAAAATAGGTACTTCTGCGAGGTAAAATTTGTGTTACGCATAGAATAAACTTCGTCACACACCTGAAAAAAATTTTATTTTCTTTTTAGTGCATTTGAAAATAAGCTTTTTTTATCGTCTTAACAAATTCATTTTAGTCATACTGAAAACTTGTAAAACCCATATATGCCAATATTGAATTGAATCGAACCACAATTACAAATTTCGTCCACCATCTTGGTTTTTTGCATTGACAAAAATATCATAATTTTTCACCCTGAAAATCCCCACATACTAATTCTGATTCGAATCGGAACAGAATTTCAAATTTCGTCCGCCATCTTGGAGCCACCATCTTGTTTCTTTTTGCATTTACGAACAAATCATAATTTCCGACTGTTTTGTGCGAAGATAAAAATCGGAATTCATCCAACTGCAGGGATTGATATCGATATTTCACCTTGACAAACTCAGGAGAGAAAAATGGACTGCTTGCTAAATCGGATAAATTCGTGCCTTTTAAAACTCTTACCTGTTATCAGATGCGGTGGTTCTGGATGGGATATAATCTTGCGGTTTATCATGTAATCGCTTCCACGGCCGTGATTGGAGTTCACAACACTTCTAGATTGCGTAGGACAACTAATTTTGTGGAGTTTTTACACACGAAGACTCTCTCACTCACTGTCGAGAGTATATCAACGAATGTGTAGGCGGTACACATTCCCATACACAAGTAAAAAAGCTTTAAAAGGCTTATTCACGATAAAATGAGAAGTTATACGCGGTGAGCCAAATAAGAAGAGCTGAGGATGCGTTGCATTTTATAATTTAGAATAATAATAAGAGTAATAAAGAATAATAAAAAGAAACTTTTAGAATACATAAAATAACAAAACAAAAGGGAAGTTGAGCGGAAACGCGACATGCCGCCCAACTAAAATACCCTGTATTTTACGGGGAATCAAGCGGTAGCGGACAAAGTTTGGATACTGGGCGCTTTAGAACGCCTCCATTAGCAACCTTTACTGATACCACTCGTACCCTACCATCCTGACCGGGAAACGTTTCAAGAATACGACCCATAGGCCACGTCATCGGAGGACAATTATCTGACTTAATGAGGACTAATGTTCCTGTTTTCAATGAAGGGGAGTCATCCAACCATTTAGCGCGTTGACTTAGGGTATGTAAGTACTCTTTAGACCATCGGTTCCAGAACTCTTGGTGCATACGAGTAAGTACCGAGTACAGGAGGGGCAGATAAAGGTTCCATTGACAAAAAATGTCCCGCAGTCAAGGCAGTGTAGTCATGCGGATCGTTGCTGAAAGGGGTAAGCGGGCGAGAATTCAGGATGGCTTCAATCTGAGTAAATACGGTAAGAAGTTCTTCATACGTAAGGACCTGGTCTCCCACAACTCGAAGTAGATGGGATTTAACGGATTTTACACCTGCTTCCCATAAACCGCCAAAGTTGGGTGCAGACGGGGGATTGAAGTGCCATGCAATGCATTCAGATGATGCAGAGGCCTCAAACATTGCATTCAATTGTCTATGTGCACCGATAAAGTTAGTCCCACAGTCACTATAGAGATGTGAGCATCGTCCACGACGAGCAATAAATCTTCTTAGGGCAGCGAGGAAGGCTTCACTAGAGAGGTCGCTTACCAACTCAAGGTGAATGGCCTTAGTGGCAAGGCAGACGAATAAGCATAGATATGCCTTCAAAATTTTTGCACCTCTGGATCTAGACATGGATATACGAAATGGTCCTGCGAAGTCTACACCTGCATGCAGGAAACATTTCACACGAGATACTCGAGCCGGGGGCAAGTCTCCCATGGGGGCTTGTACAGACTTAGGATTGATTCGCCAGCAGGTTATACATTTAGATACAATGCGCCGAATGGCATGTTTTGAATTGAGTATCCACCAATTTTGAGCTATCAAGTATTGAATAGTTTGTATCCCTGTGTGAAAGTACCGGACATGAGTGTTCTCGATGAGGAGGTGTGTGAACCGACTCATACTAGGTAACAGAATGGGATATTTCCGCGAACGGGAAATAGGAGCGTGTCTGAGCCTTCCGCCTACTCGAAGAAGTCCCTGATCGTCCACAAAAGGAGACAACTTACGCAGAAATTTGGGAAGACGTTTTCCTTCAGCTAAGAGTGAAATTTCATCACCAAAAAATGAGGACTGAGCATGCTTAGCAAATGTCTCTAGAGAATGATGGATTTCGAAAGAGGAAAGACACCCTGTTCGTTTGGTATTTTTTTTGGAACAGTTATGTAAGAATCGAAGAGCGTAGCTCAAAATTCGAGCTGAGGTTATCAGAGAAGAATGTTCCTCGAGAAGAATGGCTAAGAAATTGGAGTCAACTGTTACACTGAGTACTACACGACGTTCTTCTTCAAAGGTGTCTGAAGGAGACGTAATCTTCGTGAAATAGGTGGGGTTGAATGAACGAAGAAAGGATGGTCCTGTCCACCAAGAGGAACAGTTGAGAAACTCACTCGGCAAGAGTCCTCTTGAACCCACATCAGCTGGGTTGTCCACCGTGGACACATAAAACCACAGTTGAGAGGGGACTCGAGTTTGTATATATGACACCCGGTTACAGACAAAGGTTTTCCACCGGTGAGGGGAACCCTTTATCCAGCTTAGAGCGACCATGGAGTCAGACCAACAGTACGTTTTGTCAATAATGAGGGTATCATCATAAACTTTGTGGATATACTCAGCTAACCGAGCCGTTAAGGCGGCAGCACAAAGTTCTAGCTTGGGAACTGAAATTTTCTTCAAAGGAGCCACCTTTGATTTGCCACAAATAAGATGAGTAATTTTCTCGCCAGAATCAGTTTGAAATAAAAAAAATAAGCAACTGAACAATAACCTCTTTCACTGGCATTCTAACAGCGAAGGAAAATCACTGACATATTTTTTCCATGTTCTCACAATTTCAGCGGTGGGTTCCTGGTCCCAACCAATCCGAAGGGTCCAAATTTGTTGTATTAAATGTTTGATAAGAAACGTGATAGGTGAAAGAATTCCCAATGGATCGAATATCTTTGATAGATTAGAAAGAATATTTCGTTTCGTGCAAATGGTATTAAGATCACTTACAGAAAATTTGAAAGTATCTGTGGAAGGGTTCCACTGAAGACCCAATACTTTACAATATGGATCAGCTTGAGTTTCAAAAGATACCGGGTCGATGCATAGGTGAGAAATAGGCAAAAGAGCCAATAGTGCAGGTTCGTTACTGGACCATTTCCTCACCTCAAATCCACCTTTGCCCAAAAGTGCGATGAGTTCTTTTTGTAAGGCCATGGCACCTTCATACGAAGAGACTGAAACGACAATGTCATCCACATAGGTAGAATTGAGTAAAGCCTTTGCAGCTAAGGGATACGATTTTCCCTCGTCGTCAACAATTTGCCGCAGGATACGCAGTGCCAAAAACGGGGAGGAGGAGACCCCATAGGTAAGGGTCCGAAGTCGATAATTGCGAATTGGATCTTGCGGAGAAAATCTCCATACAATTCTCTGGTAATCTTGATGATCATCAGCAACAAGAATCATTCTGTACATCATTTTGATATCAGTCGTTAAAACATGAGAATGAAGTCGAAATTTGAGGAGAATGGAAGCTAGGTCCTGCTGGAGTTTTGGACCTACCAACAGGTGATCATTGAGAGAAGACTGATTAGGTAACTTCGCAGATGCGTTAAACACCACTCTCAGCTTGGTAGTGACACTATCAGGCTTTAGAACGCAGTGATGAGGGATGTAGTAGGCATGAGAAACTTCTTGATCATCAGGAACTAGTTCCATATGATGAAGATCAAGGTAGTCTCGCATGAATGTTTTATACTGTTCATACAACTCCGGTTGTCTCAGTAAACGTTTTTCAAGAGAATAAAACCGTTGAAGTGCTAGTTGGCGGATACCCGGAAAGGCAGTGGCGGGTTCACGAAATGGAAGATTTACGATATACTGACCAGCAGGGGTGCGGTTAGTTGTCTCCACGAATAGTTTGTCACACAAAGTTTCTTCAGGAGACAGAGGGGAAGCCTCGGGTTGGGATTCAAGGTCCCAAAACCTTTTTGCTGATTCCTCCAAGGGGGTGATGTCATTGATCGTGCTGAAGAGAGCAGTGGTGGAGAGAGTGGAAAGGGTATTGCATTTACCCATTAAAATATAACCAAAAATAGTATTGATGGCGTCTGGTTTGCCCTCTGCGCCAGGTATACTCCCATCACGTAATACTTGGGAAAAGATATCGGCTCCCAAAATAAGATCAATGGTCCCAGGAGTAGAAAATTGCGGGTCAGCTAATCGCAGATTAGACAGATGGATCCAATTGCTCGTATCAAGTTCCGAGTAAGGCAAATTTTCACAAATCTTGGGTATAACCACCGTATCAACGTTGAGAGTAGGGGCAGAAGATTGCATTAAAGGACGAAGTGATAGTGTTATTCCACCCTGATTGACTTGGGTTGGCATTGCACCCAGTCCATGGATACTGAGAGAAAGGGTCGAGGGTTGTAATCCCAATCTCTTGACACTTTTTTGACTTATGAAGGAAGTCATAGTTCCACTGTCCAGAAGGCATCTCAAGGGTTGATATGTTCCACGACTGTCCATAACCTCGACTCTGGCTGTGGACAGAAGGACACTCGATTTATGTCGAGAAAATGCAACATGAACCGAAGCACCAGAAGGCTGTGGCTGTCGGCAAGGCATCTCTGCTCGGGATCCAGAAGCGACTGAATCCACGTTCAGAGGGAGGGAAGTAGCGGTAGTATCAAAATGTAGCAGCGTGTGATGGGCCTGACCACATTTATGACACTTGACTGAGCTCTGACAACTATGAGAAGAACTCAAACAATTTATACATAGTTTTTTATCTTTTACCCTTCTGAAGCGCTCGAATGCAACAAGACTAATGAAATCAGGACATTTGTAAATCTGATGATCTGATTTTGTACAAATGGCACATTTAGGCCCAACTTCATTAGTGTGAGTCATTAATGACGTTGAGGGGCGTGAGGAAATGAATGTTTTGTTGGTATCAACTCGTTTCGATACTGTTGATTTTCGAGAAAAATTCAAGTTATCTAAGGCTACACAATGTTTAGCCAAAAACTGAAACAAATCAGAATATTTAGGAACATTTGAGGAGTTATGATGCAACTCAAATTGCGTGGCGACAGTTATATCAATTCTTTTCAATAGCATCTGTACCAGGATAAAATCCCATTCAGTGACAGGGAATTTTAAAGATTCCAATGCAGCGAGATTATCGGAAAAAATGTCCAACAATTGCCGTAACTCAGTAGGTGAGTCACTATGTAATTTAGGAGCATTGTCCAAAGCAGACCAATAAGCAGCGGAAATGACACGTGTATTCTTGTAACGTTTGTTCAACGTATCATAAGCAATAGGGTAGTTGGCTGTCGTCATTGGTAAAGTCTGAACAAGTTTCAGCGCAGGGCCTCGTAGCGAGGAAAGCAAGTAATTAAATTTTTCAGTATTACTCAGTTTTGAGTTATTTCCAATTAACGAATCAAACATATCAATATACGTATGAAAACTGAGTATGTCTCCACTAAAGATAGGCAATTCAATACTAGGCAATGGTATTTTATGTACAGAATTCATAGAGGCATCATTACTATTAACAGAAAGTTTGAAATAAATAGCTTTGCTATTGTAATACGAAGTCTCGAAACTCTTTCTAATGGAATCTTCAGCAGCAAATAAACTATCATCATCACTGCTACTAATCAATCCAATAATGACGTTATGATTTTCAAAAAAATCTTTTTTAATATCTTCGATTGGCTCTATGTACATTTGAAAGAGTGTAAGATGAACGGGATCAGATTACGCCCTTTTTGAAATATCATTAACTTCTTCCATTCTGTTAATTTGCGTTTTTCGAAGTGCTTGATATTTTTTTATTTTATCTACGTTGGCAGTCATAACGGAAATTTAAATTTAACTGTAGTTATAATTAATTCAATAAAATCAGAAAATGCGATTTTGAAATGTTTGGGTAATAGAAATGCTAATCCAGAGAGCAACGATGCCGTGAATTATTGACATTAAATTATCAATATCGAAAAAGATTTAGCAAATCTAGTCGTGCCACCCTATAACTTCCAATACCCGAACTGTGAATTTCTGTATCTTTCAATACCTTCGACTACAAAAAAACGATGGTTTTTTATTATCACTATCACTTCCAAATGATTTGCCTTCGACCGCTCGACTCAGCGGAGGAGTACAAAAAACGTTGTTTTTTATGCTCACTTCTAAATAATTAGCGAAATGAAAAATAATGAATTCAAATGGACAATGAATTATGATTTATGACTAAATAAATAACTGATAAATCTTAGTTTATTAAATGCAACGAAATCCATACTCAGCATATCCTGCTCGAAATGACCAAAATGTTTTGTGCGAAGATAAAAATCGGAAATCATCCAACTGCAGGGATTGATATCGATATTTCACCTTGACAAACTCAGGAGAGAAAAATGGACTGCTTGCTAAATCGGATAAATTCGTGCCTTTTAAAACTCTTACCTGTTATCAGATGCGGTGGTTCTGGATGGGATACAATCTTGCGGTTTATCATGTAATCGCTTCCACGGCCGTGATTGGAGTTCACAACACTTCTAGATTGCGTAGGACAACTAATTTTGTGGAGTTTTTACACACGAAGACTCTCTCACTCACTGTCGAGAGTATATCAACGAATGTGTAGGCGGTACACATTCCCATACACAAGTAAAAAAGCTTTAAAAGGCTTATTCACGATAAAATGAGAAGTTATACGCGGTGAGCCAAATAAGAAGAGCTGAGGATGCGTTGCATTTTATAATTTAGAATAATAATAAGAGTAATAAAGAATAATAAAAAGAAACTTTTAGAATACATAAAATAACAAAACAAAAGGGAAGTTGAGCGGAAACGCGACACCGACCTTGAAAACCACCACATATCAATTTTGAATCGAATCGGACCATAATTGCAAATCATGTACGCCATTTTGGAGCCGCCATTTTGTTTTTTCTGTTAAAAAAATTCCATAATGCATTGTCACCGAATTTATGTCAAAATAGCTTGCAAATGCAGTATTATAATTTGGAAAACGGAACAGTTATTTTTCCCGCAAGAGGGCACCAAAATAAAAAGTTAGATGGCAAAAATTGACATGGCAGAATTCCTTATGAAATTACCTTTTCAATGATGTGTCACACTTACCACTTTCCCTATTCAAATCGTTTGGGTGATACTGCCCAAGGGGTGGAGAGAGAGGTATGACAGTTGAGGTTATGATAGGAAGATGTACCCCATGGATTAAAAATCGACGTGTTTTTGCATTTTATTCACAACACATGCGTTTTGAAGATATTCGATCTGTTTCGTTTTCGGTGCCCCACCCTGTATGTGGGACCAAACTGAAGGTGGAAATTGCGAGATTGCAAGTTCAATTCTCTTGTTTCTGAAATATCTTCCCCTTATGGTGAGAATAATCACATTTTACAGTGACAAATGTGGGGGTCAATACTTGAATCAGTTTATTATCACTTTATTTATGGATATAAAGTTTCCTGTTCCAGGTCACACTCAAATCGAGTGTAACTCTATGAACTCAGCTATCTCCAATGAGCTACGGCGGGTATGCAAAACGTCTTGGCCATAAGACTTGAAAAAGATAGCGCGAAGTGGTAGTAGAAAAGGTGACAAGCCATACCAGGTGAGGATATACAAGATTACAAGCTCTTCATAAAACAAAACCTCACGAACCGAAAGAAGAAAGAAGGATGAAAATTCAGCAGATGTTCACTGGCAAAAAATGTGCTTGAAGAGGTTTGACCGATCGAAACCTTTTTAAATGCAATTTAAGCAAAATTTTGGTGAGTCGTACAGAATTCTCAATTTTAAGAAAAGAAATCTTCATCAGTCATTAGCGCAGCTAAAACTTCTATACACATCACCAATTCTTCTTTTTCTTCTTTTTCTTTCCTTGTTAACCATGAGTCCTGCAGCACTGGGTAAACAGTATGAACAATTTCAGTTGAGCTTACCTCACAATGAACATGCTACCGAAGAGATAGATGATGATAGAAGAGATAGATTGTGAATGACGCCAGAAACATACTCCTTTAATTATTTTACGTTGATATCTCATTATTATGGGCTTCTAGTATGGATACTTTCTTTTGTTCACACAAAAATCATGGTTTCAATAATCAGATGTGTTCAAAATTAATAAACAGTAATGAGAACCGCAAATCTTTACTTTTAGCTACATAACTTCACCAAACCCTTGTTCCTGAGCAACTAGGTAAATGAGTTTTTTTCCAGTTTTCAATCAATCCTGTTGTATTCACTAAACAGATATCGTACCAATTCCTCCCTCACAAGAAAACGAAATGTTGGGAAAACACTAATTTGCTTTCTTCTAAAAAATCACTTATTTGCAGTTACCTATAATAGGCCAAAGGCCGCAGTGGAGGGCCTGATACGGGCCCACCCACGTTCATACCTAACCTACCTACTTTTAGTTCTCAACCCACGATATGTCGTAGAGGTTTTTGATAGCTTGAATGAAGCTCTGAAAGGTCACCTTAGGGTAAGTAATGCAAATTTGTAAAGGATTATTTATTCATGAGAAGTTGACCAGCCTTTTGAAGTGTATTATGTGGATAAGACATAATGACAAACAAAAATACAACTATAAAAAATTCAAATTATTATGTTAACAAATAAAATTTATTACATAACATAGCAATCCAAAACAAATCCATCATTTAGGGAGTCGTACTTGCTGAAGCAGTTAATGCACCTGGTGATGATGTTTAAATCAAACATCGAGTGGAATAGGGCATTCTGGAAAATATTCTGTAGCTTACAGTATCCAAGTTTGGCAAGAAAAATTATGTCCTAAAATTTTTTGGAAATAAGCTACCGATAATGTATTTAGGTGGCGTAATTCTCCAGCAATGTATTCCCAGTATTCCTTAAATGAATCTTTAGCTGTTGTTGTTTTAAATCGCAAAGCTTCAGATAGCAATGGATAAAAAATTTTGCCCTTCTACTTTAGACGTTTTCTTTTCAACTTGCATAATAGATGTACCAGGTATATCAATAGCTTTCACGACAGTTTCATTAGTTGTGCTTTTTTTGTCTATATCAATATGATCTTGGCTTGCTTGTATGGAGCTCTCTATCATCTCTACGCACTGAAATCAATAAAAAAAGACAAAATATGGAATATGGATATTCCAACTGATCATCCCACTCGATACCCGGAAGCTATCCCTATTAAGGGCGTTACAGTCAAGACAATTGCAAGGGCATTTGTAGAACACATTATCACCCGCTATGGAATACTGCGATTCTTATTATCAGACAGGAACACAGTTTCTCAGTGATATGTTCTTGGAAATATGCGAATTACTGGGAACAAAAAATCAAATACCACATCATATCACCCCGCCACGAACGGAGTAATCGAGATATTTCATAGACATATAAAGGAGATATTATCTTCTCTAGTTTCAGAACAGAAAACAGATTGAAACGAACTGAAGTACGCGATGTTAGCTTTCAGAAACCATATACATACTTCAACAAAAGAGAGCCCGTTTTGTTCAATGTAAGGTAGAGACATGATTTTACTCCAAGTAAAATATGACATAAGTGAAATTTTTCTGAATTTACCGCGAGGATGCAATTGGCGCATTAGAAAAAGCATCAGATGACGGGAGAGAAAAATTCAACAAAAAGGCCGGGACGAGAGACTATGCGCCAGGATCTAGAGTATATTTGAAAATGCCACCTGTGATAAAACCTAGACATAAACTAGCTCGTAAACTATCTCCGCGTTGGATAGGGCCACAGAGTGTTGAGAAAATTATTGCCCGTGAACTATGAAATACAGTTAATTGGAAAAATCAAAAAACAAATTGTTCATGCAGAACGTTTGAAGGCATTTAGAGGTGTAGAAAACGAGTTCAATGACAAATTTACTGTTACGATAGACGGAAAACCGAAGGTTAAGGTTACCTATGTACTTATCATAGACGTGGAATCTGATAAGGAAGGAATATGTACAGAGCAAGAGGAGTCGACTGAGCACACTAGTAGTAGCGACGAAGAATTCGCTATTTTCCTACCACTCCAAAATCGAGGTTATTATTATTTTTAGAAACCAGTTTGCATTAGCTCCCCACTTCGTGAAATATTCCACTCAACGTTCAGTTATAAAAAAATTAAAGCCTTGTGACGTAGAATGTCTTCACTAGATTCTAGTGTTTTTTGTTGACCTAATTTGATGATAGTGATATGGATCTGACAACAGTGGAATCGCTGACAGTTCCTGGCATTGTTTGTTGTTCTTGTCAGTCGTGAAATTGTTATCAGAAGAATACCTTTACAACTAGTGAAAATTGGGAAGAACTTTTTTGAAGCTAGCAGTCGAAAGCCACCCGTAAATTATATAATGATTCACACATTTTCATCTCGTAATCCGAACTATTTGAGAGTGGAGATAAAAGGTATGAATAAAGGTAGGGTTCTATTATTTGTATCATCGAGTGCCGTATAGTTCCTGAGCACAAAGTACGGAGCAAAACATACTTTGCTGTAGCTACTATTGACGAAAGTAATGATGAAATAAAAATTTTTAACCGTGAATTTTGTGTAGCACCCCAAGGTAAGTTTAGGATTATTACTCCCTCGAACCGATGAAAAGGGTCGGTGAAGTGTTTTCAAGAATCTAGTAAATATTATAATATCAGCCTTTTCATCAACAGTAAGAGTTCTGACAGATCGTACATTATCAAAGTGACTTGACAATAGTGATAATACAATGACAATCAATAAATGCATCCACGATTCCAACGTTGTCGGATTGTGTCAGTGACGTAAAATGTCTATGGAAGAACACTTCTGAAATCCGAATTTTCATAGGTAAATACAGGCAAAAACCAGTATGTAACAATTAAACAAATTTATATATCGATATATTTGAGATATGGAGATTTCAATGACATACATTTTAAAATTTAGGAAATCAGTGATTGGGTAGCGATAATACAACGGAAGAAAAGATTGAAGAAAATTCGACAGTTAGTCATAGGTACCAAACGAGAGCCCGATGATCTGTTGATAATTTACCAAGGGTAATGCCCAAGTAGTACTAACGTAGAAAGATAAGCCGAAATAGGATTAGGAATATAAATCGGAAGATGTTCTGTTGAATAAGATAAGGCTTAGTATTGGAATAATGAAGCGCGATGAGAATGTTATTATTAATGCACGTTGCTAGGTTACATGTTTGGATACAGTATATTGTTGCAGTTGCCGCGATTATAAGCCATGCTTTGTGGTCATCCGAGGCACGGGTAATCGCTTACGATTGTGAAAACCCAGCTGCTAATATTTTCGTGATATCGCTTACAAGCGTGCCGGAATGTCCAAAGCTTATCTGACCCAAGAAGTGAGACTATATGTTTTAGAACGTCAGCGATATGAGCATATACAGGTGAAGTCCTGTCTAATAGAGGTTACTCAAATGATGACAGCTTGCGGAATGCTTTCACATAGTTTCATACTCCAAGACAGCATCATGAATTATAGGCACACCGCGGGAAAAGTAAATTTCCAGAAAATGCATGAGTTTCTAGATTGTAGAGGATTCGCTTCCCAAATAATTATTATACGCCCGAATGCTACACAAACCACGACTGTTAGGGTAAGTTCAGACATTCGCGAAAAGCGAAATGCGAAAAAATGTCTGATTGGTCGAATTGAAATCAAATTGAAAGGCGACAAAAGTGACAGGAGAATTTTTAAAAGTTTTGCGAAATCGCAAGGTTGAACATGAAGTGGTGAGAAATATTAAATCGATTTCATTGGTCAAATTTGAAATGAAGTGTAACTGCGGAAAAAGTAACAGAAAACTTTATTTTAGAAATTTGAAAAGCAAAAAAGAATTGGTGAACGAACGTTGGCGCAAGCGCAAGCTAGAAACACTGTCAATAGACTCAATAGTGCCAATTGTCAATTTTCCAGTGTTTGGTTGGAGTTGATGTTTGTAGTTTGTGCTTTTATTTATTTGAACGATTTGAACATAATATTTTATTAGTATTTAGACTATTTTGTGCATATTTAATTGAAAAATGGCGGATATTACGGAGGTACGAGTATTTATATTTTCCTATTGCAATTCTGAACTTTAATTAATGTTTCAGTACCGGTGGAATGTGCGGACTGTGGAGAACAACTGAGCCTGAAAACCTATAAGTATCATCTATGTACCGAGGAGACCCCCCAGAAGAAAGTTAGGAGTGCCAAGAGGAAACCTCTGAAGAAAATATTATAGGCAAATTAGCAGAGGCCGTACAAAGTAGGCCCCCCTTGTGGGACCATACTTTGCCTCTAAAAGACAGAGGCAAAGATATTCGGGACGAACTATGGTTGGAGGTGTACAAACAGTTAAATGGCGCTATACCACTAGGAAAAATGGAACGAAAATGGAAAAACTTCAAGGATGCATTCCTGAAGTACTTTAAGTGAGTAAAAAAAATAGATGAGAGGGAATAGTAAGCACCTCAAAATATAAAATTACCATCCATCAAAATATAAAATTACCATCCATTTCACACTTTCTCACTATGCCATTGAGGTATTGTGAATTTGTGGTGCTGTGGACACTTTCATGGTAATCGTAAGAGTAGTACCGATACTAATATTACAGCAGTCATAATGATATAATAATATGTAGGTAAGAATCTGTGTTTTGTGGTATGCAAGTAAGAAGTTTTGTTTTAATCTATGTAGATGTCCTTCATGACCGACTTTGTAATTATCCTTTATTTAGGTTTCAATATTTTACATAGCTGAATGATCTTGGTCAATGGCCTATTGAACTATGGCCAATAAATGATAGTAGTTATAGGTACTACTCTAGGGTCCGTGAATCAAGGAGTAGCTTGAGGTATTGCATTTGAAAATCGGTCAGTGGGAAGTAATATACAGGGCATGATGTAAGAGATGGAAGAAATATTGATTGAAAAAATGCAGCTACTGGTTTTGGGTATAAAATATTGCTCAGGAAAAAAAATTTTTATCTACTTATGTCATTGTAAAAATTAAGGAAATAGACAATGATGGAAAATAGTGGACATATAATATTGCTCAATTACAGATAGCAAATATTTAGCTTTAAAATATTACGTACTTACCTATCATTATTGCCAACATATTTTTATAACTATCCTGAAAAATTATAAGAACCTAATACTTTGAGCTCATTTAAAAATCAAGCTATATGAAACGTAATATTACTTAGCACTGGCTCAAGCACTGACTACTTCCAAAACTTGCAGTTCAACGGAACTTTTTTTTATCGCGCTTCGGGCACTAGAGATAAACATTTGCAAAATCTTCAGGAAGAAGAGAGACAGGAACATTTCCTAAAACTATGTCAAGTATTGTCTTCATTGTCACCCTTTTTGCTTGGTATCTGGATGGAGAAGTTAGGGTGACATTGATGGCAATACTTAAACAGATTTAAAAAAATTGTGCTGTTCCTGTCTCTCTTCATCTTGAAAATTTCACATATATTAATCTCTTCACCCTGGAGTGTGCCCAGAGTGCTATGCCGAACTTAGCCCAAGTAATATTTATATTATGTGTAGCGGGTTCGTGGCTTGTGTTTTTGGGTATTTATTCTTTACGAAGGCATATTTATTCTCTTTGAATAGAGTCTTTTGTTTTTCTGTTCTTTACTTTTTTCTGATCCTAAGTTTTTTTTTAGTGAGAGGAAAAGGTGAAGTTATCAAGAGATAAATCAAAAATTATAAAATTTAACTTATAATGCTATAAAATTGTAAGGTAAAATACAAACATTAGTGATAAATAGGTTTTGTATTAAAAATTTTTCTTTAATTAACTGCTGTTTTTCCACACACCCTTGGCCACCCGGTATACAGTTTTCTATTCGAGACTTATTGCTGCACAACAGACCGTAGAGCATACATAGTAGGGAAATTTAAAAATATCCGATTGTTTGTTATGATATAGAGACCCTTGAAGTGAATAAGTTGAAAGAAAATTTCATGAACACTGGCTCAAACCTTCATGATAAATAATATTGTAAAAAAATCGATAAAAATACATTGTATGTTCTCATTTTAATATTTTTAGAATATGCAAACCATCAGGATGTGGAACCGATGAAAAAAAAATGGAAACATTTTGATACCTTGTTTTTTTGGCCGAGAAAGACCAGTCCAAAAAAACCTATGGCAATGCACCTGCACTAACACCAGAGACAAATTTATCTGTGGAATCTGGTGTCCTCAGTGGAAGTGTGATACCAAACAAACCAGTGGATAAACCATCTAGTTCTGGGGTGGAGAGAAAGAGAAGTACCAGTAAGTATATATTTTTATCAAGTGGAAATTTTATATTTAATAAGTATGACCCTTCACAATTTCTTCATAAAAAGTTAATATTTCAAAAAAAATGGGTCAATGATAGATTGTGTTTATACCAGCAAAGAAATGTTTAGGAGGCCAAAGTCAACCACTATTGTTTGTCGAACATAGGGAATGTGTTAAAAGCTCTCAATGTTCAAACCACTTTGCTTTGTTGATTATTTTTTTTTACCTTTTCCATATAGCATATGTACTGTCTTAAGGATATTAAACATATTCTATTCTATCTAGGGGAAGGTCGGGTAAGTTGACGAAGTGGGTAAGATGACGAACGGCTAGTAATTTCTTTAAACGCAACAATGTGGGTTTTCTGTATAGTGCTGTCATCTCGCCGACAGTAGGGGAGTTAAGTTAGGAACGCAACCGTAAAATCCAGCGAAACCGTTGTGGGTACATTGCAATAAGTGTATCTCGTGCATCTGTTCTAACCTAACCATCGTGTTGGATAAGGTTCTTAACCAATTGTTAAAGGTATGTTGACATTATATTGTGCTTAATTACTAGTAATAATTGTATTTCATAGCATGTCACTATAAGTTTTATCGATAACATGTTTGTCGTGGAAATATGCTCTCCGGCATTAAATATAACCTCAACGGGTAAGTTGGTGCGGGTAAGATAACGAACTTCGTCATCTTACCCGCGTGAGACGACGAAGTTCGTTATCTTACCAATACACAAAGTTTCGCCTCAGTAAATTTATATTCTTTCACAGAATGCCACAAAAATATACCAGGAGGTCCGAAAGGCGGTCCTGGAGCGAAGTGAGTTTGATTGCAGCGTTGGAGGCAGAAGATGGTGGTGAATCAAGCAATAGCGCCCCGTCTCGCTATGAAATCCCCTAGGGCAACTTTACGTCGCTATGTAAAGAAACATCGCGAAGGAGCAGCACTTCCAGAACATGGTGAAAGATACTGCAATACTTTCAGTTCAGTTCAAAGTCAGTCTCTTGCCAACTACATAACAGACATCGACAGAAGGGCATTTGGGCCTACAAAAGTTAAGCTCGGGAGACTAGCACTTGACTTCGCAGAGCAGAACAATAATCCACATCGGTTTAATAAATAATCAAAAATGACGGGCAAAGACTGGATACAGTCTTTTCAAATGAAGTTCAAAATAAGAACTCCCGAGCCTACGTTGATAGGACGTCTCATGGGTTTTAACAAAATTGCCGTTGAGAAATTTTTCAACATCCTTCGAGAGGTTCGAGAAAAATACAACTTTGAGGCGAGTCGTATCTATAACGCAGACGAGAGCAGGTTATCTTCTGTACCTACCAAACTTCCGAAGATTTTAAGTCCCACCGGTGCTCGACGTGTTGCAAGAATAGTGACTGCAGAGCGTGGGAAGAATACAACTGTTGTATGCTCCGCAAACGCACTTGGACATTATTTTCCTCCATTTTTTATATTCAAGAGAATACGAATGAAGGATGAGTTGCTGTTCGGGGCACCACCAGGGTCCAGAGGAAGTGCCCACAAAAACGGAGATATTTTTGAAACATCTGAAACACTTCAAAACTCATACGAACCCCACACCTGAAAATCCAGTGCTTCTAATGGTTGACAATCATTCGTCTCACATTTCCTTGCAAGGTCTCAACTATTGTCGAGAAAATGGAATAGTAATGATAGAATTTCCGCCACATACTACACACCGATTACAGCCTTTAGATGTGTAATTTTTTGGGCCCTTGAAAACATATTATTCCCGAGATTGCGATTCATTTGTTGTCAGTAACCCTGGTCAAACAATTACTGATGAAAATATTTGTAGAATTTTTTATAACTCATATCTAAATGCTGCAACAGTTGGAAATGCAGTTACCGGTTTCAAAAAGTGAGGGATTGAACCATTCGATCCCTTCATTTTTGGCGATGAAGAATATGCCGCAGCTAAAACAACGGAGAGAGAATATTATCAAAAAGAAAATAATTTGGAGAGATCTATTACAGATGGAAAAGAAAAACGCCAAAATCCAGTAGCAAGTACAGGATCACTAGATGATTCAACGGGTGATGAGCTGCCCTTAGCAAGTTTTTTAAACACAGTCGTTAACATTTCCTCTTTTCCTTCACTACAGCAAGAGGTGGTTTTAAGCACTTTCAAAACGCCAGATAGAAACGAACCTTCCTGCTCAACCGCAATATTGGCCGTCGCAAAAGTTAAGAAGAAAATATTTCAAGATGATTCTAGTACAAGCCGAATCCAAGCCGAAACCATAACTTCATCCGAACCTGTTGACGCCACTCCTGGTCCAAGCGGAATCCAAAGCCACGCCAGATCTGAAAAAGCAACCGAAAGTTGCGTAACGGAAATCGACAAAGAGAAGGGTATAAAAGTGTCTCTTTTGGATTTACGGCCTTTCCCAAGATATGAACTACCACATAACAGAAAAAGTAGAAAAATGACTGCCAGTATCATCACCAGCACGCCAATGAAAAGACAGTTGGATAAGTTAGAAAATGAAAGGAAGAAGGAAGATGCAAGACGACTGAAAAAACAAAGACGTATTAAAAATAAGAAAGAAAAATACGTGCCAACGAAATAAAAATAACGAAGAAATTATATGTCCAGGTTGCGACGAACGCTTCGAAGATCCACCTACAGAAGACTGGATTCAGTGCTCGCGGTACTTGAGATGGTGGCATTAATCTTGTACCGATTATTCAGGTGTACAAGCATTCATATGCGACTTATGCTAATATACTTCAACTTACCCGCATATGTCCGGATATGATGACGAATTTCTCAAGAAGTTAATTTTTTTAATTTGTGAACAAAGCCATTCAGATTTTTGAATACTATATCATGTTTTTATGTGCGTTACATGTTTATTATTGTATGTTAATAAACAATTTAAAATACGAATCTAGTATCGAGGTGAAATTATTATTTGTTTCTTAATATCGCCAACTTACCCGATCTTTCCCTATTCAGTTAGTTTTTGTTGCATTTCGCTATATGAAATTGGAAAAAAAAAACCATTTTTATGTATAAAAGCGGGTACTCACTGAGCGAACGAAGGTCGAACGAACAGCGAACTCCGAATTTGAATTCGGTCAATGTATATTTTAAAGCGAAGGCGAATCGAATGGCATTTTTACGTTCGGTTCGCTTTCGCCGTCGTTCGGTGGAAGAGCGGTACACAAAGAGATTCGCTGTTCGGTGTGGACGGGATTCGCTATTTCTAGTGTTCTTTCGAACCGAACGTCGAATATGCGTTGAAATGTTCAGATGTTTTTTAAACAACTTCAAACATGTCGAGACAAAGTGGAGTGGAGAGACGAAATTACTTTGGATTTGATTGAAGCTTATAGAAAGGAGGAATTGTTATGGAATCCTTCCAATCCATTGTTTCATAATAACCTTAAAAAAAAAGATGCATGGAAGCGTCTGAGCGAGCTTTTTGGCTGTAAGGTAAATACTGTTATATTTTTATGTACAAAATAATATCAGTATGAACTGAATAGATAGTTATAAAAATTCGACCAAATTACTGACTGCCTATTTTATGTACTGATATGTTATGTTTACAGGAAGGAGACGTTAAGAAAAAAATAGATTCCCTTTTGGCCTCATTCCGCAGAGAAAGGGAAAAGAGGGAATGCTATTCAGGAGCTGGAACAGAGGATGTTTACAAATCAAACTGGTTTGCCTTTAAACATTTGCAGTTTTAAATGGATAAATTCACACATAGGAAAACATAGGACAGTTGTTCATCAGTAAGTAAATCAAATTTATTGATACGTTTATTAACTTACATTTCACAGATAACTTAAACGGTTAGGTATTTCAAGAATACATATTTTGCCATGGTACACTTCCTATACCTGTCATGAAATAATCAGCAAATTCTTCCCTCGCTGTTTTGCAATGCTGGGAGGGTTTCCTTCCGATTCTACTGAAGGTAAAAATGGTAAGTTTTTCTACTGCCCTCCAATTCCCCAAATTAATTTCTTCATCTAAGGAACCCTGTGGCATATAATTTGAAGAAGAATTTCTACGAAGGAAATTATGTAAATAAATGCAACATTGTATGACAATAGTTGCTTTTGATGGTTCCAAAAGCAGTGGCTTTCGAAGTATTCTAAATACCGCAGATAGAATCCCAAATGCATTTTCTACTACTCTTCGGGCTCTTGACAGTCTATAGTTGAAAATTCTTTCCTTTGAACCCTTCTCCTGAATGCCTGGATAAGGTTTCATTATATGCTCATGAAGAGCAAAGGCATCATCGGCCACGACCTTCCTGGTAGGTTGGTATCATCAGGAATACCTAAAGTGTTATCCTTAAGTTTTTCATAAAATGACGTATTTTTGAAAACGCCGCCATCTGAAATCCGCCCTTGACAGCCGATATCAACATATAAAAATTTTTAATCTGCATCTACTATTCCCAAGAGTACAATACTAAAGTTTATTGGAGCTTGTAAAATACAATGTTTCCTGTCGATAGAGCCTATAAAACATGGAAAATTCCACTGTCTTTCGTAAGCTTTTGTAACACACTGCCATTCTTCTGGTGACTATGGAACCTGAAATAAATAAATAAAGAGACCTGTGAATTGTGATATTGCAATGTATTTCAAACATAATTGTTTTGCCATTAGATCAAGTCGAGATGAAATAAATAGGTACAAAATGATTTACAAAGGAATTATATTTCATTTTAGGTCACCCCCGCTTCACTTGATGAAGTACTTTCTGATACTTTGGACGATAGTCAGATTGAAAATATAGTACCAGAGGCTAATGGGAATACTACGGAGCAGGTGCGGGAAAGTCAGCGCGATGTGCAACCAAAACCGCCTATAACTAAATCTGACAGAAAACGAAAACGAGAACTGGATCCTCGAATAGATGAACCATATTCCATTTTAAAAAATTCGTTGCAGCATCAACAAGCCAGAGATGAAAGTACAGTCTTTGGAGAACATCTGGCTAATAAACATCGCAAATACGATCCACAACTTCGAAGCATTGTCGAACTAAAATAAATAATATACTTATTATTTCAAACAGACATGGAACATTATTCTCATAATTACAACCAGCAGGTATCACAGTCTCCAAACGAATCGACATCATCATCTTCTCAAACACAATTTCATACCCAAACTCCACTGTTTAACACGCCGACGTCGTTGCAATCTCCACAAAATGAAAATAATAATTATACACAATCTGAATATGAACAGCCGACATTAAGTATTAGAACGTTAATCGCCGATTTTAGAGCAGAATAAAAACAGCAATGCTTATTGAAAAAAGAATTTTGTTTAATTTTATGTGTGATTATTTTGTTTTAAAAATATGCTTCATTTTATTATTGTTTCAGAAATACAAAAGGCTTAAAAAAAGTTTTATTGCTCACCTTGACATACTCCTGCAGAGTTTCCAATAATGCGAAACATACCTCAGGAATTATTTTCGAAATCACTTGATTGGATATCTTAAAAATATACATAAGAATCTCCAGTTGCCAAATATCGGAGGGTTAGCGCCAGTCTTTCCTTAGGTGGAATTGCTCCTCGAAAATTTGTTGACTTTTTATAAATTTTTTCACTAATTTTTTCAAGTAAATATTCATAATCCGCGGGAGATATTCTACAAAAATTACTGAACTGCTCTAAATCATTCCTTAAATCAGTTAAAAGGTCTAATCCCCTATATTGATTCCGACTTTGATAGAGTTTTGACATCCAATATCTTCGTTTCTTTTTTTGTTTTTCACTGGTTCTCAGTAAACCCGCAATAACTATGAAAGACGATGCTGCAATAATTTCGTCACACATTTTTGCAATAAATGGAGTCGATGCCGAATGCCCAGCAAACAGCGAACTTTTTAAACACTGTATTCGGTGCGGAGTTTGCTTCATCGAAACGAAATCGACAAATTGCTGCCGAACGAACTCCGAACCTTCGTTGTTCGGAGTTCGCTGTTCGTTCGACCTTCGTTCGCTTAGTGAGTACGCACCTTAAGGTAGCGCTCTCGAAAATCGATCAAACTCTCTTTACAGTGCCAACAAACGACAAAACCGTGAAAAAGAAAGCAACTGTGGATTTATTATCGTCGTCCAAGAGAAATAAAAAAACTGTTATGAGCCAATCATCATTTCTACACCCCACACAATGAGTCAATATGCAGTGAATGTAGGTAGTGTATGCCGTAAGTGACTCTCCTCACAAAATGAGTATCTAGAACCGGTAATGAGTATCTAGAACCGGTAATGAGTATCTAGAAACGGCAATGATATATGAGGGTGACACTGAAGTTTGACCTACACGGGACAAACGATGCAGAAGTTTAACCTCCATGGAGCAAACAGGGTAGCCTACGAACGACAAAGAGGGTGATGTGACATGGAACAACCTTGGTGTGGAGTGTATAATTTGATTAATATTGGGCTATCATCATTTACACAAAAGATTAGCACTCCATAGTGTTACTTACACGTAGCTTCTCATAAAATGCTACCAAACATTATAATTTACTCTCTCTAGAATAATGGTATTTTTCCTTACATAATTTTGAAAAAATCTAACGCAGATTTCAGGTTATATATCTAACCAAAGTACAGTACTTCTTGATCTCAAATGTAATTGTAAGTAGCTCAACTAGAAAACAACTTTGCCATTCATCAATTTCGCAGAGTGCTAATTATTATCGTATAAATCTCCAGTTATCTTCGTTTCAATACAGTTATGCAATGAAAATAAATGATAAAAGTATTTGCTTACCTAAAAATATTTGACTATTTTTCAAACATTTCTGTATAATTATAGCAAGTCAGAGAAAATGTATAAATAAAAACACATTAAATTACGTTGACGATGTCACATTGAAATAAAATACCAGTAAAAACATGAGAATATTGACAGAACATTATGAAAATACACACGTAGACACCAACGGTTATGAACATGTGAGATCTGTTAGCAAGAATCACTTGAACTTATACTCGTAGGATTCTGAACAGTTTGTTTCATTTGACGAATTTGGAGTTTTGGGGAAATTGATGTTACGATACTCTGAAATGGAGTAAAAGCAGTGAGTTTGAAAAAAATATTTCATTCTACTCTTGAAGATATTCTGAGGAAGATCTTTAAAATAATCTGGATGTTTATTATAAAGGTCCAGGTCCAGCAAATTCTCCCTAGATTTGTTATATATCATCAATATCTAAGAAGATTTCCAGATCTTGTTGGATAATTAATAATGGTAGTCAGAATTTCTGGTTAATGAATCTTTTTTGTTATGGATTTCCAATACGCAATTGCAAATGTAAACTAATGGAATAGTCATAATTTCCAGTTTTTTTTTAAGAGTTCGACATGAATCACGCCAGTCAGCACTTGTTAAAATCCTTATGGCCTTTTTTGTATAGTGGAAGCTTTAGCAGCATGAGACGATGCCATAAAATTATCGAGTAATATGCGAATGGAACAATGAAAAATAAGCAATTTGAAGAGCTGTGAAGCTTAGTATTGGTTCTAATCTTCGCAGCATATTTTTTTACATAGATAATATATGTGACTGACCCAAGACAAGTTGTCATCAATATGTACTCCTAATAATTTCACTGCCTTCCTGTGTGAGACTCCTGTATGTGAAGAGATGGTTAAAGATTGTGTCTTAGCTTGATTTAGACTCTATTTATTCGCTGTAAAACATTTATTACCTTTAATTCCACTATCCACGGCTAGCTGTTGGGGTGTGCTGATATTCTTGGCGGAGTTTATACTGGTAGTATCGTCAGCGAATAAGACACATGTATTCTGCAGTTAAAATGATGTAAATCGTTAACGTAAATAATAAATAGCAGTGGTCCCAACACAGACCCGCTATTTGTGTTACAGAATTTTACTTGAAAATGAATATGTTTGATATGAAAATCATTTCCACCTAACAGTTTTTGAAAAATCACCATTTCGCCTACTTTTCATGAATATCTATCAAATATTTTTCTGTATCAAATATATTTAAACACCTATTTCTTTTATAAACAACCTCCGAACTTGTTGAAAAATGGACCAATACGTTTTTATAATAGAATCGTCTCCGGAGAGATTCATGTTTATTGCAACAAAGTATTTCAAAGGAAATATTATACAGTAGGGTGAAGTTCTTCAAATGGATGTATAAGATTTATGATTCCGGGTAAACTATTTTATTTTCTATAGAATTGTTTCGAAAGAGATTTTTATGCTTTAACTTTGTATTTAAAAGAATTATTGTGCAAAAGGGTTATATTTTACAAAATTTCTATAAAATTCAACAGTTGGGTAGAGAGAAAGCCGCTCAAATATATCTGTATGCGTTAGCAAGGTTTTTTTTGTGAAGAATAAATTATCTCTTTGTGAATGTATTGAAACTATTACAGAATAGATTTCTAAAATTCCGTACTTTGCGAAACAAGGGATTAGAGGCATAGCAAATTTCATACGAAATGTTTTTTGTTTTGTAAAAGAATACATAACTACTTCCACAATTCTAGAATTCTTCCAGTAGTTTTGCATTCGTTACTTCGCTACTACGTGAAGAAAAGTATTTAAATTTTTTTTCAATATGAGTGCTAATAAACAAACATTTGTCGATCTATTCGGAGAAGTTTCTGATGAAGAATTGATTATTAGAAGTGAAATTGAGTTGTTATCTGTTGATAATGTGGAAACGATAATAACTGGATTGCAAAATGGACAATCAGGCAACACTCATGTTGCCATTGATGACCAGAATCCTATTGACATTAAAGAAAGCAATACAGAAATCACCGCGTATGAGAGGGGCAACTCTCCAAGGTCCTCCACTACAGCAGAAAATATGAAGCTGAAGTTGAAGAGAAAATCGTCAATTGATAGGGAAGAGAAAACTTTGAAATATGATGGAGATATTTGGGAAGTGGAAAACAGTACCCTCTCATCTTCTGAAGCATCATTGAAAGAAATTGCTGAGAATAAAGTGGATAAGGAAGCATTCGTGCAAATGAGTGCTGGAATAGATTGTATTTATTCATTCCACGCACTAGTTGGTTACGCAGGAATGAGAAACAAAGCAACTGAAGATTTGAATGAAGCTGAAATGATTTTAACCGCTTGTCGAAAAATGGATAGGAAGAATGATGAGAAATAAGCAGCTCTTCATGAAAAAAATAGATGAAATTAAAATTATACAAGATAAAATTCGGAGGGAAACTTCAGAATATGAGATTGAGAAAAAAGTGTTGAAAAAAAACAGGAAAAGCAATTCCATTAAGAGAAAAATAGCTAGAAGTCAGAGACAGGAGACCGAAAGAAGACTGCATGCGGTCTCAAAAATTAGGAGGAAGTGGCACAAACAAATCGATGAGGCTTTCGAAGGAATAATGTGCTCTTGTAAGTATTTAAATAATCTATTGGAACCATTTAATCTCAACAACATTTTTTATCGTAAAGTATTCTTTATTTCATAGTGTTGTAACCTTAACTTAGGTACACATTTGGCCAGGCTAGCTTTTTTATTTTCGGAGGCAAGGGCGTAAGTCGACGTCACTAGATGGTTTTCAAAAGTTCCAATTTGTGGCACAGAGAATAAGTTTCTTATTAATTATGGTGTTTATTGGATGCCATCTACAGTGATAAATGATTTCAAAAACTTATTCCCAGGCCAATCTCTGTAGAAAGACCTTAACTATGCTGAAAGAAAGATTCAACCCCAACTTCAAAAAAAAGACACATTAAAATATAAATATTTAATAATTTTAATAGTTGTCTATAATAATAATAATAATAATAGAATCTTGATAAGTTACCAACCAAAAGAATGGGTTCTCCAAGTCGCGATTCAAGAAATTATATCAGTTTTCTTACCTAGTCCGAATGCATTCAAACCTTACACAATTAGACAATTACTAAGGAATCACGACTTTGGTTTTGTTGCTCCCTTTTGGTCTCCATAAATTAATGATTCCACGGAAATCTCTAGCGATGGGTCTGCTCCAATATTCTCTTCGGCTTTACAGTAGGGTGGTAGGACCAATAATTGCCATTGACCCAATAATTGCCACATATCTCTTTAGTCACAAAAAATAAGGAAAATATCAGTTCCGATGTCCTGACTCCATATCTACTGTATGAGTAGTGGTCTATTCTTTGTGTGAGAATACAAGATAATCTCAACAGATGTCGTTGTCTCCCAATAAATGCATTCCATTCCGCGGCAAATGTCATTTAAGGTTATCTGTCAGAGTTTATTTACGTGTCACGTTAAGGTAAGTGTCTGCATTTTCTTCATTTCATTCCAAACTTTCATGGAATATATTCAATCTATTGTTGTTAAGTTAATGTATAAAGTATCCTGCGTTGCATGACGCACAGGTTTAGGGAAAAAGTATATCAATATCGAAAAATATGTTTGTTGGCAATTTTTGGTGTATTGAAAAAAAATGGTATTTTAACAATGGTGCGATCGCAAATTGTCATAATCATGACGAATGTGTTGAAAAATGATCGACAGCATCTAGAAACGACGTACACCAATGATTGACATGGGTTGGCAACTACTGGTTCTAATGTTGGCAATTATTGGTGACTGCATTTTTTGTTCTACAGATTATTCAGACATGTCTGAAGGAAAGAAACAATTCTTTCGGTATACCCAAGATCAAATGCAAAAAGCTGTTGATTGTGTAAAATGGGGATATTCTGTCAATTCTGCTTCCAAGAAGTACAGAGTGCCGAGACGTACTTTATCAAATAAGGTTAGTGGCAAATCACCGATTGTTTGCAAAATAGGCCCTAAAACAGTGCTGACTCCTAGTGAAGAACAACGTATAGTGGATTGGATAATACAAATTTCCAGGTTAGGATTTCCTCTAGTCCCTGATGACATTTTATCAACTGTGCAAAAACTAATGCTCCATTCCAAAAGAGAAAATCCTTTCACTAATAATCGGCCAAGTCGCAGAAAGTGGTTCAAGCTTTTTATGAAGAGGCATGAATCCGCCCTTTCTTCGAGGATCCCTGAACCTTTGTCAACCAGCCGAGCAGCCGTAACGGAGCAGCAAATTAGGAATTGGTTTGTGGAAATTGAAACTTATTTGCAAAATGAAGGAATTCTAGAATCTCAGCTGATGGGAAAATATTACCCCCATTCCTTGTTTACCCTTATAAAAGGATTCCATATGATGTAATCAAAAACGTTCCAGAGGATTGGGCTGTGGGAAAAACAGATAATGGTTGGATGACTGGAGAGTGTTTTTTTGAATACGTCACCAATGCATTTTACCCTTGGTTGAGGCAAAATGAGATCAGACTACCAGTTATCTTATTCTTAGATGGGCACAAGTCGCATCTCACTATGCAGCTCAGTCAATTTTGTGAAAAAAATAAAATAATTCCCGTAGCATTATATCCAAATACGACACACATTCTTCAACCATGTGATGTGACTTTATTTAGACCCTTAAAAAACGCTTGGAGAAAAATTGTTCATGCTTGGAAGTTAGAACATAGTCAAGAAATACTGAACAAGGCCAATTTTACACTACTTTTTCAAGAAGCAAAAAACAAAATCGATGAAAACACCGTCAAAAATGGGTTCAGGAGATGCGGAATTTGTCCATGGACTGCAGATGCAGTGGATTACAGCAAATGTTTGAAAAAATCTCCTCCGGATAATTCAACTAGCCTAGAAAATAATAAAGATCTAAGAAATCTCACAATATGCAAAACTGTTATGGAACGTTACATGGGCGAATTGGTTGTAAATTTTGAAGAAAATTTAAAATCTTCTAAAACTTGGACAGATGTAAAGCATAGCGGGTTATATAAGATTTGGAGCGAACTTAAAAGGGATTTGAATGAAATAGAAAATGACAATGAAGAAGGCACGAAGAATAAAAACGATGTAGTTATAGAGTGATTAGAAGTTGAAGAAGATAGGAATATTCATAGAGAAGAGCAGACACAAGTCGATGCATTGGAAAACGTAGAAAATATTCATGAAACTCACCCCTTCACTGAAGAGTTGCTCAATCAATCGCCGGTAGTTTCAGACTATATATACACAGACACACAAAACACTATTCCATCAGTTGATATTCCTTCTACAAGTAGATGTTCTACACCGGAGAACCAAATAGTTTCATGCTCAAATGTCCAACCACGTGAGCGTGTTTTAACTCTTAGTGATTCAAGTGTCGACTCGCCTTTTAAAAAAGCAATTTTCTGGCCAGTTACTAAAGCTCAAACAGTGAAAAGGAAAATAACAGAAAAGGTACCATCTGTAGTCATATCGAAAGAATGGAAAAAATATTATGAGAAAAAGGAAAGAATTAAACTGGAAAAGGAAAACCAAAAACAAATACGGAAGATTGAACGTGAAGCAAAGAAAAAAGCCAAACTAGAGCATTCCACAGTGAAAAGTAAAGGTAAGAAAAAAGTAAAAAATTCAATTCTTGATGAGAGTTCCGAAGAATCTTCCGCCGAATCAGTGAAATATGAAGATTTTTCAGATAACATGGATATTTCGGAAGGAGAGGAAAAAGAAGGCCATCCAGGAGGCTTGCAAATAGAAACAGAAAAATACTATAGTGTTTTCTATGAAGAACAATATTTCATTGGCAGAGTGATCCACAAAAATGGGGACAATGTGAAAATGAAATTTTTGAAAGAAAACGGTGAAAACCATTTTATTTGGCCTCAGAAAGAGGATGTCGATATTCTAGATAAAAAGTTTGTATTTTTTGGCCCTATTTCTCTAATTGGCAATGGACCATTTTCCCTGGAAAATCATATTTTGAGAAAAATTCGAAGTGCCTATCGCGCAATGGAAGTGAAATCATCCATTTAGATGAATGATTTTTGTGTTTGTTAGGTTGGATATACAACGTTTAAGATTCATTTCTAGTTCAATGTTTACTTTTTGGTGTATATTTACTATGTGTACATTCAACTATTATTGTTCTGAGAAGTAAAATAAATTTCACAAACATTTGGTATTTATTGGTCCCAGAACATGGCAATTATTGGATCATTTCAAATTTTGATGTGGCAATTACTGGCCAGGGGCATGTAATTTTTTTAAAATAAATTTTGAAAAATTCTCAACCCCGATCGTAATTTTGGATATAAGGTCGAATAAAACAAACATTCTACAAAATATTGAAAAAAAAAAATGTAAATGGAGAGGAAATTGATGAATAATGCCAAATGTATTATTAAATTGGCAACTACTGGTCCGGTCACCCTACCATGGCAGGCTTTACAATACCATTACGAGTTGTATCATAAATCACAGGCTTTACAATACCATCACAGCTTCACAAGACCATCACCGGCTTTACAATACCATCACAGGCTTTACAGTACCATCATAGCTTCACAAAGCCATGTGAGCTTATTTTACTTTGTTTCAATTGGCCGATTAGTCCATATACTGTCTGAAGTCTTTCGTAAATTATGACTTAATGTATTTGGTAAATTATCTCTTACAATCTTTGGTAAATTCCTGGCATAGCTATGGCAAAAAGAGAAGGAAATTTTAAGGCGTGCTTTTACAAAAAAATGTTTATATGTTAAAATCTCGTGAAGCGAGTAACCTTTAATAGACCTCTACATAACTAGAATATTCACCTCTCATTTGTGTGGTCCAGCAATATTAGGTAGGTTAAGCGATGCAGCAAGAAAACACAAAGTCGTCTCCACAATTTAATATTACCAACTGGGTATTGTAATGGTGTACGGCAAGTACTATCAATCAGCTAAACCGTAGTGTTAAAAGGACATATTTCGAACCTATATAGTATCATCATCAGCTTATAATAATTCTACAATGAAGGAAACACAATATAACTTAATGTAACAAGGTATGTTATAATTACTTACATGGAGAGGAAAAATTGTTGCAATAAAAATATTATGAAGGTTAAAAATTGTATTTTTACATGTTGCCTAGTAGGCCATCATGTGAAATTTCATTATGAAATCCAAAAAACTTCAACAAAACAGAGAAGAGGGCGGCTATAGAGCCTTAATGCCCTTTTCTTCCGAAAGGAAAATTGGCAGAAAAGTAACTTATGGGGCCACATGGGGCGGAATATAAAATTTATGTAAAACGTGCTCATCAGAATAGCCAAGCTACGAGGAAGAATGAAGAAAGCCAAAAGGACCTTTGGCAGTATGAACTGTCAGAAAACACTTAACGTCATTGATGACATAGAACAGTGACAGGAGAACCCGCCACTCGGAACGAAATTGATAGAAGACAACTCCTATCCAATCAAGGCTCGGAGCAACACGAACTCATGTCACATATTCAGGCCTCATAAACAAACGTGCGGAATATGAAAGTAAAATTAAAAATCAATGGGGACGCGAAACAAAGGGGACGCGAAACAACTACTACCTCTACACCGAGCAATAGGAAGAATACCACCCATCCGTGACATGAGGCAAAGCCAAACCTCGAGAGTAGACAGAAAGAACCTCTCCCCGCCGCCTCACACATCCCAAACCACCACATAAGAAATAATGTGGAAATGAAGGACCCACACAGCGACAGACCGAAGCCAACCTGAACACACCCAGAGCAAGGCCGCCTAACATACACAGACCAAGGATAGACACCCCACCGCCGGAGCCAAGCGAGCAGCTGTTGTACAACTATACGGATCGAGATACAAGAATATCAATTAAATGGTAGAGGATCAAGGTAGGAACTGATAGTTTGGTTTATTGAAACTTAAGAGAATTGAAAAACTTTTTGCAGTCGAATTGTACTTGTTCATTGAGAGATAAGACATTCGGATTACTTATAGCGGAGTTGATTTCAAAAACTTGGAGGAGATTAAGCAATGTACCTTTTCGACAAACGTGTGAAATATTTAAATCTTTATTAATATCAAAGTTGTGACTATAATTGAGAATATGGTTAGCGAACGAACTTTCAGTATTATATTCATCGATGTGTAGATTTCTAGAACTCTCAATCAGTTTGACATGTTCCAGAACTCTGGTTTTTATTTTCCTACCGCTCTGTCCAACATATTGTGCACGACAATGCGGTTGTGAACAAGAAATTCTGTACACTCCTGATTTATGGGAAATAGGTACCTTATCTTTGGTATTGACCAACAATTTTGAAATGGTATGGTATGGTGTCCGCAATGGCGGATTAAATACTTTTTTTTGTGGTTAATGAATATAGGTTAAATGTCCCACTTTAGGGTGGAGAAAATGTGGTTATTCCATATTAGTATTTTATAGATATCGGATTTTAGTGAATTAAATAACTGGAACCAAATAGCATAAGTAAATACAGGGTAGTCTCCTATTATTGTCGTTGTTTAAATTATCTGAAAATTTTATTTTATTTTTGGTTGTTGTTTTGATATTGAGGGAAACGTTTTGTTATTTATTTTTCTCATGGACAAATTTGATTAAACCTATTACACGTAACTAACGCCACCGAGGGAAAGAGAAGATTCCCGAAGAAAGAAGGGGACACTATGGGGCCTACTAGAACAATACTAATGGTGGTGGGAATAACCTACTACCTGTGTTCCTGTTTCGTCACTCAGGTGAATACAATAATTGCCTACGACTGCGACGACAAAAACGCTGAAATCACCGCGGTTTCAATACGGGACGTAGCAGAGTGCCCGGGAATAGAGAGTACGTACCAAAGTGAAGCGGTGGACATTAAAGTTATCCAGAGAGACGAATTATCTCTCCAACAAGTGTGGACTTGCCTGGTGGAAGTGACACGCATCATAAGTCACTGTGGCATGCACAGTCACAGTTCTATAGTAGCCGGGGGAATAAGTAACTACATTTACCGGGTTGGCGCAGAGGCGTGTCGTAACGTCCACCGTTACCGAACACTCATCATATATCGGCAGAACATTGGGGGAATAACGATGAATGGCACCACGACAGCTTCTATAACACTGGAAGGGGAAGTGGACACCGCAGGGAGCTACGAAGGAACGACCTATCACGAAAACGGACGAGTATGGAAAAATGTGGTTATTATAGCGACCATCAAAATTAGGACAACGGATTACACGGCAAAAATCAAGATGGAGGAAAACGAAGTAAGTTTGCTAGGGGGCGTCGTCTGCCCATACCTAAAGGGCTACTGTTTCGACACTACAATTGGGGAAATTACCTGGGATGCCTCACCATTGAGGACCTGTGAGGAAAAGCTGAGCTTACTGTACCATGGACGAGCGGAAAAAGTTAAAAACCAAGCCACGACTGAGGAAATTATAGTTGTGGAAGACAATACAAAGGTGTTTGCGGTTACCTTAGTAAAGAAGGTCTACTTGTGTCAGTTGGAAATCTGGCAGACTGAACACCCCAGGATTCTTGTGATAGAAGGAAATCAAGGAAACCAGCTGACCCCCAAGGTCAATATATTACCTCACAACGACGATCTCATGTCTTATATAAACAGTAAATTTTTATATGTCGAGCAGTCCTACGCAAGAAGACTAGACCAGCTGTACACAGACACCATTCACCGAAGATGTCTGATGCAGCGCGAAATATTACGTACCCGTTTATTAATGGCACCATTGGTCCCAAGCACCCTGAGCCAACTGGTAAAGGAAAGCGGCGGATATGTAGGCCGAGTATTGGGCGAAGTACTATACATAATGAAATGCGTACCAAGAACCGTCACCATACGACGCACGGAAAACTGTTATAATGAATTACCGATACTGGTAAATAATGCGTCCAAATTTATGGCACCAGTGACAAGAATAGTACAAGACCATGCCGAGGAGGTGGATTGCAATGGACTGACGCCACCTTTATACCTAATTGACGACCACTGGATGGGATTGAGCCCCTATCCAACTGTGAAGAGGAAGCTGGAAGAACTTGCACCCGAGACGACCCAAAAGATCGCCTTCAAACCAATACAACCAGTGGGTTCCCTAGGCATATACACCCAAGAGGGGATCAGCAACGCACAAAGGCTCCTTACCTTCGGAAATGAACGAAAAGCCGTGGAAAATATTTTAGCCAGAAGGGTAGCAGGACTCGAAACTAACAGTCAAGGTTTCTCCACTGTAAGCATATTCGATATCAATGAAATGAAGCAGTTAGCCCACAACACTATGCGCCAAATTTGGGGCTGGTTCACTGACCTGGGCTTATTCATGAGTGGACTAATGGGATTCTATGCTATATTTAGAATCCTGAAATATGGAATAGAAGTGGTGTTGAACGGCATACACCTGTATCAAACCGTAGGATGCAGCTTTATGATACTGGCCAGTCTATGGAATACCCTGACCATGTGGATAACCCACCGACACCAAGCCAACCTCCAGAGAGACGATTCAACCCCCTCCGTTGAAGCACCAACCCCACCCGAGGAAACGCCAAACCCCAACCTATACCCAAGACTACAACACTGGTCCGAGCCACCCATAGTTTTAAACGAACAAGCCATTTAAATCATTTTCGCGAAAAAGGACGATATTTCGCGAGTGTATCATAAAAAATCGTAACAGTGCACTTATGAACTTGGTGGCCAGTAAAAGCCCCCAACAAAGAGACTTTCAGGAACGGGACAGTCAAAACTAAGTAAAAGGTGATGACGAACATTCCGCGTAAACAGTCGTTAGGACAAAAGGTTCCAAGAGCCCTGAGGTAAACATGTGAAGGTTATTCCCTACCGCCCACCGAACACACAGCAACACCAGACAGCATCGGCACCACGCGAATGTAGTGCGCGAAATGTAGAATGGGGGGTAAAGCAAAATATGTAAGAGTGCGAATCAAACGCGAAATTTGTAAAATAGATAGTTAAGATTTTGATGAACTATATACACTGAACGCTATAACAAATACATCATCCATGAATGTTTCCATATTATTAGTAAGGAATCCCCAAACATTGAACAGGGCCGGTCTGGCTGATCACACCGATCGATTTTTTTTTATTGTAGTAAGTTGGTAATTTTATAGTATACCGGGGGTAGTCAACAGAGTTATACCAGTCCCAATCAATAATTTTGTCACTACGACAAAATAAGAAAAGGCATGGGCGTGCCCATACTTTTTCCAGGGGGATAGTTATAAGTGATAATTAATTAAGTAATTAGATAAATATTCATTTTATGTTTTTTTGGTGGAGCTTTGTTTTGGTAAGATTGTTTTGGAAAAGTTGTGGCATGGGGTATGCCCAAAACTTTTTGAAAGGGGGAAGTAATGTAACAATTGTCATTGGTAGATAAAAATAATACGCATCCCGAATCCGAATTTCATGAAAGATTATAAACAGATGTATGTATTGAAATACAATTCGTTCAAATTCACGATATGAATTCTCATATCTTTAATAACACCGCAGACCACCGAGGTAGTCTGCTACAATGTATCGCAAATCGGTTGAATAGCAAGATTTGGTAGACTAAATAAACTCAAGCAAGAGGATACATTTCCATATGATTATTATTCCAACTAAATGAATGGACCCATTTGTGTGACTGGATGATTGAGGTCATGAGACAAAAACTCTAAACGAAATAATCTTTGTGATAAGATTTTAAATTATGCTACATTAAAATCACGTAGTGCTGACTTCATATTTTACCCTGGTGAGAAAATAAATTAATACCCACCATATTTGTTGAGGGCGGAGTATGTATTATCAATTTGACAAAAAAGCAATAACTCATTTGAACGGACGAATGACTGAAGAATTTCCTTGAGAGGGACGGTTCTACAATTGGATCGGGGGCACGAAGGAGTTGTTTTTTTTGCTTCTGGGGAGATGATAAACAAAGGAACTTGAGACAGGCAGTTAGGCCGAGATTTTTGAACAGCGTGGTTCGCGTAAGGGCGGATGGTTGGGAAAGTAGATTCAATAGTCTAGAGAGAGTCTATTATATTTGTGAACGCGCGAATCGACCTAACTCAAATAATTGTCGGTATTTGTATTTTGCGGACGAACCTAGAAATCGGATCTTAAATAGTGGCCGACGAGTGAGAATAGTTACATACAGAGTGATTCCCAGACGAGATTTAAGAATTTAGCCGTTGGGTGGTCAACCCTCCTCGAGAGAGTAAGAAATTTGTGTATTGATGTGATTAACTGACATACCAACCCTAATTTGAATACCCCACGTAATTTTAAACTTTGTATCCTTTTGTATTTAGGTACTTCCCAAAACAAAGCACCAAACAATATAGTTAGACAGTGGTTCCAGTGACTTACTGGGTAGGTTAATTAGGGGTCAACAAGGAGACACCCCTGAACGTAATCAGTTTTCTTTTTTTCGTATTTGTTAGTGGTAAATAACGTAAGTTCACCCTTTTGGGGACTTACCGAACAATCGTTAGGGTTCTTTCATTGCATTATTAAGTGGTTAATTATTTCTTTCGTTATTTGTTGATTAATTTTTTTCTTGTTATCCTATTCCAAATTTTGATATTTTATTCAATAGATATAATATTTACCCAACGTACGTGTTTAATTTTGGCCTTTCACAAGAAAAAAAATTAGTATTACAAACTGTAGGCATCATCAATTGAGCAAACTTCACTTAAGACTACCCCTTCGCGCGGGTAGCACGAACCCAACATCCCTTTCGGAAAAGTTTGAAGGCCTTGAGAGGAGTAGAGCCACAAGAAGGGGTTTTGTTGGTATCTCCTGGCTAACAAATCACACCATCTATACCCCTAAGGCACAAGGAGTGGTGACAGCAGCCGATTGATTTTGTATTTTGAGACGTATAGAGTTTGACATACGAGCAAGTTAGTAGCAAGGGGCTCTACTCAACATAGAAACAATAGTTCTATGTAGTGAAAGACAGAATTTTGGAATTTTTTTTTGTTTTTCAACTTTTACTTTTCCTCTTCTAGGGGTTGGTGAGGGTAGACTCTGAGATTTGGAGAATATTCTTAGTCACCCCACACCCCAAAGGGTGGGTTATCACAATATCTGTAACTCAACTTTTTCAGAAACATTCACTAGATCGCAAACAGGATCATCACTCCAAAATAACACTGCCAAGGGTAATGCTATTCTCAGTATACGGTTTCAAAATGAAATATGGCATTTTTTCAGCATCTTCCAATAAAGAAGCACCCTCGCAAAATTTCCATTTTGAATCTCAGATATTATCTGATTCACAACTGCAGGGTGAGTTTAACTATACTGATTTTTCACGCATCTGACTTATTTTTTTTGACCAAGCAGCCTATATATATATATATATATATATATATATATATATACAGTGACCGCCAAAAAGTATGTACCATATGGGAAAAAATTTTATTATTGGAGTATTGGAAAAAATATCCTGGGGAAAAGTTTGTGCATGTCCGATAACCTAAAAATCGATTTTGACACATGTCACGTGATCGCTAGAATGGCGGCAAAATGAAAAAAAATTGTAATGCAAAGGCAAAAAAGGGGTGAGATGGCAAGATATCAAAAAAAGGTATTTGAAAAAGTCACTTAGAATTCAATTTTATACACATAAACGAAGTTTCAAGATATAATTCAAAAAAATTGAAAATAGCAATTTTTTTGAAATATTTTCTCATCTATTTAAAAATATTATTTTTTTTTTCTTATGAATAGCTTTACTATACTGAAACATTTGCATTTTAATGATAATTACAAAACTTTCTCATTTTCTCCACACCAGAGGGCACTAAATTGAAAAAATGGGACTTTGTCAGAACCCTTGCTGTTACATCGGTTCGTATCTAACAGTTATATCCGAATTCCACGACCATTGTGATGACATGACACTCCAAAAACATGGTAATTTCCAGATTATAATTAAGTTCCAATGTTTTCATTTGCCAAAAAAATTGTGAAAATATTCAGAATGAAATAGTTATGTAGTCAAATTTAAGAGACTTATAATTTACATGTTTATGTGCGAAGTGAAACGCACATCCACGATTATCATCGTAACAGTGCACTTATGAACTTGGTGGCCAGTAAAAGCCCCCAACAAAGAGACTTTCAGGAACGGGACAGTCAAAACTAAGTAAAAGGTGATGACGAACATTCCGCGTAAACAGTCGTTAGGACAAAAGGTTCCAAGAGCCCTGAGGTAAACATGTGAAGGTTATTCCCTACCGCCCACCGAACACACAGCAACACCAGACAGCATCGGCACCACGCGAATGTAGTGCGCGAAATGTAGAATGGGGGGTAAAGCAAAATATGTAAGAGTGCGAATCAAACGCGAAATTTGTAAAATAGATAGTTAAGATTTTGATGAACTATATACACTGAACGCTATAACAAATACATCATCCATGAATGTTTCCATATTATTAGTAAGGAATCCCCAAACATTGAACAGGGCCGGTCTGGCTGATCACACCGATCGATTTTTTTTTATTGTAGTAAGTTGGTAATTTTATAGTATACCGGGGGTAGTCAACAGAGTTATACCAGTCCCAATCAATAATTTTGTCACTACGACAAAATAAGAAAAGGCATGGGCGTGCCCATACTTTTTCCAGGGGGATAGTTATAAGTGATAATTAATTAAGTAATTAGATAAATATTCATTTTATGTTTTTTTGGTGGAGCTTTGTTTTGGTAAGATTGTTTTGGAAAAGTTGTGGCATGGGGTATGCCCAAAACTTTTTGAAAGGGGGAAGTAATGTAACAATTGTCATTGGTAGATAAAAATAATACGCATCCCGAATCCGAATTTCATGAAAGATTATAAACAGATGTATGTATTGAAATACAATTCGTTCAAATTCACGATATGAATTCTCATATCTTTAATAACACCGCAGACCACCGAGGTAGTCTGCTACAATGTATCGCAAATCGGTTGAATAGCAAGATTTGGTAGACTAAATAAACTCAAGCAAGAGGATACATTTCCATATGATTATTATTCCAACTAAATGAATGGACCCATTTGTGTGACTGGATGATTGAGGTCATGAGACAAAAACTCTAAACGAAATAATCTTTGTGATAAGATTTTAAATTATGCTACATTAAAATCACGTAGTGCTGACTTCATATTTTACCCTGGTGAGAAAATAAATTAATACCCACCATATTTGTTGAGGGCGGAGTATGTATTATCAATTTGACAAAAAAGCAATAACTCATTTGAACGGACGAATGACTGAAGAATTTCCTTGAGAGGGACGGTTCTACAATTGGATCGGGGGCACGAAGGAGTTGTTTTTTTTGCTTCTGGGGAGATGATAAACAAAGGAACTTGAGACAGGCAGTTAGGCCGAGATTTTTGAACAGCGTGGTTCGCGTAAGGGCGGATGGTTGGGAAAGTAGATTCAATAGTCTAGAGAGAGTCTATTATATTTGTGAACGCGCGAATCGACCTAACTCAAATAATTGTCGGTATTTGTATTTTGCGGACGAACCTAGAAATCGGATCTTAAATAGTGGCCGACGAGTGAGAATAGTTACATACAGAGTGATTCCCAGACGAGATTTAAGAATTTAGCCGTTGGGTGGTCAACCCTCCTCGAGAGAGTAAGAAATTTGTGTATTGTTGTGATTAACTGACATACCAACCCTAATTTGAATACCCCACGTAATTTTAAACTTTGTATCCTTTTGTATTTAGGTACTTCCCAAAACAAAGCACCAAACAATATAGTTAGACAGTGGTTCCAGTGACTTACTGGGTAGGTTAATTAGGGGTCAACAAGGAGACACCCCTGAACGTAATCAGTTTTCTTTTTTTCGTATTTGTTAGTGGTAAATAACGTAAGTTCACCCTTTTGGGGACTTACCGAACAATCGTTAGGGTTCTTTCATTGCATTATTAAGTGGTTAATTATTTCTTTCGTTATTTGTTGATTAATTTTTTTCTTGTTATCCTATTCCAAATTTTGATATTTTATTCAATAGATATAATATTTACCCAACGTACGTGTTTAATTTTGGCCTTTCACAAGAAAAAAAATTAGTATTACAAACTGTAGGCATCATCAATTGAGCAAACTTCACTTAAGACTACCCCTTCGCGCGGGTAGCACGAACCCAACATCCCTTTCGGAAAAGTTTGAAGGCCTTGAGAGGAGTAGAGCCACAAGAAGGGGTTTTGTTGGTATCTCCTGGCTAACAAATCACACCATCTATACCCCTAAGGCACAAGGAGTGGTGACAGCAGCCGATTGATTTTGTATTTTGAGACGTATAGAGTTTGACATACGAGCAAGTTAGTAGCAAGGGGCTCTACTCAACATAGAAACAATAGTTCTATGTAGTGAAAGACAGAATTTTGGAATTTTTTTTTGTTTTTCAACTTTTACTTTTCCTCTTCTAGGGGTTGGTGAGGGTAGACTCTGAGATTTGGAGAATATTCTTAGTCACCCCACACCCCAAAGGGTGGGTTATCACAATATCTGTAACTCAACTTTTTCAGAAACATTCACTAGATCGCAAACAGGATCATCACTCCAAAATAACACTGCCAAGGGTAATGCTATTCTCAGTATACGGTTTCAAAATGAAATATGGCATTTTTTCAGCATCTTCCAATAAAGAAGCACCCTCGCAAAATTTCCATTTTGAATCTCAGATATTATCTGATTCACAACTGCAGGGTGAGTTTAACTATACTGATTTTTCACGCATCTGACTTATTTTTTTTGACCAAGCAGCCTATATATATATATATATATATATATATATATATATATATATATATATATATATATATATATATATATATATATATATATACAGTGACCGCCAAAAAGTATGTACCATATGGGAAAAAATTTTATTATTGGAGTATTGGAAAAAATATCCTGGGGAAAAGTTTGTGCATGTCCGATAACCTAAAAATCGATTTTGACACATGTCACGTGATCGCTAGAATGGCGGCAAAATGAAAAAAAATTGTAATGCAAAGGCAAAAAAGGGGTGAGATGGCAAGATATCAAAAAAAGGTATTTGAAAAAGTCACTTAGAATTCAATTTTATACACATAAACGAAGTTTCAAGATATAATTCAAAAAAATTGAAAATAGCAATTTTTTTGAAATATTTTCTCATCTATTTAAAAATATTATTTTTTTTTTCTTATGAATAGCTTTACTATACTGAAACATTTGCATTTTAATGATAATTACAAAACTTTCTCATTTTCTCCACACCAGAGGGCACTAAATTGAAAAAATGGGACTTTGTCAGAACCCTTGCTGTTACATCGGTTCGTATCTAACAGTTATATCCGAATTCCACGACCATTGTGATGACATGACACTCCAAAAACATGGTAATTTCCAGATTATAATTAAGTTCCAATGTTTTCATTTGCCAAAAAAATTGTGAAAATATTCAGAATGAAATAGTTATGTAGTCAAATTTAAGAGACTTATAATTTACATGTTTATGTGCGAAGTGAAACGCACATCCACGATTATCATCGGAACTTGATTATAATCTGGAAATTACCATGTTTTTGGAGTGTCATGTCATCACAATGGTCGTGGAATTCGGATATAACTGTTAGATACGAACCGATGTAACAGCAAGGGTTCTGACAAATTCCTATTTTTTCAATTTAGTGCCCTCTGGTGTGGAGAAAATGAGAAAGTTTTGTCATTATCATCAAAATGCAAATGTTTCAGTATAGTCAAGCTATTCATAAGAAAAAAGAATAATATTTTTAAATAGATGGAAAAATATTTTAAAAAAATTGCGATTTTCAATTTTTTTGAATTATCTCTTGAAACTTCGTTTATGTGTATAAAATTGAATTCTAAGTGACTTTTTCAAATAACTTTTTTTGATATCTTGCCATCTTACCCCTTTTTTGCCTTTGCATTACAATTTTTTTCATTTTGCCGCCATTCTAGCGATCACGTGACATGTGTCAAAATCGATTTTTAGGTTATCGGACATGCACAAACTTTTCCCCAGAATATTGTTTCCAATACTCCAATAATAAATTTTTTTCCCATATGGTACATACTTTTTGGCGGTCACTGTATATAAATATATATATATATATATATATATATATATATATATATATATATATATATATATATATATATATATATATATATATATATATATATATATATATAGGCCGTTTCTTTTATCATGTGGTAACATTGCTATATTCTAAACCGTAACAGATACGAAGACGATTAAATGGGAGAAAAGGTAACTATTGTGGAGAACAGTACAATGGTCGAAGAAAATTTACAGGGAGTCTCGCCCTTCCCGAGTCATACAGGGAAAACCAAAAATGCTGTTATTTGTTTTTTACGAATAGAACTGTTATTTCTGAAAATATAAAAAAATTTATAAGGAAAGTTTTAATGTATTCTAAATGTACTATAAAAATGTAACAATGAATCTTTGATTAAACGTTTCGTGTCAACACGGCCACCATCAACATTTCTTTTTCAAATACGGACCTGTCTATTTTAGTACAAATATTGATAAAGCGATAAAAACACAATTCAGTGGTATATCACACTTGATATTTTTATAACGTTTCATTTAAAATAACTAGCATCCTCAGTGACAACAATTTTTAATTACGGTTCTGTCGTTAGTTCTTTTGTAAATTATTTTGATTTCTTCAAAACCTATTCAACTATTGGCATACTTCAGACTTCACCCAATAATTTCGATAAGAAGATACCCCAACACAACGAACATTCGTATTTTTCCTTCTTGGGCATTTTTGTATTACAGAAATCCTTGTTTCAAGGCTGATTTCTTCTGAATCAATTATCATACTGAATATTTCTATAATTCTCAATCCTCGAAGTAACGAAAATATTAGTTTTTGGTCAAAATACGACTATTGTGTGATATGGTACAATTAAATAGCATCTCACTTCATTTACCATTTTTAAACAAGTAGGCTTTGCTTGGTTTCTATGGTAGGACAAATAAATGAGATGTTGATACGTGTTAAGAACTGTCAGTCGTTTATACACTCAGTCATATCAAAGATGTATTCAAATGACGAAAGGACTGATATGCTATTTGCTTATGCAAAATCAAATAGAAATCCTCTTTTGGCAAAAAATATGTATGGTGAGCTATACTCAAATCGTCGTATTCCAAACATTCAAATGTTTAGACGATTAGAAAGAAATTTGAGAGACTGTGGTGCATTTGATAGAAATAAAATTAGAAAATGTGTTGTTACTGGAAGTATGCGGAACCAAATAAATGTTTTAGGTAAGCAAATATTACTTCATAAAGATTAACAAAGTGACGAAAATATTTTTTTTTCAATTTAGGATTGGTCAGTTACAAAAATATTTCTAATCAAGATTGTTTATTACGAGAAATTGCCCACGAACTAGGGATTTCTGTAAAATCTACCAGAAATAATTTGAAAAAGAACAAATACAAATGCTACAGGATACGCAAAGTTCATCACCTCAATGAAAGGGATTACGGAAGGAGAGTACGATTTGCGATGTGGTTGAGACGTAGAAATAGGGAAGTTGGAAATATTTGTAATAAAATAATATGGACGGACGAATCAAAATTAACCAACAATGGTTGATTTAACAGAAACATCCATTATAGGTGGAATAATACAAATGAACATTTACATAGAGAAACCAATTTCTAGGAAAGGTTCGGAATAAATGTTTGGTTGGGAATTTTGGGAACAAACATACTAGGTCCTTTCTTTTACGACGAGCATTTGAATGGTGGAATGTATTTACATTTTTTATCCAATGAGTTTGATGGCTACTTAGATGAATTGCCACTGAACATCCGCGTTAAATACAATATTTTCAACAAGACGGTGCCCCTCCCCATAATGCAGCAATAGTAAGGGAACATTTAGATGCAATATTCCCAAGAAAATGGATTGAAAACAATGGACCAATTGTCTGGCCAGCTCGATCTCCAGACCTGACTTTAGATTTTTTGTCTGGGGATACATAAAGGATAAAGTTTTTTCGACAACTAGTACAGATATCGACCATCTCAAACAAAAAATAAGAGATGCATGTAATAGCATTACACCCATCATGCTAGAAAATTGCCACAGAAATTGTATGTACAGACAACTTATGTGCATTCAACAAAGAGGTCGGCAATTCGAGCATTTAATGTAGGTTATCATGAAGAATTCATTTTCTGTATTGGTTTTATTTTCACTCAAAAATTCAATATGAAATAAATTGTTTTCTGTTTGTTTGTTTTCTTCTACTCTTAAGTAAGTTTATTTCCGAGGTAAATTGCTATCGTTCGTCTCTGAAACTACAGATATCTTTTATTATAGTGTAAACATAATTTTAATAGATACATTTATTCAAAGCGTCACTGATAATTTTTATATCGGAGAGTTAGGTTTTGTGGAATCCATAAACGACCTAACGACAGGACCGTAATTACAAATTGTTGTCACTGATGATGTTAGTTATTTTAAATGAAACGTTATAAAAATATCAAGTGTGATGTACCACTGAATTGTGATTTTATCGCTTTATCAATATTTGTACTAAAACAGACAGGTCCGTATTTGAAAAGAAATGTTGATGGTGGCCGTGTTGACACGAAACGTTTAATCAAAGATTCATTGTTACATTTTTATAGTACATTTACAATACATTAAAACTTTCCTTTTCCATTTTTTTATATTTTCAGAAATAACAATTCTATTCGTAAAAAACAAATAACAGCATTTTTAGTTTTCCCTGTATAACTCGGGAAGGGCGAGACTCCCTGTAAATTTTCTTTGACCATTGTACGGTTCTCCACAATAGTTACCTTTTCTTCCATTTAATCGTCTTCGTATCTGTTACGGTTTAGAATATAGCAATGTTACCACATGATAAAAGAAACGGCCTGTATATATGAAAACTGGAAGTTCGGGTTGAACCGCGTCTGGAATTTATTGAAATTCGACGTTTCGGCTCCGATTTTGGAGCCATTTTCAAGAAAAAGAAATAAGGATAAATTGATCGAAAGGGGGGGGGGGGTGAGGGTAGATTCTACACTGAGGTCTCAATCTGCCTACTCCTCAGGTATCATCAGGATTTTGTGACTTGACGCCGGGGTCTCAATCTGCCTACTCCCCAGGTCTCGCCACTTGTTCTCTCTAAGGTCTCAATCTGCCTACTCCGTCCAGAGAACTGAATATTTGTCGGTTGTGCAGCTGTATTTATACTAGTCAAGGCGGCCATATTGGGCGTGCGTGGTGGGGCAACGTCCGGACTTGTGCGATGCGGTGCGGAGATGGCGTTGTTGCCAGGTGTCGGTAGACGAGAAATGAGTGGTTTCCAAGTAATAGGAAGTCTACGTCCATCATCACGGGTATTAAGGCAGTTGGGGCGCTTTTCTATTTCCAGGGCTTCACGGATGATAGTTTGCAGAGTTTTCTCCATGCCAATTGTTTTTGTGTTTTTGAAGTCTATTTTGTGGCCTATTTCTTCACGATGTTTATAAAGTGCGGAGAAAGAAGATGCTTGTCTGACTGCTAGTTCGTGTTCATAAATTCTGGAAGTTACTCTTCTGTTAGTTTGGATTAGTTTGGATTAGAATTTATGAACACGAACTAGCAGTCAGACAAGCATCTTCTTCCTCCGCACTTTATAAACATCGTGAAGAAACAGGCCACAAAATAGACTTCAAAAACACAAAAACAATTGGCATGGAGAAAACTCTGCAAACTAAGATCATCCGTGAAGCCCTGGAAATAGAAAAGCGCCCCAACTGCCTTAATACCCGTGATGATGGACGTAGACTTCCTATTACTTGGAAACCACTCATTTCTCGTCTACCGACACCTGGCAACAACGCCATCTCCGCACCGCATCGCACAAGTCCGGACGTTGCCCCATCACGCACGCCCAATATGGCCGCCTTGACTAGTATAAATACAGCTGCTGTCACCTACAGCACTAAAAAGTGCTGTAAATTATAAGGTAGATGGAAAACTATTATATTTCATGAGCCAAGTCGTCCTCGGATTAACCACTCAATTAAAATAAAATTCGGCAATCTTAAGATGTTTATTCAGGTAATTAAATTTTTGTAAAAAAGTATAACAACATTTAGACAGCAATTCACACGTACACATACATATAAATATATAAAATATAAATAGGGCGTATACATGTGTAAATAAAAGTACTATAAAACAATCTCGATACAGCCACAGGGTGGGGTAGGGAGGGAGTTTGAGTGCTTTAGGGATGAACGGTTTAGAACTGCCCTTCTGAGGCTTTCAGATGGCGAGTCGAACCACTCCCGTCTGTCCGGTGCTCTTTTCAGTTAAGGGAGGACAAAACCCGAAAGGGCAAAGAATCTTATATGATTACTCAACTACTGACTGGAAAGAGTACAGGAGAGTGATGAACAAATTAACAATAATCACACCCCAAATAACAGAAGAAAACATAGAAAGGGAGACTCAGAGACTGATCGAAAACATCCAAAAAACTAGGGATCTTACCACCAGAAAAAGGAAAGTTAGAGAGGACCGGGATCCCCTTCCGGGTCACATTCTGGACCTGATTAAGATGAACAATAGAGAAAGAAAGCTCTGGCAGAATACTCGAAACCCAATACACAGCGAACACATGAGAGTATTCGGCCAAGAGATACGTTCACTTATTCAGGACCATAGGAATGAGGTCTGGAAGAGGAGAATGGAAAACCTAAATGTCGGAGACAATTCCCTATGGCGGGTGAACCGAAGCCTCAAAAGGAGGCGGAAGGAAATCCCAGCTATAAGGAATGGTCAAAGACAAGTGATGACCGATCCGGGTAGGGCAGAAATGTTCGGGGAGTACTACCAGAGCACCTTCCGGGCAGGCGCTGACACAATGCAGGCGCATGAGTCAGTCTCTAGGGAAGCCAGACACTTTAGAACAGCCCCAAAAGAGGCATTAGATGGTAGAACCTTCTCGAAGCTGATGACCAGCTTAGAGGAGGTTCAGGACACCATAAAAAGGCTCCCTAGAGGCAAAGCGCCTGGCATTGACAAGGTGGATTCGGTACTACTCAGGAATCTTCCAAGGAAATCGCTCGTGCAGCTGTTGCACATCATTAATGCCATCATAAGATGGCAACACTATCCGTTGTGCCTTAAGCAGGCGGAGATTATTCCCATCCTAAAGCCAGGGAAAACGGAGACAAGGGTCGAGAGCTACCGACCAATATCGTTACTTAGTGGTGTCGCCAAGGTGGTGGACAGAATCCTCCTCAGAAGATTTAACGATCATGAGGAAGAGCTCAAACTCATCCCGGCGGAGCAATTCGGCTTCCGAAAAGGCCATTCAACAACCTCCCAGGTGGCCAGAATTGCCCACGAGGTGAGGGAGGGCTTCAATCATGATCGCAACACAGTTATGGTCCTGTTAGATATCCAAAAGGCGTTTGATACCGTCTGGATAGAGGGACTACTCATGAAGATGTTAAGGGCAGGTATGCCTGAATATATGGTAAGAATCATGGACTCGTACCTAGTCGACAGGACTTTCAAGGTTAGAGTAAATGAAACAAGTTCCGGAGTGTGGAGAGTCGAAGCAGGAGTGCCGCAGGGCTCGAGCTTGTCCCCACTTTTGTATTCGCTGTATACATATGACTTCCCAATGTTCCCAACAACGAACACGGCTATATATGCTGACGACACGGCAATTTATGCGCAGTCGAAATTCAGTAATATAGCAGCAGCAAAGCTAACAACGCACCTGCGAGGGCTAGTCATACCGTATCTAGCGAAGAACAAAATAGTGGTGAACTCTGATAAAACAGAGCTTATGAATTTCACCTGGAAGAGAGCGCGCTCTCTCGTGCACATTCCAGGGGGATTCAGAGCTCTCGGAAATCAGATAGACGAGACCAAGTCCGCACGGGACCTGGGAGTATCACTGGACAAAAGAATGACCCTTGTGGGACATGTCAGCTTGGCAATCCAACGAGCTGCGGGAGCGGTCAGACAGACATACCCGTTGATAGCCAGGGATTCCAAGTTGTCAATGGCCAACAAGGTGTTAATATACAAACAGGTCATAAGACCATCTATGACATACGCATGCCCAGTGTTCTGCAGCGTCTCCAAGACTCAAATGTTGAGACTGGAGAGGATGCAGAACAAGATACTCCGTATCGTCACTAACAGTGACAGGTACATTCGGCTAGACACATTACGAGAGCTAGCCGATATTCCCACCATCGAAAAATATATCAGACACCAGTCTGAAAAATTCTTCAGATACTTCATCCTTGAAAGCCCGTTGACTAGAGATATGACAGCAGTCAGAGCCTGCCATAACAGGCCAACAAAGAAGCACGGCAGGTTCATCTACCAGGCACTGGATATTTTCCTGGAAAATCCAGAAGAAGATGTGTAACACACACTAACGTACACAGAACAATGTCTTAATCCGGTTTTTCTCTTATGTTTTTCCCGGAAATTCCACGCAAACCCCAATGAGGAACGTCCGATGACTTGATGTCTAACATATAAAACGCCAATTCCCCTGCATAACTTGGAGGAGGCAGGGAACCCACTAGCTATGCGACTTAGCACTCACAACGCTCGACTCTACATACCATCGTAGAACCTGCCGTCTGGCAGGTGTGAACTGGTTCGACCCGCCCGCTGATGCCCTCAGAAGGGCGGTATTGAATCCCCACCTTAAAAAGCGCAGTATAAACTCCCACCCTAACCACTACCCTGTGGCTCGTGATAGTTTTAAAGAGTGTGTCTTTTTTACATTTATTTGTTTTTACATTTAATTGTTTGATGTTGTGTGTTGCTGTACCTTTTTTTTATAACGGCTGATGAAATAAATATTTTTGGATTTGGATTTTGGATTGTCCTAGGACAGACCCTACGTTGTGATGTAGGCTCGGATGCTGTGTTGCTAAGTCGCGTAGCTGTGGGTGTTCTGCCTCCTTCAAGTTATGCAGAAGATGGTGTTGGTTTACGTGGTTGACATCAGATCATTGGACTTTCCTTATTGATATTTTGATGAGGTCCCGGGAAAAAACCTGCAGCAAAAACCGGGTTGATACATTGTGGTTGACCTTATGGTCAGTTACTCCTCTTCTGGAGTTTCATGGAAAATATCCAGTGCCCGGTATATGAGCTTCCCATGCCTCTTTGGCCTGTTATGGTGGGCTCGGACTTCGGTGATCCCTCTAGTCAGTGGACTTCCAAGGATGGAGTATCTGAAGAATTTATCAGACTGTTGTTTGATAAATTCTTCGATGGTGGGAATATCGGCCAGCTCCCTTAGTGCGTTCAGCCGAATGTATCGATCACTGTTTGTGACGATACGGAGTTGTGCATGTGAGTTTCGGGGATGCTGCAGAACACTGGGCATGCATATGTCATTGTTGGTCTTATGACCTGGTTGTAAATCAACACTTTGTTAGTCAAGGATAGCTTGGAATTCCTGGCTATCAACGGGTATGACCTTCTCACGGCCCCCGCAGCTCGTTGAATTGCCAAGTTGACATGCTTCACAAGTGTAAATTTACTGTCCAGCAGTACTCCCAGGTACTTCGCTGGATTAGTCTCATCAATCCGATTGCCCAGAGCCGTAAATCCCCCAGGGATGATCACCCGAGAGGGTTTCCTCTTCCATGTGAAATTTACAAGCTCTGTTTTATCTGGATTCAACACTATTTTGTTCTCCTTCAGATACGTTACTACTTTCCTTTGCAGGTGCGTTTTCAGCATTGCTGCTGCTGTGTTGCTGTGATATGCCTGGGCATATATCGCCGTATCATCAGCGTATATAGCCGTACGCGTGTTGTGGTACTTCGGAAAGTCGTACGTATGCAAAGAGTACAAAAGTGGGGATAGACTTGATCCTTGAGGTACTCCTGCTCCGGCTTTCCACTCCTTGGAGCTTGTTCCAATTACTCCAACCTAGAAGGTTCTGCCGACTAGGTATGAGTCCATGATTCTTACCATATATTCCGGCATGCCTGCCTTTAACATCTTCATGACAAGGCCCTCTATCCAGACGGTATTAAATGCTTTTTGGATGTCCAACAGGATCATTACTGTATTGAGTTGACGAGTAAAGCCGCCCCTCACCTCATGAACAATTCTAGCGACCTGGGAAGTCGTAGAGTGACCCCTGCGGAAGCCGAACTGCTCATCAGGAATAAGTTCTTGCTCTTCCTCGAAATCCCGAAATCTTTTAAGAAGGATTCTGTCTACCAGCTTGGCAACAGAACTGAGCAGGGAGATCGGGCGATAGCTTTCAACCCTTGCGTCAGACTTTCCCGGCTTTAGGATAGGGATAATCTCCGCTTGCTTTAGGCACTGTGGGTAGTACTGCCACTTGATGATGCTGTTGGTGACGTGCAGCAGTTGCACTAGGGACTTCCTTGGAAGGTTCCTGAGTAGCACCGTGTCCACTCCGTCCATGCCGGGAGCCCTATGTCTAGGGAGCCCTTTTAAGGTTTCTTGAACCTCCTCAAAGTTGGTCATCATCTTCGAGAAGGTTCTACCATTTAGTGCCGTCTTTGGGGCTTGTCTGCATTCTGTGGCTTCCCTATTGACAGTCTCGTGTTCCGGCATGGTATTTTCAGCCGCCTGGAAAGTGCTCTGGTAGTACTCTCTGAACATTTCCGCTTTCCCTGGGTCGGTCATCACCTGTCTTCGACCATTCCCCACGGCTGGGATGTCCATCCGCCTCTTTCGGAGGCCTCTGTTCATCCGCCATAGGGAATTGTCTCCGACGTTTAAGTTTTCCAATTTCCTATTCCAGGCCTCATTCCTATGGGTCTGAATAAGTAAACTTATTTCTGTGCCGAGGTTGTGCATGTTCTCCCGATGGACAGGCCTTCGGGTTCTTTGCCACTTCTTCCTCTCTCTACTATTCAGCTTATTCAGATCCAGAATGTAGTCCGGAAGAGGATCTCGGTCCGCTCTAACTTTTCTCTTCTTGGTGGTAATGTTTCTGGCTTTTTTAATGTTTTCGATCAGCCTCTGAGTCTCCATTTCGATATTCTCCTCCTCTATATGAGGGGTGATTACCGTCATTTCAGTCAGTACTCTCCTGTATTCTTTCCAGTTTGTTGTGGAGTAGTCATATTGGACTCTACGCCCTTTGGGCCTTTGCCCTCCACTGACTGAAAAGAATACAGGGTCGTGGTCTGAACTCAACTCAGAGACTGTTCGCAGCTCAGATATGTCTGTGACGTTCTTATTTACCACCAAGTCGATAGTGCTAGGGGGGCCACCGCCCCAGGGGTAGTGTGTTGGTGTGTCCAGGAAATCGATCACTACGTTGTTATTCATGGAATACTCCCAGAGCACCTTCACATTGGGATTACTTACTGGACAGTTCCACTCAGGTCGCTTCGCGTTTAAGTCCCCTGCCAACAGCACCTTGTGCCCGCTGCTGCAGAGACTATCTATATCCTGTGCCGTGATACGGTTATGTGGGGGGTTGTATACCACGTATACCTTCGTACCATTTTCCAGTTGGAGACCGGCGTGTTCTATTGAGCATTGCCTTTGTGGTAGAGGGGCATGTGGTATACTGGTCCTAGCAAGGATGGCGACTCCGCCTCCTCTTCCGCCAATAGGCCTGTCTACCCTGGTGGTAGTGAATCCTCTGATCTGCAGCGTATGCTCCTGTTGGATCTTCGTCTCGGATAGGAGCATTATGTCAATCTTATGCCTGTGAATGAAATCAGTTACAAGTTGAAGCTTGTTCCTGATTCCATTCGCATTCAACATGCACACCTTAATAGGCATTTATAAGCCGAAGCTTTGGATATTGTCCAAATTCGGCAAAACTTTGCATCGAGTTTTGTTCGGGGCTCGGCTCGACCAGAACCGCACCCTGAACGGCAGCGTCATGCGAGCTGCGAAAAATTCGCATCGAGTGTATCTGAGCACGGTCTCAACCAGAACCGCGCCCTGAACGCTCGAAGTGAGGGCCCGCGAGAAATTTGTCGCCGGAGTTTTCTCGGTATCCTGAATTCGGATATCTTCCGATTCTGAGATTTCCTCGAGAGAAACCGTGCGAAGCGGAGAATAAAAAAATATATTATGCAAATCAAAGTTTATCCTGCTTCTATAAAAGACGAGCTGATTTGTAATCCGACATCAGTTCCAGTCCTGACTTTGAACTTAGTACACTTCGTAAATTTATCTCCGATATTTTACCAAGTTTTCCTACTGCAAAAGTGCTTTGCATTATTCTTCGATGGTTTTATAGCCGCTAACAGATATCAGTCAAATATCCAAACATAGCGAGCTGCTGCTACTTGGCTGTCGATATTATAGAAAGAATTCGTTTTCCTATGGAAATAAATCCATCAACTTGGCCATTCCTCGAGTTTTCCACTACCAATCCAGCGATCTTCGGCAAGCATTTTGTGGAAGAAAGTGCTTCTCCTGGCTTCGGGAACTATAGTACCGAAGCACATCCGTCTTATTATTTCTCGACCTGAAAGAAATAAAATCCCAGAGGTACGAGACTTGTTCCGGCGCTCCTGGTACATGCTTCCTGCTGTTCCTGGCCCCTTGGGCGAAGAAGTGCTACAAAGACAATTGAAACCGAACGCTTGTTCGTTTCTTACAGTGGTGAATATTAAAACAGACAATTTTCTTTTGGTTTACTATTCGGGTTATCACCCCGACTAGTACATTAACCATTGATTCTCGTGTTTACTGACTCTGACAATTTTCCGGAACGATTTCCGGCTAATATTTCCTAATCATAACCTGTTTGCCCTTTTCAGCTACTCGGCCTGCACTGATGTGCGAGCTGTGAGTAAATTCCTTGGGAACCTCCCAGTGAGTACCTAGGTACTTTAAACTTGGCACTCATCAGGCCCCCAGAGACCGGGGGGCCTTCACTGAGGTACTGAGGCTTGGACAGTGGGTGCAAGACCCCACGGTACATGCCTGAGTACGCCTAACTGCAATCAGAAGAGATTTGACACGTGTCAAATTTCACTACACTCTGATTCAGAGGCCTAAAACGCAAATTCTCCCTCCGGGTAGGAAGACACGTTAGGTTAAACTTCCCTGATTAGGTAACTTAAATCACGAAAATTTGTACTCTTTTATTTGTTAGGGTTTAGGGCTCGTAGTGAACACCCAAGAGCCGGCAGTAGCCATCGTGGTGCTCTGGGTGGTATTCCCGGTCAGAATTATTTGCCTCTCCTAGGAAAAATTCAACCTTGTAAATTGTAAAATTATTATCTAAGAATCTGAAACTTGAAATTCGTATTTTTCAGCATTTTTACCATTCAATTTTCCCTTGAAATAGAACTCAGCTCGATTTCAAAGAAAAAAGTCAAAAATACCGTTAATTTCGATCTTATAAATCTTATTGCAAAGTCTGGGGTGCATATTTGATCATCATGGATCACAGCACAAATCCATTCCTTTCGTTCGGTGGCAGTTCGGACCCTCGAACAGCTAGCCAGGGTGAATTTTTAAGAAAAATTAAAAATCCCGAAAGTCTGCCTAACCGACACTGCACAACCGACAAATATTCAGTTCTCTCGACGGAGTAGGCAGATTGAGACCTTAGAGAGAACAAGTGGCGAGACCTGGGGAGTAGGCAGATTGAGACCCCGGCGTCAAGTCACAAAATCCTGATGATACCTGAGGAGTAGGCAGATTGAGACCCCAGTGTAGAATCTACCCTCACCCCCCCCCCCCCCCTTTCGATCAATTTATCCTTATTTCTTTTTCTTGAAAATGGCTCCAAAATCGGAGCCGAAACGTCGAATTTCAATAAATTCTAGACGCGGTTCAACCCGAACTTCCAGTTTTCAAATATCTGACCGCGGAAACCTATCCGAACATATATATATATATATATATATATATATATATATATATATATATATATATATATATATATATACAGTGACCGGCAGAAAGTACGCATCATATGGGAATTTTTTTTATTAATAAATTTTGACAAATATTGATACTTGCAATCGCTTCTGCATCAAAAGAAACCCCAAAAGACGTTGTACAGTGCCGTTCGTCTTTTCGAGGTTGGCGGGAAATTTAAAAAATTTGAAAATTATTTCTCAAAACACGCTTGTTTGTGAAAATATCGAGAAATGTTAATGAGAAAAGTTGTTCAGATTGACATTTTATAGCTATGTACAAGTTTTGAAAAAGATCTGAGATAAAAAAATAAAAATCAATTTTTTGCCACAAAAAAAAATCTTTTTGGAAACATACATTTCTGACGAAGAAACTCATTAGTAAAGCCAACACTAATATTTCAAATAATGTTTTGTGAAGATTCGCAAGCTATTCCTATTTTATTCGGAGAAAATTTGAAATCTGTGATTTTGCAGTGTGATCAGCTGCTTCATAAGAAGTCACTGAAATATCTACAGGACATATTAAGAATTTCAAATTGAAATTGTGTAGATACTTGGTTCTTAATTAATAATAAAAAGTATCGGAATTATAATGTCCTGTAGATATTTCAGTGACTTCTTATGAAGCAGCTGATCACACTGCAAAATCACAGATTTCAAATTTTCTCCGAATAAAATAGGAATAGCTTGCGAATCTTCACAAAACATTATTTGAAATATTAGTGTTGGCTTTACTAATGAGTTTCTTCGTCAAAAATGTATGTTTCCAAAAAGATTTTTTTTTGTGGCAAAAAATTGATTTTTATTTTTTTATCTCAGATCTTTTTCAAAACTTGTACATAGCTATAAAATGTCAATCTGAACAACTTTTCTTATTAACATTTCTCGATATTTTTACAAACAAGTGTGTTTTGAGAAATAATTTTCAATTTTTTTAAATTTCCCGCCAACCTCGAAAAGACGAACGGCACTGTACAACGTCTTTTGGGGTTTCTTTTGATGCAGAAGCGATTGCAAGTATCAATATTTGTCAAAATTTATTAATAAAAAAAATTCCCATATGATGCGTACTTTCTGCTGTATATATGCTGAATAGTTGTTTCAAGGAGCAATAAATGTTCCAGTGACTGTAAAACAGTCGAAAACAATCCTTTAGGAACTCACTATACCATTGTATAGATTGTATGGCATATGTCCGACAGAAAACAACTACTTCTCTGGCTAATACCTCGACAGATATAGAATTATATCTGTCAGACATATGTGCAAAGATCCTTACTTTGAAGGAACAACTTTGCAAGAGCTCTCAGAGACAGATAGCAGGACACCGCCTGATCCAAACAAGGAACCAACTGCAGACCGGTTTCGGGATGAAGTCCCTCATCAGTGCAGTCCAGGTTATCACGGTTGCATACACGCGGGGGCCCGGTGCCCGTCATCGTTCGCCGGGATGAACACTGCAATCGCTTACAGGATCCACCACGGCAACAGATTAGAGAGGGTAGGATTGTAACGCTGGTAGCTATAGCTACCTCCGTGGCGACGTTAGCTGTTGCCTTGTGAGTACAAGGTCTTCTAACCGATGCCACAAATGTGTGGTTGGCTTCCTGTTGTTGACTTCCTTTGTTTCTATCTTTACATCAAAGTGTTGTACATCTTCGCACTTGTTTTTAATATATATATATATATATATATATATATATATATATATAAAATTAAAAAAATATATAATAGTTGTACATTACCTTATCTGTGTAGCTTACTTAACCAGCTCAGGTCGATAACCAGGTGAATATCAGCTCATAGGCCATCCTATAATTTGACATATGCAAGGTTGTTCGAAACTGCAGCGTAACGAACAGGACAGCCAGACCACACACAGAAACATCCCTACAAAACACAATCAATGGTATTTGGGGACAGAGGGAATTCAAGGAACGAAAAAGGAGGAATCAAATAATAAAAATTACTAGAAAACTATCAATCATTACAGAAATAAAAATGAGAATTTCTTATGACTAAGGAATAGTTTATAAGACATTTGTACAGTAGAAATTAAGGTAATTAAAAAACTAATAAAAGTGACCTGTGACAAAAGTGAAATTCGGTAGTGAAAGGGTGGTAGCTAGGACAACAAGAAAAGAAGAACAAAGGGGACGAAAAGGAAGCCAAGATTTTTTTTCTTGCAACGAGACGAAGGAGAAATTTATAAAAAGTAAAGAGAAAGCAGTGTGAGCAGACTTCATGAGACCATTAAGAGAAAGCAGTGTGAGCAGACTTCATGAAAACATTACGTACCTGACAAGAAGACGTTTGACGAGACTTCCAAATCAACAGCCAGCCAACGAAGGTATTTAAAAATCCAAAATAGCAACCGCGTGAACTTTTTTTTAGCTTCACTCATAATCATAGTGCTTGAAAAATTACAATCCACACGAACTTTGATAATTAGAATGATTCATTGACTTTTTATAACAACCCATAACCCTCAAAAACTATATTCATCGAGTGCAAGCGTGGTACGTTCCACAGAACATAATTCAGATCAGAACCGTTTTGAACTACACGGAACGTTTATTTATCAATATAAGTAGTATTTAAAGCAAGTTGTGCTCTAGACTTAAGGTAGGTCTCTCCTAGAGCTAGGAAAAAACCTATGAATAGGAAGTTTTCTTTTATGATTGATATTTGATTTTGACATTTGACAATTAATAAATTCTAAAACTTTGGTACAAATTTGAAAAATTTATTTGAATCTTTCTTTTTACATAAAATTGACATCAAGAACAGCACCGAACTTCACTAGAACCATCCTGCAGAGAGAGAGAGGAGTTCATGTTCACTTTGGCGATCCGAACTGAGCTAAAAAGGTGAAACAATGGTAAAAACATTGGGCAACAGAATTATCATTAAACATAACAATTGGCGCCCAACGTGGGGCACGATTTTGGAAGGGCAATTTTGTACAGAACGGTGTAGAATTCGAGTCAAAACAGAGTGACAGGTAGTATAAGAAAGTCTGAAAGTTGAAAGTATGAAAACAAAGTGAGAAAGAGAAAATGGATCTAAGACACGGAAAGAGAACTGGAGTGATTGAGGAAGGAAGACAGGATGAAAATCAAGGTGAAAGTAGTGGTATGCAAGAGGGAGTAAATCAGATAGGGGATGGAGTAGAACAAAGGGAACAGAGAGAAAGTAAAGGGATGGAAGGACAGATACAAATGTTAATGCAATTTATTGCTACAAATATGGAAGGTATGGAGAGAAAAGTTAGTGAAAGAGTAGAGAGTATAAAACAAGATATAGGAAGTGTGAAAGAAGACATTATAAGAGTGAGAGGAGTGAAAAAAGATATTGAACGACTGGAAGAGAAAATGCATAATAAATTAGAGGACAATAAAAAGGAAATATTAAATTTATATAAAGAATTCGAAAATAGAGTGATACAACAAAATAATCAATTTTATGACAATACGAAACAGGAAATTGTAGATATGGGAATTGCAATAGAACAAAATGCTAGTAAAATACAAGAAATGAGGATAGATTTGGACAATAATAATAGGGAAATTATAGGTGAAATCAGAAAAGTAAATAAAAAGGTAGAGAATCACCATAAAGAATCTGACATTAGAGTAAATAATAATAATGAGGAACAACAGAAACAAATAGAAAATTTAGAAACAAAAATCAAAGAGTTAGAACAGGTTAGAGGGAACATTACTGAAACTAGAATAATAAATAACTATTCAAATATACAAGGGAACAATAAATTTGAAGGAAATATTAAGAAGTTACATCCTATCACTTTTATAAAATCTATAAGGAATAAAACTAGAATATTAAAAATTTTGAAGATTTCGAACAACTATTTTTGAATCAATATTGGGGTGAAAATACTCAATTGATGGTTAGAGACAAACTACAATTTGGCAAGTTTGACGAAAATAGAAGCACAAATTATAATAACTATGCAATACAACTCTATGCAATGGCTCAGTATTTAAATGTAGACATGAGAGAGGAAGAGATTGTTGGCAACATCAGTAGACATTTCAAACAAGAAATATTTGAGGTAATAAATATCCATGAAATCAAGACCATGGATAGATTAAGTGGGTACCTTTTAAGACTAGAGAGAACTCTAGCATACAGAGATAGGGGAAACAAAAATCAAAATTTCAATGTACATAGAACGTATCAAAATACAAATAATCAATACAACAATAATAATAACTATAGAGAAAACAATTACAGGCAAAATCAACAAAATTGTCAGTACAGAAACAACAATAATAATAATGATAATCAATACAATACACATAACAGACAAAATGACAGTAGAAATTATAAGGGGAACTATCGAAATCACTACAATAGTAATAACCAGAATACAAATTATGACAATAGAAACAGAAACTATCAAGAAAGAAATGACTATCAGGGTAGACAAAATCAGACATATCAAGGAAATCAATACAGTAGGGAAAGACAAAACGGAAATCCAAACTATAACAATAGAGACACAGAGATACAAAATAGACATGTACACTTTCAAAGGACAGAAACTCAGGCTAGATAGGACGAACCGATTAGAGAGACTGAAACAATACAAAACGATCACACAAATAATGAAAATACGGAACATCAAAATTTTTATTAAACAAACCATATGAGAAGCTGGAATTACCGATTTATGAACATCCTAGAGAATATATAAAATTGAATGAAAACTGTGAAGAAGAGGAAATATTAGGTTTAATTGTGTTAAGAGGTAAAATTGGGGAAAAACAAATTAGCATTTTAATAGATACAGGATCAGAGACATCATTAATCAAATATACAAGTATAGAAAAAGAGTTAGAAAGCAAAAATAAAATTATTAAAATGCCAAAAACAAATTTAATAGGTATCAATGGCAAAAAGTTAGCAGAAACGAATCAATTTATAAATGTAAATGTAGAAATTGATAAAAAGTTTATAGAATTACAATTACTAATAGTTCAAAACATGGAATTTGACATCATAATTGGAACTGATCAGTTGGAAAGAATGAAAGCTAGAATAGACTATCAAAAGAAAGGTATTGAAATGGAAAATAAATGGTTTGAATTTAAAGATACAAATGAAGAAGTAGAACAATTAAAGAAAAATATTTTGTGTATTAAAAGTGTGAATGATGAGTGTGAATATGAATGTAATAATAATAATAAAATGAAATATAAATGTAATGAAGAATATAAAGGATATATTGAAGAATTAATTAATGAATATAATAAATTGGTGAAGAATGAATCGAGAATAGCAAAAGAGTATATACACAAAATAGAGGTAAAAGAAGTTGATAAATTCAGATCTAAAAATTATCCATTTCCGTACAAATATAGAGATCAGGTTAGGAGGGAGTTAGAGAAAATGGAAGATCAGGGAATTATAGAAAGAAGTAATAGTAATTATATAAATCCGATAGTCGTTGTTGCTAAGAAAAATGGGGAATTAAGACTTTGCTTAGATGCCAGGGAATTAAACAAAATAACAATACCTCAATATGAAACACCATTAAACATTGAAGTAATATTTGGAAGAATAACAAATGCGAAAATATTTTCAAAAATAGACTTGAAACACAGTTTTTGGTTGATACCTCTAGAGGAAAATTCTAGAAACTTTACAGGATTTTGCATAGAAGGAGTTGTTTATAGATTTAAAGTAGTTCCATATGGTTTGCAATCAGCATGTCCAGCACTAGAAAGAGCATTACACAAGATACTTGACAGACATGAAAGTTTTGTTTTACACTACATAGACGATATTTTAATTTATTCAAAAGACGAACAGACTCACAAAGAACATTTACAAAAAGTTTTAGAATTACTAGACAAAGCAGGACTAAAAATAAATGAAGACAAATGTGAATTTTTTCAAGAACAAATAAATTATTTAGGATACACTTTAAATAGAGCAGGAGTAGAGATGGATCCTGAAAGGATCAAAACAATAAAAGAGTACAGTAGACCTCAAAATTTAAAAATGTTAAGAGGATTTCTAGGAATGCTAAATTATTTTAAAAAATTGATACCAGATTTAAGTAAAAAGGAAATACCACTAGTAAACTTGTTAAAAAAGTATGTCAAATGGAAATGGGGTAGAGAACAAGAGGAAGCGTTTAATCAATTAAAGGAAATGTTTATGAAAAACTTAAAAATATATCATCCAAATTACAATCTACCTTTCATACTCAGGACAGATTCGTCTATCCAAAGGCTAGCAGGAGTCTTATTGCAAGTTCAAGATCAAAAAGAAGTTCCTATATCATTTGTTTCAAGGGTTACAAAAAAACATGAGAAAAACTACAGTATTAGTGAGTTAGAATTAGCAAGTATTATTTTCTGCATAAAGAAATTAAGGTTTTATTTATTGGGGGAAACATCGAAACAGACCATGAAGCGTTACTATCAATTATTAATTGTAAATATGCAAGTACAAGGATACACAGATGGGCATTATTGTTGCAGGAATATAAATTTGAAATTATTTACATACCAGGGAAGCAAAATATTATAGCAGACGCACTTACAAGAATGGGACCAGACAAAACGAACAATACCAGACGAATTAAAGTAGGAGTGAATGTTTTCAGAAGTATGACAGGACTATTTTCATTGAAGACAATACAAGAAGACCAGACAAACTTGACAGACAAAGAAAAAAGGAGAACAATTGACAATAATGGAGTGATATTAAAGACAGTGAATGGAAATGAACTATTTGTTATAACGAAGGACTTGACAGACAAAATTATATGGAATTTACATCAAAAATATTTACATGTGGGAATCAGAAAAACATGGATGGTGTTAGGGAAAATTTTATTAGTAGAAAAGATTTAGAAATAACTAAAAACATTATAAGGAAGTGTGAAATATGTCAATTGGGGAAAAGTAAGAATACAACAAATAAAAATGAACCCAGAAGTATTATAACGACAAAACCTCTAGAAATAATATCAATAGATTTTATTAGTAATTTGATATCAACCAGACAAAACAACAAACATATTTTTGTTATCACAGATCATTTTTCTAAATTTATCAAGGTGTATGCAACAAAGAAAACGAATTGTAAAATTGTGAAACAAATATTAACAAATTATATTATGGAAATAGGGAAACCAGAAAATGTCATACTTGACAATGCTACATATTTTAACAATGATACAATGAAGAATTTTGTTGATAAGATAGGAATCAAATAAAATTTTACGAGCATACGGCATCCAGCATCAAACCCCACCGAGAGATATATAAGGGAAATTATTAAATATCTAAGAATTACTACACAAGATAACCATAGAAGTTGGGATGAAAAACTAGAAATGGTAGAGAAATACTTAAACGAAACACCAAATACCATAACCCAAGAATGTCCAGTGTATGTTATGAAAGGAAGAATGCCAGAGAGAGAATGGATAAATGAGAGAAAGGTTTTTGATGAGACAATGAGAAGAGTGAATGAGAGAATACAAAAGAATGCCACAAAGTATTTAAAAAAGGAGAAGAAACGTAGAGGAAAAAGGACAAAATTCAAAAAGGGAGATTTAGTAATCATTAAAAGTTTAAGAGTAGTGAACAATAAACAAGACTTATGTGCCAAGCTAATGTTTCCATTTGAAGGACCATATATAGTAGATAATCAAGAACCTGTAAATAGCTATAGACTTATAAATCCTCAAGATGGGAAAATGAGAGGAATATTTAATATAGAAAATTTGTATCAATTTAAAAACTAAAGAAAATAACTACCATTGTAAATAGAATCTTCACTCAAATACAGGTCCAACCTGAAACAGAAAAGAAAATTAAGGAATTCAACTCAGTCATTAGGAAAATTTTATTTTTGAATTTAGCTATAGGGATATCAAAATATCAAAAATAAATTTGGGAATGTTGTTATGAAATGATACTGTGGTCAAAATAAAATTAAAAAAATATATAATAGTTGTACATAACCTTATCTGTGTAGCTTACTTAACCAGCTCAGGTCGATAACCAGGTGAATATCAGCTCATAGGCCATCCTATAATTTGACACATGCAAGGTTGTTCTAAACTGCAGCGTAACGAACAGGACAGCCAGACCACACACAGAAACATCCCTACAAAACACAATCAATGGTATTTGGGGACAGAGGGAATTCAAGGAACGAAAAAGGAGGAATCAAATAATAAAAATTACTAGAAAACTATCAATCATTACAGAAATAAAAATGAGAATTTCTTATGACTAAGGAATAGTTTATAAGACATTTGTACAGTAGAAATTAAGGTAATTAAAAAACTAATAAAAGTGACCTGTGACAAAAGTGAAATTCGGTAGTGAAAGGGTGGTAGCTAGGACAACAAGAAAAGAAGAACAAAGGGGACGAAAAGGAAGCCAAGATTTTTTTTTCTTGCAACGAGACGAAGGAGAAATTTATAAAAAGTAAAGAGAAAGCAGTGTGAGCAGACTTCATGAGACCATTAAGAGAAAGCAGTGTGAGCAGACTTCATGAAAACATTACGTACCTGACAAGAAGACGTTTGACGAGACTTCCAAATCAACAGCCAGCCAACGAAGGTATTTAAAAATCCAAAATAGCAACCCTGTGAACTTTTTTTTACCTTCACTCATAATCATAGTGCTTGAAAAATTACAATCCACACGAACTTTGATAATTAGAATGATTCATTGACTTTTTATAACAACCCATAACCCTCAAAAACTATATTCATCGAGTGCAAGCGTGGTACGTTCCACAGAACATAATTCAAATCAGAACCGTTTTGAACTACACGGAACGTTTATTTATCAATATAAGTAGTATTTAAAGCAAGTTGTGCTCTAGACTTAAGGTAGGTCTCTCCTAGAGCTAGGAAAAAACCTATGAATAGGAAGTTTTCTTTTATGATTGATATTTGATTTTGACATTTGACAATTAATAAATTCTAAAACTTTGGTACAAATTTGAAAAATTTATTTGAATCTTTCTTTTTACATAAAATTGACATCAAGAACAGCACCGAACTTCACTAGAACCACCCTGCAGAGAGAGAGAGGAGTTCATGTTCACTTTGGCGATCCGAACTGAGCTAAATAGGTAAAACAATGGTAAAAACATTGGGCAACAGAATTATCATTAAACATAATAATAATTATCATCAAACATAATAATATATATATATATACATCAATAGTAAAATTACTTCTAGTTCATCAGCCATGCCAAGATTTTTGAATAGTATGGCAAAAATATTGACACAATATCTCTGATGATTGATTGAAAATATTTTACATCTTTATATTTCCTAAAGATCAAGGATTATGAAATTGTGATTTTAATTATTGTGCAAGTTATATCATTGTCTTTTAATGAGTGTACTCCTATATATGATTTTTTCAGGTTCATCTGGTAGCAGTGTCAAAAGTAATAACCCTCCATCTTCTGTATCAGCACCAAATATGTCTGAATCCACTTTACAAGGTGATTTATTTATATACATATATATATATATATATATATATATATATATATATATATATATATATGATATTATTTGAAATTATTTTTTTTACGAGTTTTTGAAGAATATTACGTAAATAAAACTGATAGATATGTTTATTTATGTGTTTGAAGTGTTTGAAACCAGATTTTAAACAACCATACTATAAATTCACTATTTCAGTTGATATAATAATTTTGAAAGGCCAAATGAGAACATATTTCAGGTAGATTATCAAAATTTACAATTTTACTCTCAGAAACCAAATTGAAAAACTTTGAAACATTCAGTATGGAGACTAGGAGATTTGAGAGTGACAGTTAGAAGTTTTGACATAATGGAATGAATATTGATAGTAAGGCAAAAGTTTGAAGTAAAATTGAAAGTATAGTCAAATAAAATGAAAAGAACACATTCAATGAAAAGAATTGTTAATAGAATAGTAGGTTTATTGATTTAGAATGCGGATTGGAAAGAAAATGCATACATTGTAAGTGATAGAAAGGTGCCTGTGAATTCAGATGGAAAAAGAAAGTAGGTTGGTGGATGGTGGGACATGACGACGGTTGTTTGGATTGAGAGAGAGGAGATTGTTTTTTGATGAAAAAACTGAAAGAAGTAAAGAAAGAAATTTAAAATTTTTGAAGGAGAATTTAAAAAAAATTAGAAATCAAGACTAGAATAAACAAGGAGGAAATAGCATCAACACTAAGCAGAGGAAATAGAAATTAAAAAGGAGGTAGCAGCAGGACTAAAGTCTGAATGGCAGAGGCAATAGCATCAACATTAAGCAAAGGAACTAGAAATTAAAAAGGAGCAAGCAGCAGGACTAAAGTCTGAAAGGAAGAGGAAATAGCATCAACATTAAGCAGAGGAACTAGAAATTAAAAAGGAGGAAGCAGCAGGACTAAAGTTTGAAAGGAAGAGGAAATAGCATCAACACTAAAGAAGTAAAAGAAGTAGAATTGGAAATAAGAACTTTATACTGTAAGGTATTATTTTTTCATTTATAATTTCCGGACTTCCAAGTTATCAACAAAAGTCGTTGAGATTTTCTTTGAACTGTCATTTCAGTGTCATAAAATTATAGGCAGGGACGTTATAGATAGATTTCGTTTTCTTGAAAGTGTTAGGACAATCAATTTTGAATTTATCTAAATTATAGTTATTAATAATATAAGTTGGGTTTCTCGTAGAAAAGGTAATTTATAGGTGAAGGAGATTTTCATTATTATTTGTTGGCCTCCTATAGACAAAAAAATACAGTTTACCAACTCATCATAACATCAAAGTGGTGTTGAAGCCATTAACCCCGAAGGAGAAATGTTTCAACACCGTGGTGGAATGTGGAGCATGCCACCCTTCCCATAAACTCCAATAAATACAATCGGAACCCCGAAACTGCTGAAGCAGATACGAAGCTCCCACCCGGACAAATTTACACAAAAATAAGTAAGTACAATTTAATTTTCTCGAACCTATTCCATATTTTGTGACTGCACGAATAATTTCAAAGCCAATCTTGATCTCGAATAAATCTGGCTCATTCAGCAGCTACAAAATTGAAACAAGGTTCAGAGAAAAACAAATTAGTGTGAATAGTAGTGTGGACACTTGATATTGGAAATGACTACCCGCATAACCAATATCAAATCATTCTGGCATTTTCTATGGAGGTGCCTAATTATCGCTATTTCTAACCTTTCTTATCAGTAAGTCATAACTAAATTCGTATCGAATTCATTGGAATTCAACATCCAAGAATACTGACAAATTAACAGGCTTTAAACGTAGCACCAAAATTGTAAAATGACACTCCATAAAAATAATTGCAGCTTTAATACTGTCGTGAGAATTTGTTGATGCAACCCACTTACCAGCTACTGTGGAAGCCAAAATCTTACTAGTTGGAAATTGTGTCCAAGTTTAAGTTGCTTTAGGCCTACGCCAGGGACAGTCAACTTCTGCACCAAAGTCATTTCAAAATAAACTTTAAATGAAACTGGCCAAGTCTCAGAAAAGAAGAAAGTTTCCAAATGTTCTTTAAACCAGATACTAATCCTACCTGTATATACAATCACTGTAGAATCATATCTGCAATTCAAAAATATATTCGACATTTTGAATCTTTAGCAATTTAAGATAGTAACTAAAACTAAATACTACTATTTACAGATAGTTTACCAGTTTTTTACTCAGACTTCACAAGTTCCAAACTAATACAAATTTAAATTTATACATTTTGTTGCATTCTACACTTGTACAAGATTTTCAAATAGAAGCAAAATAAATACCCTATACTATCCTGTCTTTCCCATTCGGAACCAGACAGACAGTCTTTAACAAGAAAATAAACCGTCAACTATATGACATGAATAGACTACCATCAGTCTTTCTTCAAGGAAAATATCAATAATTTTTTTTTCAAACCTTATTGAATTTGGGAAATTACAAATTCAAGCTATCTTGTCAGAATTAATTTTTCTCGGACAGATTTCATTACTAGAATGATTTAAAAATTAATTCTTATTCTCGAGAAATGAATCAGACAAGAATAATTCACAAATCAAGGTTGTAATAATTTAATATTTAAGGGGTCAATTCGTTCCATGAAATACCTATTCACTAAGAACGAAGAGAAATGAAAAATGTATTTCCATTTTCTTTTTTTGACTTTTCATTTATATTATTAACTAGTCAGACCCAAAATAGGGCTTGAGTTTTGATACATGCCATGTACCCAGTGGCCTATCATCAAGATCACTCAACTCATAAGTCACTTTCGATAATACCTTTTTTATTTTACATAAAATATATCGAGGAGCTAATTTACTAGAAAATGCATTAGCAGCATACGATAATGTAAAATTTTGCTTCCAGACTTTTTCACCTACTCCAAAGACATGTTCACGCCTTCTCAGATTGTAATACTTTGCATTCTTCCTATAAGAATCAGAAAGTCTTTGCTGGACTTTCTTATAAATTGGAGGAAGTTTTTCCAACTCCTCAGAATAAACTTTTCTGGCTTCTTCATTATTATTGAGCTCAAAGTCTAATTCCGCTCGATAGTAATCTCCTGAGACTGGAGTTATCCTTCCAAAATTCAAAAAAATTGGACTGAAACCTGTTACTTCATAAACAGCAGAATTCATAGCATGCTGAATTTGCGAAAGTTCATCATGCCATTTCTTGTGAGATTCTTTTATAAAACACCTAACTGCGGTTCCAATGGTACGAATATTTCTTTCTGTTGGATTATTTTGTGGAAAGTATCTACAATTGTACCAGATCTTGGGTATTTTATGTTTGTCAACAAATTCTTTGAAAACTGTCCCTGTATGAGCTAGGGCATTATCTAATAACTAAATTTGAGGAAAGCCAAAAGTTAAGAATACTTCTTCTAAGAAATTTGTAATCACCTGTGCAGTTGCATTTCTTACAGGTTTCATCACAACATATTTTGAAAAATAGTCTGAAGCTACTACGAGAAATTTATTACCTTTATTACTTCGTGGAAATGGGCTCATAACATCTGTACTTACTAATTGAAAAGGAAAGCTCACCCTTTTCTCTGCACCCATTAATCCAAAACGTCTAGCATTTAAAACTTTTTGACTACAACATACTTGACATTGCCTTACATATTTTAGAACATCTTTTCTCATTTGAGGCCAGTAAAATTTTTCTGCAATTCTCAAAGTTTTAAAATACCCTAGATGACTTGCAGTGGGTAAGTCATGTGAATCAGAAATAACTTTCTTTCTGCAGATGGAACTAACAATTTCCATTCCAAAATGTTAGTTTTCAATGCAATTTTACTGGAGGTATGCTTGAAAATTTGTTCATCTTTAATCATCCACTGACAATATTTCTCAGGATTTTTAGTTATCCTATCTTTCAATTTCAGGTCCCAAGGTTCAAGAACTTCTAATGAAACTCCCAAAACATTTATTTCTTCATGAAGAGGAGCACGAGACAAAGCATCCGGAGTTATATGGAGTTTTCCTTTTCGATGAATGACTTCAAAATCAAATACAGAAAGCCTCATTGCCCATCGGCTGAGTCTACCTGAACTACTTGACATTTTTGTCAGATATTTCAAACTTGCGTGGTCTGTTAAAATTTTTAAGTGAACTCCTTCAATATAGGGTCTAAATTTCTCCAATGAAAATATTAGAGCTAAACACTCACGCTCTGTGGTGGAATAATTTCGCTCTGCTCGACTAAGACTTCGACTTGCATACGCAATGACCTTCTCCTTGCCATTTTGAATTTGGGTAAGTACACTCCTAATCCTGTATCACTGGCGTCCGCTTGAATAGTGAATTCTAAAGAAAAATTTGGAGCTGACAATATTGGGGATGAAACTAATTTTTGTTTTATTCCAATAAAAGATTTTTCTGCTAAGTCATTCCAAATAACTACCTGTTTTTTACCTTTACCTTTTGATAAATCATTGAGTGGACTGATTAAAGTACTAAAATAAGTAATAAAACGCCTGTACCAGGAACACATTCCTACAAAACGTTTTACTTCTGTTGTAGTCTGAGGTCTAGGATATTCAACCATGACTTTAACTTTATCAGGAGAGGTTCGTAGTCCTCTGTGATCAACTACAAAACCTAAATACAGCAAAGATTCTCTGAAAAATTGTCATATTTTCAGATTGACTGTTAAATTTGCATCTAACAAACGTCACTTCTTTCAATAAAGCTATGTGTTCAGAAAAGTTTGAACTACACATAACTATATCATCTAAATAAACAAATACTTTTGGTTGTAGCTCTGGACCTAGTATCCTATCCATTAATCTCTGCATAAGGGCAGCAGAATTTGACAAACAGAACGGAAGGCGTTTATGGTGGAATAAACCACGCCCTGGAATTGAAAAGGCTGTTTTTTCTTTACTTTCATCGTCCAATGGGATTTGCCAAAAACCAGACCTAAGATCTAGTGTCGATATAAATTTTGTATTGTTTAGCATGTTGAGAATATCATCAACTAATGGAAGAGGGTAAGAATATTTTTTTGTTATCTCATTCAGAGCTCTACCATCAAAACAAAACCTAAAATCCCCACTAGGTTTCTTTACTAACAATACTGGAGAACTCCAAGGGCTGAATGAGGGTTCCACTTTATCCAAAGCAAGCATTTTATCCAACTCTCTAAACATATATGGAGACATTCTGTATTGTCTTTTTTTAAATGGAGGATTATCTCCTGTTTCAATATGAGCTGTTATTTTATCTGTCAAACCTATAGGATCTTCAGAAGAAATTGACTCAAATAAATCTATCACTTTCTCCATCTCTAATTGTTGTTCATCTGAAAGATCTTTGCAAATTCCTTCGCTCAGACCGACTTCTCTAAGAGGTCCTGATGAAACACTAATTTCCATTCCTAGATTACTGTTGACGTTCCAAACTTTATGTCTAAAATCCATTGCGAGTCCAAACAACTTGCAAAAATTACTTCCTAAAATAAGCCCGCATTGAAGGGAAGGTATAACAGATACCTTTACTATTTTGCAAATATTTCCTAAACATAAGGGTAACTCACAGTAGTGACAGACCTTTTTATAGTTCTATCAAGTTTGACTTTATACTTTTTCAATAAATCTAAGGAATGTTTACCTAAACAACTCACATTGGCTCCACTATCAAGTAAAAAGATTATATGTTCACTATACAGTTCAACTGAAATTTATGGTCTATGAGTATATCTTTGCTTTATTTCAGAAGCCTCATCAATTTTCTTACAAAAACCTATCAATTGTGAAGTACTGTTTATATCTTGTAAAATTAAGTGATGTATATACTTTGGTAACATATCTTCTTATTATTTTCAAACATTCCTGATTATTTACAGGTTGACTCAATCTACTAAAATGACTTTGCATTGTTGTAGATTCATCTCGACCTTGAGTACGATTCTTTATTTCATCAAGAAGCTTCTCATCATAACCATTAGGTAAAAATGCACTTTCCATACGAGTAACTAATTGTTGCCAATTAAAAACTTCTTGTTTAATCGACCTATACCAAATTAATGCTTTGCCTGTAAATAAATCTATGCAAGAATTGAACAGTTCTAGTTCTGACACATTCATTTTGATAACTCATTTACCCTTTCAAGAAAAGATTTCAAACTTGTTGAACCATTAAACTGAATACCCCATTTATAAACAGGAACGGATTTTCCTAAACCGGAAATAGAAATTGCAGATACAGCTTGTTGTGCAGAATCCTGGACAACGTCCATTGCTAATTTTGCATCCAGCTCAATACAAGTAGCTTTTGAATGTTCTTTATGATCCGAATATAGAGTATTTTCTGCCTCGGGTTATTCTGGCACTTGAAAACGATTTACTCTACCCATTAATGACGGTAATCTAGACTCTATGATTTTATACATAGGATCAGATGTGGGAGCCCTGAAATTGAAAATTAAAGATTCCAAATCCCAAATCAGAGAAAGTTCTATCAATAAAATATTTCTCGTCCTCTGCTACAAAAGCTTTATCTTCCAACTTAGTTAACACAGTTTCAGTAGCTAATAATCTTCCTAAAATTATCCTTTTTGATGTTAAAGTTTTTCTACTAGCTACCACTTCACGAATTCGAAGTTCGTAATCGATTTCTTCTTCGTTGAGATATAAAGGTTCCATTTTTCCGTCCATATTTATTTGTAAAAAAACAATCAAATTTGGTTTCAACTATTAAATTATCATAAGATAAAAGGTAATAAATTTCCTTAACGCACAAAAAAACTTATTAAATTGTTAGTTTGCCAATAAATACCAGAAAAAAAATCCTTATGTCAGTAACACGTATTTCATAAAGACAAACCATCCACAATTCATTCGCAGTTAGAGAGATCTTTCCAGCACAGCAATCAAACCTCTGTGAATCATCGAATGGAAACTCAGGCCCTACGTTGGCACGCCATTTTTATATGTAACCTTAACTTAGGTACACATTTGGCCAGGCTAGCTTTTTGATTTTCGGAGGCAAGGGCGTAAGTCGACGTCACTAGATGATTTTCAAAAGGTCCAATTTGTGGCACAGAGAATAAGTTTCTTATTAATTATGGTGTTTATTGGACGCCATCTACAGTGATAAATGATTTCAAAAACCTATTCCCAGGCCAATCTCTGTAGAAAGACCTTAACTATGCTGAAAGAAAGATTCAACCACAACTTCAAAAAAAAAGACACATTAAATTATAAATATTTAATAATTTTAATAGTTGTCTATTATAATAATAATAATAATAGAATCTTGATAAGTTACCAACCAAAAGAATGGGTTCTCCAAGTCGCGATTTAAGAAATTATATCAGTTTTCTTACCTAGTCCGAATGCATTCAAACCTTACACAATTAGACAATTACTAAGGAATCACGACTTTGGTTTTGTTGCTCCCTTTTGGTCTCCATAAATTAATGATTCCACAGAAATCTCTAGCGATGGGTCTGCTCCAATATTCTCTTCTGCTTCACAATACCATGGCAGGCTTTACAATACCATTACAAGTTGTATCATATATCACAGGCTTTACAGTACCATCACAGGCTTTACAATACCATCACAGCTTAACAAAACCATCATCGGCTTTACAATACCATCACAGGCTTTACAGTACCATCATAGCTTTACAAAGCCACGTGAGCTTATTTTACTTTGTTGAATTGGCCTTTAAATTTCAATTGGCCGATTAGTCCATATACTGTCTAAAGTCTTTCGTAAATTATAACTCAATATATTTGGTAAATTATCTCTTACAATCTCTGATAAATTCCTGGCATAGCTATGGCAAAAAGAAAAGTAAATTTTAAGGCGTGCTTTTACAAAAAAATGTTTATATGTTTAAATCTCGTGAAGCGAGTAACCTTTAATAGACCTCTACATAACTAGAATATTCACCTCTCATTTGTGTGGTCCAGCAATATTAGGTAGGTTGCCAAAATTGAATAAACTCAAATTCAACCTCCAACGAGCTTCAGCGTTACCAGGTCAGAAATGGACTAATGGTGTTTCAAACACTTCCGTCCTCTCCAAAATTGATTTTAATAAAAAAACATTTCCTTTCATTGTTGCCACTACTATCAATTATCTTACGCATGTCATTGAAGCATATCAAAGAGACTAGCATTCCGCGATTTTCAAATATGCATAAAAACCATAACAAACATAGTTCTCTCTCTCTCTCTCTTTTCCATGAAAGTAGAAGTTTGTGTAAACAAAATCAATGTAGTGAGCGTACTCCAACAACTCGAATCGTAATAGGAAGAAGAACTGTCGTCTTCTTTAACAAATCAATTCTACATAGGAAGAAGAAGCGCTGTCATCCAAGTGACATTAACCATATTATTGTAAACAATCCTTGATAACCACACAATTATGGATTTAATTAATTCACCAGAGATATCCGTGGGAACCAAGAGCTGTGAAATTAAAACAATTATATTTCATGTGAAATAGGATGGTATGTCTCTAGGAAACTTATTACATGTGGTGATCGAATGACAAGTAATTGGAAATTTCACCTTGTGACCTATTTATACGAGGAAAACAACTACGTACCGTTGTCAACGTTACAGTATCAAATTCAATCAAATCAACTTAATTTGTATATGAATAGATGATACGATGATTTCTATTCCCAAAAAATTGAAACACAAAACATTCATTCATAATGTATATAACATATTTTTTGATTCAATCTGAGAATGGGAGATGCAACTGATTCAATAATGTTTTTAAAAATATATTTGAGAGATAATAAATGGGATACTATCTCCTCCATCAATGTATGAGTGATTTCTGGTGAATAGTCCCTTACAAACTTCTTTTCTTTGTCCACCACTTTTATCTATAAGAGCTCCCAATCTAGATTGCATAAAGAGTTTGTCAATTGAATAATTTCTTGTGAAAGAATCCCTTTTGCATCAAAAAAACTTCTTTTCAACAAAACAATATAATAATTCAAGTACATTCCAACTATTATATTAAAAAATTTCAAATGTTTTTAAACTAATTATTGTTTTTTAATCTGCAGGTCCAGGGCATGAATGAGGAAACAGTACAGCTGTGACACAGTGGAGATTTTTTTTCCATTATTCTCTTCTTTTAATTTTAATAAATCATATTTTTCATATTCCTCAAATACTGTTTTTTTCCTTGCTCTTCGGTAAATAAGCGTTTTTCATTTCTCACACATTGATCGATGGTTAAAAACAGTGGAAATAACTTCGGTCGAACACAATGGATTAAACGTATTTTCAATTTTGTTATATTCAGATTCTATTATCAGTAATACATCGGTGTCTCTACAACTATGAATGTTTCACTACATTTTCCTCTATTGATCATTATTTATTCTCAACTATACTTTCCACGTTTGAATGTAGAACTTATAAATCATCCTGTATATTACACCAATGCACATTCTCAATAAAATTTATGTGGTCATGAAAATGGTAATTGTGGGAGGATTTACTTTCTGAGGTCATAAAGTGAGATGGGACTTTTACAACCCTTGAGTTATCACAATGTTTTCAACTCAAAGCTTTAGGGTTTGTGGAGTGGGAGATTTACCTGTCCACAATTGAATGGTGCATTCATTCTTACGTTTTGATGTTTGCTATTTGCTATTTTTTATTGTTGTGGAGTGTTTGTTCTGTTCTTAAAGCTGAATTCTGATAATCTATTTATAAAAATGGCCTTATCACGACAAGTCATAGAAATGCCAGTGTATAGCGACATCGATACTAGGATAGAGGAGTTCGATGACGAGAATGTACTTGCTCCCGAGGATGTAGTCACCCCAGGTCCTGCTGCAGAACTTCCCCAAGCACCAGCTCAAGAACCAGATGACGAATAATCAGAGGATGAGGGACTGTTCGAACACGTCGCGTATATGGTCAAGAAAATCTAATTCGTCTCCGAAGGGTACTTTTGTGCAATTCCATTTCAAAAGTGCAAATAAGGACAATTTCAAAAACTTTTTTTCTATGTGTAGGTTGCTACCTCGATTATAGTGAGATGGTGGAAGCGGGAACAAAACATAGCCATGTGCAGTTGCATGAAACTGCTACAATAAACGATTTGTCATACGATTATTGCGATGCATGTCGCAGGCCCATGTACCAATTTAAATTAAATAAAATATGTGCAACATGTAATATTGCCTAAATTTGTGAATGTTCATATTTTATTAACTTGTATGAAATAAAAACTCATTTTTCAAAATGAATTTGATTTTCTGTAATATGGTTATGTAATTATTTCCAAGAAAAGTTGAATGAATGTAAATGTAAGCTTTTTGTTATAAAAAAATGGTTATCACATGAAAAGTACATTTTCTATTGGAAAGGAATCTTATCAATTCTGCAGTTGGTAACAACCATAACACTTCGAGTATAAATACACGCTCTTCACATCAAAATACATGCCACAGAATGACCTCAAGGAGAACTAGAGCAGTGCTCCCACTGTTCCTAATTAAAGTTCCTAGGGCAAATCGAGAAATTTTCGATTTGAAGGACCTTCTTGACCGCAAGGTCAAAGTAGAAGCCCAGCGCCCCCAGAAAGGAAGGATCTCGCAATGCCACAAGTGCCAGTGGTTCGGGCATGCACAAAAGTGCTGCCACTCAAAGGCCAGATGTGTAAAGTGCGGAGGCGACCACGCCACGCACACGTACACTAAAGCTATGGAGGAACCGGCCAAGGGCGCAAACTGTGGGGGTAGCCACCCAGCTAGCTACCGGGGATGCCCACAGTTCCCAAAACCAAGGGTTGCAACACGACAACCCACAAGGCAAGAACCAATACCACAACGGCAAGGACCAGTAGCTCCAAGGCAGGGACCAACACCCAGAAACAGACCACAGCCACAGCCGCAAACGGCACTACCAAAATGGGGCCCCCACGACGAGATGGAAGTACTGAGGCCGCAAAAACTCAGGCACTGATTCTCGAGACACTGGTAAAAGTACTTCCACAGGTACTTACCCAACTCTTGGCGATTATCAGCGCCATGGCCACAACCTCGGGACAATAAAGCCAGCACGAATTCCGAAGGTCTTTCAGATATGTTCTTGGAACATTAACGGCGCAATCCAGCGCAAAAATGAGCTTTTGGAACTTATCTCCAGAATCTCGGCGGACGTGGTGGCACTACAAGAGACCAGGCAAGGACTTTGGCGTGCCAGGTTACACATGCTACAGGAATGACAGACCAGGACCTAGATCTCGAGCAGGTGGCTCGCTCCTACTGGTAAAATCAGACCTGGAATTTAACGAGGACATGCTTCCAGAACTCTCACTCGGTGAATCGGTAACGATCAGAGTGAAAGTAGATGGAATCAATCTCCTAAGAGTCTCCTCTCCCATTCTACATTCTCCCAGGCCCCATCCTGAGGAAACGGACTTGGAGAAACTTTTTCCCGACCACCACCCAACGGTGGCAACGCGAAATCTAGAGACTGGAACTGCCGCAACACCAACCCACGTGGCAGAGACCTATCAGACAACCTACTACCAGACTCTGACGACATTGCAGTGACGGCGACATACGAACCTACTCACTATTCTGGGAGGGAAGACCAACACCCGGACATTTTGGACATAGCCCTCATACAGAGTATTCCAACCCTGGTGGACATATTTGTACTAGACGAGGGATCATCAGACCACAATACTATCCTACTAACAATAGGGGAGGAAGAAGCTGAAATCGTTCACACGACAAAGCGGATAGTCACGATTTCAAAGGGCAGTCCACAATGAAATTAACATCCCCAGGATCGACACATCACGCCAACTAGAGGCGGCGGTGACCGAACGTAGACAAGCAATACTGACAGCAATAGAACGGTGCTCCAGAGACATACAGACGACAAACTTAGATTTCCAAGGAGGGATCCCACCTGAGGTCAGGGATTTGATCAGGCTGAGATGCCGCCAACGTCTACTTCAACAGGCACTAAATATCGATTAATCATGGTTTTATGTTTCAGATACCAAGAAGAACCGACCAAGAAGTAATTTCAGTTAAATCAATACGCAGCACTCGGCCCTCAGCCAAGTGTTTTTTTTCAGGCCTTCAGCCAGTTTCAGGGGGGCACCACGCACATAAAGTAAAGTCATTGTTTTAAAAGTCAGCTCATGTCAGATATTTATTTATTTATTTATTTATTTATTTATTTATTTATATCCTAACAGACCGCGAAGGTCTCATTACAAGGATAAAAAAATTAACAAATCATATAATACAATAGTAAATCTTAGAAGGTATTAGGTGTGTGCATGCTAACTGTAACCTGTACACATACATTGGGGTTGAATTACACAGAGAGATGTATGAGATGATGCAAAACTGATGTGCGAAATACATTTTGCGACACTGTCCAGTCTAGTTCCATCAAGGTATTGAATTCATTTGCTAATCGCAACATGGCCACAAGCGGAGGTCTGGTAGTGAACATAAGAGGTATATTGAACATTGGAAAAGATCGAGTTCTTCTTGAGGGTACGTTGAATCTTACTAGAAATAGAATTTCCGGTGAGTTAATTTTGTTGTTGATCAATTTATGCAAAAAGGTTAACACTGTGAGAGTTCGTCTATTTTCTAACGATAGTATTTTGAATTCATTTCTCAGTTGGTGCGTTCTTAAAGTTTTATAGTCAGCTCATTTGTTGTATTTCTTAAAGTAAATGAATCTCAGAAATTTGTTTTGTATTTTTTCCAACTGACCTAATTTAGTGTGGTATTCAGCAAACCATAATTGTGTACCAAACTCTAATTTGGGTCGAATTATACTGTAGTAAAGAATTTTAAGAGAATTAATGTTTGTGAAACTTGTAGATTGCCTGATTATGAATCCCAGCAAACGGTTGGCAGATTTTAGTATACTTGTAATGTGGTGGGAAAAAGAAAAGTTGCTATCATAGGTAATACCGAGATCTTTCACTTTATTACAGCGCATCAAAACCTCATCTCCAATCATATATTCGAACAAAATAGGATCTTTTACTCTAGTAACAGTCAGTGTCAAACATTTTTTGACGTTGAAGTACAGTTTATTAATCAAACTCCACTCATAAACTCTATTAATATCTTTTTGAAGCATAATAGAATCACGTACTGTATGTATTTGTTTAAATATTTTTAAATCGTCTGCAAATAAAAGGCATTTTGAAGATTTTAGCTCAGACGGAAGATCGTTGATAAAAATTAAAAATAGAAGAGGTCCTAGATTTGAGCCTTGAGTAACACCCGAGTTAGCTTCAAATTTTCCTGATGTATTACCGTTATGTTTCACTTTTGAATATCTATTCTCTAAATAACTTTTTATTGTCTTGAGGAAGTTAACAGACAGACCAAACCTATATAATTTCAACAACAATACGTCATGATCTACTTTGTCGAATACTTTACAAAAATCTGTATAAACTGTGTCAAGTTGGGATTTGCTTTCTAGAGTTTCGTACACGCAATTTCCAAAGACGGAACAGGTTTGTATTGATAGATTTATTGGCGACGAATCCATGTTGTTGGGATACAAAATACTTCTCAATATAGTTATAAAGATTGCAATAGACTATTTGCTCAAATAGTTTTGCTGGTGCGCACATTATGGATATGGGTCTATAATTGGTAATGTCCATTTTGTCACCTGATTTGAATATTGGTGTAACTATTGAAGTTTTCCAGTGCGAAGGAAAAGTACTAGATGAAAGAATGAGATTATAAATATGAAGTAAAGGCTCTCTCAACCATTCTCCACACCCTTTCAGCAAATATGGTGGGATACCATCTTCCCCTGAGGCTTTTTTAGGTTTCAGTTTCTTCAATGCGCTGTTATAATCTGATACTGAAACGTCCTTTAATACAAAAGTTTCGTTACATGTATCATTGTTTTCACATTCAAAGCTCAAATTATAAGATGCTTTTGCTGAAGAGTATACTGAAGAAAAAAATTTTGCGAACTCATTAGCGGTTTCTCCATCATCAATATTTTTACTGTTGTAATTGAAAGTACCAATATTAGAATTAGTTTTTCCTTTACACGATATGAAATTCCAAAATCCATTCAAATCTGTTGACAAATCGTTTTCAATTTTTTCTACATATTTTTTTTCTTCTAATTCAATGAGTTTTTTAAGTGTCTTTCTCATTTGAATATACTTATCTCTATAAAAGTTAGATATAAATCTTAATTTTCTATACTTCTCCTTTTCTTTTAGCATGCTCTTTATTTCGTTTGTGAACCAAATCGGAAAACATTTAAAATTAGTGAATATTACGCTCTTAGGTACACATTCATCTATTATTTCGTACCATTTTTTGTAAAAGTTGTCTAAAGCTGCGCTCACATCAGTTGTTTCAGACAAGACACTATCCCAATCAGAATCTCTAATACTGTTACTTAATTTAAGGAAATCCGCTTTTTTATAATTGTACCTTGACTCTTTTGAAATATATTCATTTAATTTTGTGTCGCAATCTAAAGTGATTGAGATGTCCAGAGCAGGATGATATGCGTCTTCTTTCACAAAAGGAAGGAAGTCCCTAGTTACCCTGCATTTGTTCGAATTGTTTTCTGAACTAATAACTAAATCTAATGTTCTCCCTTGAAAGTTTCTTACGTCATTATATAATTTGAAGCTGTTAAAATCAATAAAATCATTCAGACTATCAAGATTACTATTGGACTTATTCGAATTCGAATTTGTTCCATCAATATCGCGTATATTGAAATCCCCCACAATATAAACTTTATCAACATTCACAATTTTATTTTGAAGAAATTCAAAAACTGACTCATATACGTCGCATATACTGCCAGAAGGGATATATACACCACAGAATGTATATTTGTAATTGTTCACTTTTACCTCAACGATTACTAATTCAAAATCGGTGTTTTGTCTAATTATATTCAAAATTTTATACTTTTTTTTGATCGCTATCAAAACTCCACCACCTTTAGATTTTTTTGTGTACTCAAGATTTCGGTCAGATCTTACCACATTATACAATCCTCCATCTACCATCTCTCCATCACCAACCCCCTCCCGTAACCATGTTTCGACAGCAATTACAACATCAAAATCTGCGTTTAGGGTACTTCTATAAAATTCGTCACATTTAGTATTCAACCCTCTACAATTTTGGTAGTAAATGCTTAGGCTGGAAGTTAACATACCAAGTTACACGCCCTCATGAGTGAGCTTAATGACAATAAAACTAAAACAGAATAATACATTACAGTACTATAAATTCGCGAACATCTAAGATCGGAAGGAAATATCAATAAATTAAGTTATGAAAGGGAGAAAAAATCTTGTAAGAACAATATGGTTACATTTCAACAAAAATCAGCATTATTTCTTATAAAATAGACGTGAAACAAAACATTATTTCTTATAAACCAGACTTGACCCTACATATGGTTGATATAGAACCGCCTTTACCCAAAAATATAGTTAATGAATGCCACTTATAAAAAACAACGGCTTATCGCTATTCTACAGTTTTTTATCCATTTGAATCGTTCCATCTAAATCGGTTTCTTCTCTCACTATTTCAACAGAGTTGCCATGTTTTACAAAAATCCTTCCGTTACTTGACCATGCAGCTTGACGACCATATTTTTCTCTAGCAATACGCAATTATATACTCTATTCGTCAGATTTTCGTTAACGTACACTCCTGACTCTTTCAGGGATTTTCGAGCACCATATATTTCGTTTCTCTTCAATATCGAACCAAAAGTAACAACGATAATTCTTGGTCTTGCGTGGGATTCATTCCTTTTTCCAATTCTTATATAGATTGAAAATTTCCCAATGAGAACATTTTATTTTCATACCTTCATTGAATAGTGCAAGAACTTTTGACAATAGATTCTTGTCGTTATTTTCAATGATTCCTGACAAACTCAGTGAGTTTTGCCTACTATGCCGCTCTAATTCTTCGAATTTATTACTCATTACTTCGATTTTAATCTTATTAGATTCGGCCACAGAATTCACTAAAGAAAGTTGATTTATCACACTTTCCATCTTGGTTTCCAAGCTATCGAATCTTTTACATAATTTATCGATTTGTTCTTCAATTTTGGAATTCAGTTTTGGTATCAATTTATTGATTAAAAGTTCTATTGTGGAGTCATCAATTGTAGCAGCAGTAGAAGAATTACTGTTACTTCTCGTTTTTTGACTCATTTTGCAACTTACTTGGTTCTATTCCCATTCGCTGTGATCTGGCAACAGGGAGCTTCAAGCCGAGAATGGGCTGGGTACTCCATATCAAACGGTCTGATTTTATTCTGCTGATCGCCAATCATCAGGATGAGGAACCGCTTTAACGAGCGGGGTTCGTGGATAGAGGGGGTGAGCTTTCGAGTACGTACGAGTGCTGGGGCGTTCATCCTTCCGGGCATTAACCTTAGGGGTTGCATGGTGGGTCAAAACACATATTTAAATTTTGTGAGCCGAGCTATTCAGATGAGTCTCAAACAAAAAACAATAAAGAGGGTAACATTCAATGAAAAGTGTAATAAAATTCACAACATGATATCATGGAACTTTGCATCTGGACATGTGAGAAAAAAAATTATAAAAGCATCGATAGATGGAGATTCAACAGGAGAATAATTGAAGTTTCCACCATCTTAGACCCAATTTTAATGTTGCACATAGACGAAAATTATATATGCGGAGATTTCATGATTTACTCAACAATAAAAAATAACTGTAGTGATATCAGAGGTATTTTTTTTTAATAAATTTGATTTTTTGTTGAGAAATATTGTCTTTTGACAGTCTTTAAAAAAATAAGAAAATAAAACACATTAGATGGTAAATATGCCACCAAATTGGAAATAAAGTGGTGTCTCTGAAACTGAAAAATATTTTATAGAAAAGTAGAACGGATTGGGGTCAGGTCATCTAGAGGGCTATGGAATTAAAAATGAAGTGATATCTCCAAAACTGAAAATATTACATAAAAATCAATGGAATTGAGGTCGGGCCAACTAGAGACCCATCGAATTGAAAATGAAGTGTTATCTCCACTGAAAATATTTTTAAATAGTCAAATGGATTGAGGTCTGGTCATCTAGAGGGTCAACTAATTGTAAATGAAACACTATTAACGAAGCAAAAAAAAATATGTTATAAAAGTCAATGGGATTAAGGTCGGGTCATCTAGAGGGCCATCAAATTGAAAATGATGTGTTATCTCCAAAGCTGAAAATATTTTATAAAAGTCAATCGTATTGAGGCCAGGTCATCTAGGGGAGGTCACCAAATTAGAAATAAAACAGTATTGACAAAACAAAAACATATATTGTAAAAGTCAATGTTATTGAGGTCGGGTCATCTAGGGAGCCATCGAATTAAAAACGAAGCAGTGTTTACGAAACAAAGAAATATTTTATGAAAGTCAATCGGATTGAGGTCAGGTCATCTAGGAGAGGTCACCAAATTGGAAATAAAACATTATTTACGTAACAAAAAAATATAATATAAAAGTCAATAGAATTGAGGTCGGGTCATCTAAGGAGCCATCTAATTGAAAGTGAAGCAGCGTTTACGAAACAAAGAAATATTTTATAAAAGTCAATCGGATTGAGGTCAGGTCATCTAAGGGAAATTGGAAATAAAACAGCATTTACGAAACAAAAAAATATGTTAAAAAGTCAATGGGATTGAGGTCAGATCATCTAGGGAGCCATCGAATTGAAAATGAAGTAGTATTTACGAAACAAAGAAATATTTTATAAAAGTCAATCGGATTGAGGTCAGGTCATCTCAGGGAAATTGGAAATAAAACAGTATTTACGAAACAAAAAATATTTTATGAAAAGTCAATGGGATTGAGGTCGGATCATCTGGGGAGCCAAAGAATTGAAAATGAAGCAGTGTTTACGAAACAAAGAAATATTTTATGAAAGTCAATCGGATTGAGGTCAGGTCATCTAAGAGAAATTGGAAAGTGTAAAGAGATGGTTGAAGATCGTGTCTAAGGTTGATTTAGATTCAATTTATTCGCTGTAAACCATTCATTAGCTTCAATTCCACTATCCATGGCTAGCTGTTGGAGTGTGCTGATATTCTTGGCGGAGTTTACTATGATAGTTTCGTCAGCGAATAAGATACATTTATTCGGCAGTAAAAAATGATGTAAATCGTTAACGCAAATAATAAATAGCAGTGGTCCCAACACAAACCCTCTATTTGTGTTACAGAATTTTACTTGAAAATGAATATGTTTCATATGAAAATCATTTACACCTAATTTTTTTTTATCACCATTTCGCCTACTTTTCATGAATATCTATCAAACGTTTTTCTGTGTCAATTATATTTAAACACATTTCTTTTATAACCAACCTTTGAACTTGTTGAAAAACGGACCAATATGTTTTTATAATAGAATTGTTTCCGGAATTGTTTCCGGAATTGTTCCTGCTCAACTGTGGTTGTCCCGCTGTATATCTGTTGTTCAGCATTCCTTCGCTGTTCGTTCCCATCGTTGGTATTCTTCGTTGATGGTATTCGTCCCAGCTGCACATGTACTTTAATTGACTGTGTCGTACCCACTGTGCACCTGTATACACCAAGGCACTGATGAACTACAACCACAATAATTGGTGAACTGGCATGCTTGAGAATATCTACATAGTATCAGATAAGTTTAGAATAACGATATTTTCACACACACCGACTTCAGTCGGACGACTTTAAGTCGGGTAAATAGTGAACCACTGAAATAAATGGAACCATCCACACGTCCCGACCGCGACACTACAGTCGCTCGACAGTCGGGTACAGGTCGGAGTCCTCACTATAAACCCGACAGTCGGCCGATCATCGATGCGTAGTGAATCACAGCGTCTAATGATAACTTTCAGACGTTCCGACTTTGGTCGACCGATAATCGTCGTTAAAATGGCGCAGTTCGAGGTAGATAACGAAATTTCAATTCTGTTTGTGGAATCGAGAGCTGTGTTATGGGACAAAACTAGTGAAATTTACAAAGATAGGAATGCCACAGAACAGGCGTGGAAAGAAGTCTGCAAGGAACTGAATCCAAATTTTGACAGTATGAGCGAAGCCGAACAAAAAGCATTTGGTAAGTAGCTATATTTGCAGACGTACCTGATGTGATTATTATTGCAGCCAGAAAGATGTATCTGTGTATTAGACCCCGCAAGTGGTGACGTTACAATGTCAAAATATCATTTGACGCGTTCCAAACAAATCAGTTTTAGGTTATAGCTTTCGCAAAAACGTATCCTATGGCAGTGAACCTGATAACGAGCTTGGTTATGGCGATTGCTATTGTTGAAGAGCTTATAAAGATGTAAAAATAAAATTATCATTCATGTGACCTCGCTTTTGGAACCGAAACCTAACGGACCCCAACAAAGATGGTGAAGTGACATCACGCTTGCGGATTCCATTAACAATAGTTTTGGTAATTTTAGATGAAACACTATACCAGGGGTCCATGGAAAGAGGCTCGCCCATATAACTTTTTTGTTTCGGGAGATATTGGAATTAAATTCGGAGGATTTATGTAATGCATAAAACAGCATTTTCTGCCAAGTAACTCAACTTCATGCAAATTCCGGATTCACCGGAAGTGACAGAAAGTTTCAATTTTTAAACGGGACACATGGTATATTTTCAGTATTTGTAAGTTTTCTTTTAACCTGATGGAGTGTTGTATCAAATTGATCGTAATAAAATGCTCTTTTTTTCCAACCCGACGAGCCCACATGTAGCCTTTTGAAAAAAAAAATTGTTATAAAAATTTTAACAATTGAACTTCACATATCTGAAACAATTTGACCGAAAACAGTAAAATTGTATTTTTACAAATATTTTAAGACTGAAATTAGTTATTTGAACGTATCCATAGCCCTGAGGGCAAGGATATATAGGACGCATGCGTTAATATAACTATATAATAAAGAACAGTTAGGTATGCCATAAAGGGACAATAACGTTATGACAGAAAAAATGCTCAATCGGTTTAGGAATTAAGGGTTTATTTATTTATTTAACCAAAAAATACATTTTTTTCATTCATATTTTCGACAATTGCCATTTGCGCGCACCATAATCTGTTAAAAAATAATCTGACAGGATATTTCTTACGCTGTTTGCTACGAGTCCCCCACGAATTGTGGCTGCAAACGGTACATCATCAAAACCATTCAATGTTAGAGTATCGTCAATATGGTATCCATCTCTATCACGAACAAAGTTGTGTAATGTAACACACGCCTTAACAATATCAACGGCGAAGGCTGGATTCAGGTTTATTGGCCTATGGAAGATTCTCCATTTGTTACTTAGAATACCAAAAGTACATTCTACATATCTACGGGCACGACATAATCTATAATTGAAAACTCGTTTTTTGACGCTGAGATTTTTGCCGACGACAACCCGATGAGTTTGAATTGCGCATGCTAAAAGCCATTGAAAAGATAATGTTGCAGATACCAGGCTTTCTTTCAGAGTATTGCTCCATCCTTACGTACCTTCACTGATGACGAAGTTCTCCAATTTCAGAGCGGTGTTCTACAAATACTGACCAATATAAAACTACAAAGGCAAATACGAGCCAACTTGTCTCCGCAACAGGCAGCAGCTGCTCACATATACACACATTCCATACACCAACAACCATCTACCTCAACACAACCTCACAGAAAACCAGAACAGCCAAGTGCAGTTTCGGCTTCTCACTTACATGAACATTTCAGCCAACAGCTGTCCCCACAGGAATTAATATTTACTGATACTTCATCACAGTCCTCCACATATGACGGTGATTTCACTTATTTATAATATTATGACTTTTGGATGATATTTTTCAAAATAGCATCAAATACTCATTTTTATTTGGAAATAAAGGAATGTTAATTTGTACTGATTCAACAACAACCATTTATTACCCTTACCTGATTGTGATGGCTAACATCTGTATAGGTTGGATACAGTGTCTCATTTTAGTATCCCGAAGCTGTAATGAATCTTTTAAACGACCATTCAGTGCATCAAAACTTGCTATGGACATTCGGAAATAATTGAAAAATTTTAATTCATCTTGCCGAATTAATACGAATAAAGTATAGAAAGCACCTTCTTGTTCCCTTTTTTGATTTATGGGATGTACCCAATATATTCTCTTTCTATTTAGTCGTCGACGACGACGGTGCAACAACCACATGAAAACAATTTTTTTACGATTTGTTATTCCCCAATCCATGTTCACTACACGCGGTTCTCTAGACACTGCTATCGGACGACTAATGGCGATTGTAAATCGGTGTGTGTGAAAAGAGCGTCATTTGCCCGACTTTTTGTCGACCCGACTAAAGTCGGTGTGTGTGAAAATAGCGTTATTCATTCTAATTCAGATTTGAGTGCAGTTCAGAAATTTTATTACTTAAAAAACTCACTAAAAGGCGATGCGGCTGATGTTTTGCATTCCTTGGAAGTTTCAGATGACAATTATACGCCAGCTTGGTCATTATTGCGAAAACGCTACGAAAACTTTTTTCCTATCATGGGATGTTGAGGAGGTTTTTAGATGATATTAATAAAAGCATACGAGCTTTGAAAACATTAGGCCAACCGATAGACACATGGGACACGTAACTAATTTACATTTTGGAAAAGAAGTTAGATCCGATTTCACAAAGAGAATGGCAAATTGAAAGTGATACAACGAAATTTTCGAATTTGGCAAATTTCATTAAATTTCTTGGTAAGAGATGTCAGTTATTGGAGGTTATGAACTCAAATAAAATGTTGAACAAGATGTCAATTGATTCACGGGGGGACGCTTCAAATAAATACAAAAACAATAGGCCAATTACAAATAAATCATTCGCAACAACTAAACAAACATGTGTTTTTTGCAAAGATAATCAAATGCTTTTTCATTGTAAGACATTTTTGGGTAATTCAAACGAAGACAAAAGGGAACATGTTCGGAAATCCAATCTTTGTTGGAATTGCTTTGGTACTGATCATCGGGTTCAAAGTTGTACATCTAGGGGATGTAAACATTGTGGGAAGAAGCACAATACACTTCTTCATGAAATAGGTGTAGGTCAAAGTCAATCTCAGTCTGACAGTTTCAATACTTGTCATGAAGTGGAACGCAGACTTCCAAGCAGTAACGTTCAACAAATGTCAGAAGATCAGGGTAGGGAAAATTCAGCTTTAATTTCTTATGTTGTCACAAAAACGGAAATTCGAATCAATCCAAAAAACGTTAATATTCCCATTATAGGCATTAATCAAAACATTGCTATTATTTCGGGAAGCATCATCACAACCATTTTTTCAAAGGCAAATGCATTCAGGGTAAAATATAATTTTTAATTTTGGACAAAATAGCAAATGATTTACCTGCGATTACTTTCAAAAGGGGCGGTTTAAACATACCACCGCATCTCACACTCGCAGACAATAATTTCAACATGCCAGGTAAAATAGACTTGTTAATAGGAGCAGAAATATTCTGGGAGTTGTTATGTGTAGGACAAGTAAAACTTGGTCAGGGTCAACCGATAATGCAAAAAACCAAATTTGGTTGGATTATTTCGGGAAACGTTGCATATGCACATAATAAAAATACGAGGTCGTCAAATATTAAAAAATCTTGTTTCCTGGCATCAGCAGTAGACATGCAAGACCAGTTGAAAAAATTCTGGGAAATAGAAAGGGTGCTTATCAGAAAATGTTTTCTAAGGAAGAACAGGAGTGTGAGAGAATTTATTCGGAAACAACTTTTCGAAATGATGAAGGGCGATTTGTAGTCAATTTACCTATCAAGCAAAATTTAAATGATTTAGGGAAGTCTATGGGTAAAGCCTTTAAACGATTTCATGCTTTGGAACGGAAAATGGAGCGAAACGGGGACTTCGCAAGTCAGTACACAAATTTCATTCAAAAATATATAGAACATCCTGTACATTAAAATATTTCATAATCATTCAATACGTGGGTAACCTTTTTACCTTCTACAATTCAGTACGTGAGCGAAGATATTTTATTTTTGAGACACAACTTGTCCTCAACAGAACATAAACAAGAGTTTTCAAAAAGGCCACTGATAGTTCGATCTGGTAGTCGAGTTTAGAGTTCTGCCGTGCCCACAGCTATGGGGGGAGTTTGGAAGATTCGATATTAAATAAATGGAAAATGTTCATAAACTGTTTAAGCCGATATGTATTGTAAGTGAAGATCTTTTTAAAATAATTTATCCAATCAATAACTAGGAGAGATTCTTCAATTCTTCAATTCATTAATTCTTTATTGATTATTTCCTTCATTAATTTCAATCGTCTAAATCGCATATTTGTACATAGTAAAATAAATGTTTTTATATTTTTCTAAAGTGTTTTAAATCTATGAATGATCAGTATCTACCTAGTTAGTCGTGAATCAACCCCAAGTCACGACAAGTGGTGGAGGCTGCCGTGCTTTAGTTTTGGATTCATTCTTCATAATGGTCCAACTTATATTTTGTTAGTTATTTGAAAGTATAGTGATAAATTCAACTAAATCGTATTTACGTTGCAGTTCATAAACGTTGAACTTGACCTAGATCCGGTACAACTAGGTAGAAATTGCTGATCCATATGTTTTGTTTCTGAATGAATCTCTCCAAGTATTGTGCAACAATAGCATTTCAGAATAAAAATATTATTTGACGAAAGTACGCTATTTCGTACGCAATAAACTCCAGAGAATTTTATGAAGATTAAATATAAATGCTATTGATGTTAAGTTCTAACGATTTATTTTCAGTATAATTATTTGAATTTTGTTGTTTTCCCTATTGATTTTTACAAGAATAATTTGTGTAAAATTGTTATATTTCGAGTTTATGAGAGTAATTACGTGTAGTTACAAATGTATTACTACTTTACTCTGAATCTTCAGCTTCCCCCTAGCCCCTAGCAGAGATCAGTATGATGGCAAATGCAAGAAAGAAAGGTACGGCCGTTGCCTTTCCAGAATTCGTGGCACCATATGGATTTTTTCGAAGAATCACAAGAGATGAGCTGAGAGAATGCATGGAGATGCATTATTATTTTGGAGTGTACCCAATAGGTGCAGTATACGAGTTGTCAGAATAATGAGAAAGGAATTTGTTGAATACTTGGTGTATTCTTAATACACGGTTTTGACAGAGAATTTGACAATTGAATCGCGATTGGAAGTCGTATCGAGTAAGCTTATGAGAAAGGAATTTGTTGAATCCTTATTGGTGTATGCTAAATACACGATTTTGTCAGAGAGAATTTGACAATGAAATCTCGAATGAAAGTTGTATTGATACTATGATGATTTATTTTATGTTGTAGGAATACGGAATACATATGATGAGAGAAGTTGAATCCAGTTACTTATAGAGTAAAACTAGGATCAACAAAAAATGCGAAAACGGATGTGATTCATGTAGATTGAAAGCTGTGTGTGTACACATTAGTTCCTTAAAGCGATTTGGAACTTGAAGAAAAAGAAGAGTTCGTAGGAAAACGAAATAAGGATGTAGGCAATGGCCGACATGTTGATATAAATTAAAGGGTGAAGTATGAAACTGCCTGATAATTGAGCTGTGCACAGTGTTTTAATAAGTTATGAATGAGGTCGAATAGAATTTAATGAAAATTGTTGAATGTAATGTGAAAAGCGAGTGTGAAATTGTTTTGTGATATTCTGTATTTAATCCTAGGCAAAGAATTTCAGGATATCGCATCTCAAAATTAGCCTCGTAATGAGAGAGATAGTGGTATTTTTATTTTTTGTAAATGAAAGAGAATGGCTATGGATGAATGAAAAATGTGACAGTTATGATACTTCTAAAATGAATGGATGATTATATCATAATAAGTATATATTAATGTCGGAAAATTTGAAATATATTTTGAAACTGTATTGTTGGCATGTACTTGTATAATGATTTTATAATGAGAATAAGGTTGATTGGTTTTTAATATATTTTGGGGCACGGTATTTGTTGTAAAATTAGATGTATGTTTACCTAAACTTTTATTTTTGTATTATAGGAACTATACCTCCTGTAAGGAACGCGGAAGAGTCTTCAGCCTTGTACCACTCCAAGAGAATCCCCAGGTGAATCGTGATAGAGCAGAGCCAAGTTCTACCATGTCAAGCTCCATGTTGTCTAGTAAAGCTGAGCCAAAATAGGGTATCCAACCGGACCAAGCAGTGCCAATGTCCAGTAAAGCCATGCCAAGTCCCGGCAGGCAGATACACGCCAAATACAGGGAAGCAGAGCCAAAATGGAGTTCAACCGGACCAAGCCATGCCAAGTCCCAGCAGGCCGATACATGCCAAATACAGGGAAGCAGAGCCAAAATGGAGTCCAACAGGACCAAGCCATGCCAAGTCCCGGCAGGCAAATCCATGTCAAGTCCACTGAAGCCATGTCAAGTCCCGGCAGGCAGATTGATGTCAAATACAGTTTGTCCAGTAGGTTTGGGTCATACCATACCTGGTCCAGCCAAGCCAACCCAAGCCTGACTAAATTGATGAGCCAATTATTGTACCCAGGCAACGATGAACCATGGTATAATGGAATGGAACCGAAATGAACCAGTCAAAGATGGAAAAGGCAGCAAGGAGGAGAAGAATTCAAATGGAGATGGTGCAAGCAGACTTCTTCTGCGCATATTTATTTGTATATTTATATTTACATGGTATTAATTTCATAGTTTTTGTAAACCTTTATCGAATTGTCAGTTGGTTTTAATATAATCGCTCGAGGCGCGCGATTTTGAACGGGGGGGTATTGTCAAAAATATATAGAACATCCTGTACATTAAAATATTTCATAATCATTCAATACGTGGGTAACCTTTTTACCTTCTACAATTCAGTACGTGAGCGAAGATATTTTATTTTTGAGACACAACTTGTCCTCAACAGAACATAAACAAGAGTTTTCAAAAAGGCCACTGATAGTTCGATCTGGTAGTCGAGTTTAGAGTTCTGCCGTGCCCACAGCTATGGGGGGAGTTTGGAAGATTCGATATTAAATAAATGGAAAATGTTCATAAACTGTTTAAGCCGATATGTATTGTAAGTGAAGATCTTTTTAAAATAATTTATCCAATCAATAACTAGGAGAGATTCTTCAATTCTTCAATTCATTAATTCTTTATTGATTATTTCCTTCATTAATTTCAATCGTCTAAATCGCATATTTGTACATAGTAAAATAAATGTTTTTATATTTTTCTAAAGTGTTTTAAATCTATGAATGATCAGTATCTACCTAGTTAGTCGTGAATCAACCCCAAGTCACGACAATATGAAGAAATAGGCCACATGAGTAGAATCGATTCGACACAATTTGATGACTCTTTCAAGGTCACCTATTATTTACCTCACCATGGAGTAGTCAAAGAATCATCAACTACGACTAAGTTGAGGGTGGTATTCGATGGTTCGTCAGAAACAGACACAGGCGTATCAATTAATAGTAAATTGATGGTGAGACCAAAAATTCAGGATCTCTTTTATATTTTGCTACGTTTTAGAAAACACGCGGTAGTTCTGGCAGGTGACGTCGCGAAAATGTACAGGCAAGTACTTGTAACCGAAGATCATCGTAACCTTCAAGGAATAATTTGGCTCTCATCATCCGATCAATCGATCCAGCATTATAGATTGAACACTGTTACGTACGGAACAGCACCTGCATCTTTTCTTGCGGTGAGTTGTTTGATTCAATTGGGCATCGAAAATGAAAGGATATATCCTAAAGCCAGCAAGGCTATAATGAAAGATTTTTATGTGGACGATTTGCTAACCGGAGCAAATACAGTAGATGAGGCAAAACAGTTGAAGTTTGAAATTACGAAAATACTTAGTTCGGGTAAATTCACCTTAAGAAAATGGTTATCGAATAATATGGAGGTTTTAGAAGACATGAATGATAAGGATGAAGCGATTGAACATTACATTTCGGAAGATAAGATCACAAAAACTTTGGGAATCATTTGGAATTCTGAACTTGATCAGCTTCATTACAAGGTCACTTGCGAAAATAAATCTGATCGAGTAACAAAACGCATAATTTTGTCAATTATCTCACAGATATTTGGCCCATTGGGGTTAGTGGGACCAGCTATCATAAAGGCAAAGCGTATCATGCAGCGTCTTTGGGAGCTAAAGCTCAATTGGGATGAGGCCGTTCCATTAGATATATATACTGCTTGGACGCACTTCTATAAAGGTATTAATCATTTGAATATGATTGAAATTCCGCGGCAAGCTGTTTGCTCTCATGCGACAGAAATACATCTTCATTGCTTCTCGGAAGCATCTGAGCAAGCTTACGGAAGTTCTATATATATTAGGACCACCGATATGGACAACACGCATCATGTACAACTCTTATGTGCAAAATCACGCGTGTCTCCATTGAAAACAATAACATTGGCTAGGTTGGAACTTTGCGGAGCTCTTCTCATGGCACAATTAGCCGACAATGTCATAAGGATGTTAGATCTTGACATAAATTCAGTATGGTATTGGTGCGATTCGACAATTGTTTTATCTTGGCTTGCAGGAGAGCACTCTCATTTCAAAACTTTTGTTGATTGATATCATGTTCAAGGTACAGACAACCCCAGTGATATAATTTCACGTGGTATGAATCCGGATTTTCTCATCAACTGTACATTGTGGTGGAAAGGTCCAAGTTGGCTGGCACTCGGACAATCTGAATGGCCTGAATCTGAGTTTAACAAACTTTCAGAAAAACCTGAGTTGAAGAAAATTTCTCAGACATTCATTGTTGACCTATACTCAAATTTTGATATATTTCAAAGATTTTCCTCGTATCATAGATTGGTTAGGGTAACTGCCTTCTGTATTCGATTCGTTAAAAAATGTTCAGGTAAAGTGGTTTCGGGACCTTTGAAGGTGGATGAACTGGAAAATTCATGTATGTTTTAATCAAACTAGCTCAATTACAAAGTTTCCCAATGGATTTGGCTGTACTAAAAAAAAATAGTAAGAGTTCAGTCTCTGCAAAACTGATTTCACTCTGTCCTTTTTTGGATGATAAGGGAATATTGAGGGTTGGTGGCAGATTGGACAAGGCTGACATACACTATGACCAACGTCATCAAATGATTTCAGACAAAAATCATAAGTTCACCAAGTTGTTGATCATGAAAGAATATTTAAAAAATTTACATGCGGGGCCACAGGCATTATTAGCAACATTGCGATTGAGATTTTGGCCAATTGGAGGGCGTAATACAGTACGCGGTGTTGTACGTAATTGCATCACATGTTTTCGCAATAAGCCTAAAGAATGTCAATATATGATGGGCGAGCTTTCAAAGAATCGCATGACACCATCCCGTCCGTTCATAAATTGCGGCATAGATTTTGCAGGTCCTTTCGACACGAAAGCAAGTAAAATAAGGGGTCAAAAAGTTGTAAAATGTTACATGTGCTTTTTTGTTTGTTTTTCAACAAAGGCTTGTCATCTGGAGTTGGTGGGGGATCTATCTACAGATGCTTTTTTGAATTCTTTCAAACGATTTTTGTCAAGGAGAGGTTTACCGAAAAATGTATATTCTGACAATGGCACGAATTTTGTCGGAGCAAATAATTATTTGAAAGAGTTATATTTATTTTTGGAAATCGAACAAACGGCATCAAAAGCAAATATACGATTTTTTTGCACAACAATCAGTGAAGTCGAATTTTATTCCTCTTCGTTCTCCGCATTTCGGAGGATTTTGGGAGTCAGGGGTAAGAATTGCTAAATATCATTTGCGAAGGGTTTTGGGAAATTTGATATTGACATACGAGGAACTCTACACCGTGATGACGCAGATTGAGGCTTGCATGAACTCTCGTCCTTTAACCGAAGATCCCTCTGGCCTACAAGCACTCACACCTGGTCATTTTATCATTGGAGCTCCAATCACAGCTTTACCAGAGGATGACCTTATGGAGCACAATCCAAACAGATTGACTCGTTACCACCATTTAACACAACTTATTCAGCATTTCTGGAAACGTTGGTCCAGGGAATATTTATCACTCTTACAGCAGAGAAACAAATGGCAGCTACCTGGAGAACAAGTGAAACCCGGCGATATAGTGCTTGTTAAAGAAGAAAATCTACCCCCTCTAAAGTGGCAATTGGCTCGCGTCATAGACTTGTGCAGTGGCATAGACAATATAACACGTGTAGCTACAATCAAAACTTCAAAGGGTATCTTCAAGAGAGCATTGAATAAACTTTGTGTTTTGCCAATTGAGAAAGATGTATTCTAAAATTTCAATTGACATTTTATATTTTTTTTCTTTGGTTGAAACGTCATGCATTTCAAGGGGGGCGGCATGAAGAAAAATGAAAAAGAATACAACGCTGTTTCGAGAGGACAATGAACTCATGTTACGTCAGGGTGACAGCTGCTCCGATATTTTTTCGACATCCATTGAATTTTTTTATACTCTGGTTTAATATGTTGTTACAGTCCATTTGCTTATCAATATAATTGTTCAAAACAGTAACGATTATTATAAAAATTGGGACACACCCTATCAGAAATTATAGTTTTGGCTTACTTCACAGCCTATCTAGAACATTAGTTGAAAAACGCAGAAAAGTCACTTAGAATTTCATGTTCGTCAATAAACCGGATTTTAATCAAACATAAGTGGCGTCCCTTTAAATATCACCAGGTTCAAAATCTGCAACCTCACGACTCACCTGCACGAGTGGAATTCTGCGAATGGTTTCTTATCAAGATACAGGAGGACACTGAGTTCATGAAGAACATTATATATGGACTGATGAAGCCAAATTTGCCAAGAATGGTATGTACAACCGCCATAATAGTCATTTTTGGGCAGCAGAAAATCCAAAGCTCGTTCGCCAGCGCAACATCCAGGATTCATGGAGTTTTAATGTTTTTTGCGCTATAAAGGAAGACCGAATTTTATGTTTATATCTTTATGATGAGAATTTGAATAGCGATAGATATTCGCATATTATTAGGAATGTGGATGGTGAATCCATAAGGCATGTTTCTGAACAATACCGTTCCAAGTTATGGTATCAGATGGATGGAGCCCCTGCACATAGTACTGGTACCGTTGCTGGGTTGTTGTATGGGATGTTCGAAAATCAGTGGCTTTGCTACAATGGGCCATTCAAATTTCCTCTTCGCTCTCCAGACCTGACGCCACTGGACTTCTTCATCTGGGGATTTATCAAAGAAAATGTTTATCCGGATCCTGTGAGTGATAATGAAAACATGAAACGTAGGGTTCTGAGAGCTTTCAATAATTTGATTCCTGACTCCTCCTCGCTCTCCAGACCTGACGCCACTGGACTGGGTTGTTGTATGGGATGTTCGAAGATCAGTGGCTTTGCTACAATGGGCCATTCAAATTTCCTCCTCGCTCTCCAGACCTGACGCCACTGGACTTCTTCATCTGGGGATTTATCAAAGAAAATGTTTATCCGGATCCTGTGAGTGATAATGAAAACATGAAACGTAGGGTTCTGAGAGCTTTCAATAATTTGATTCCTGACTCCATACAGAAAGCTACAAAAAGAATATATTCTTGTTTAGAACAAAACGGCAATGTCTTTGAACATCTGTTGAAATTAACCACAATATTATTTGAATTTAAAGAAATTAAGTTAAATTCTAAAATGAAAGTAAAATCTAACCTTAAAAAAATATAAACAAAATGAAATTTCTGTATTCGATTTCAATAAACAAAGATATAATTCATCTCTCTGATAGTATTTTATTTCAATCCATCCATTTTCATGTTGAGTTACCTTTTACCAACGACAGAGTTAATATTAGTTCATTTGTTTTTAAAGCTTTCTTCGTTTGGTATTGCTTCGAATGATTTACATTTCAAATATAGGACATTCTTCTTGAATTTGATATTTTTTTCGTAGTATCCAAAAATAATAGAATAGTGTTTGGTTTCCATTTGAAAAAATCGTGTTTCATCAGTTTTCGACCACCCTTTGAATGATTTTCGAAGATTCGATGGACCTGTTCATGACTTGATGCTTAAGGTGTGATTCTGAGAAATTTCACATTTTCGACTGTTACTGTCTATGAGTTATGATTTTTTCGGAGTGGTACTGTAACTGTCAAATTTTTCAGAACAAAATCAATATCTCGAAAACTAATAAATTTGGGTATAGGCATTGTTATACAAAGTGGGTCTAAAATGGGCTGAGAAATTCAAAAATGTAATGAAATACAGGGTGATCCGTTTGAAATAAGGAAGTTGCTCTCAACTTCCGGTATAACGGAAAGAGACCGGAAGTTGAAAATATTTTAGTTGAGAAGACCATTTTGTAAAACCCACTACCACAAAATATCAAGTTTTTATTTTGAATCGTCCTCCATATATTCCTAACGAACGCTCGTCGTGAAAGACCCTGTACATATAGGAAGTCTATAATAGCCTGTGTATCTACAGTGTGAGCTACCTTTTGTCTTCATAATTTTCTAATGAGTCCAAGACAGAGTAATTACGTCTCTCCAACTACTGTTTATCGAGAAAGCGAGGAAGGAGAAATCATTGAAGGCGATTGGAGAAATGAAACTACAAACCTTATGCCAGTTAAAAGAACAAACACAAACATATATGGAAGAAAGGCAGAACAAATGAGGGAACATTTGAGCAATTACTTTATGAATGAAGATTCAGTTTTATTTCAGTGGAATGAATAAAATATTTTCCATTTTACTCAAGCATTTTTAATTTGTCATCACTAAAAATAAATCTTACAATATTCATCGCTACATACATTACAAAAATTCTTCAGCACCTTCATATGCCACCTGGAGCAACTTAATTTCTAGAGCTGTGAGCGAGTTTTGTGGCATTTGAAATCCTGACTCATATTGGGTTTATTGCGTTGCCTGTGGAAGTTTCTATAGGAACAGCATTGATTTTATTAAGGGTCTCAATGATAGCCGCTTCCATTTTTTGCACTGGTGTGTCGACTGATTTTCTTCGCGTTTAATTTTCTTGCTCACCACTAACTACACCAGACACTAAAGGTACAGGAGATGCAAGAGGAGATGACGATGCATCTGTAGATGGGGATGCAACATTCGTTACAGTGTGTCTGCAACTGATGGTATCATTTAAAAATGACATCAGATCGAAGAATTCCCACTTTATTTTCTTTTTCGAGCGGATCCACTAGGTGTATATTCCCCTTTTAACCTTACATAAGTGTCCCTTAGGTTTCGCCATTTTTTTATGAGACATTCAACAGGATATTCCGGGTTTTTCCAAATTCATCATAAATTTCTATTCACCGGTATCTCTAATTGTTTTGGACCTTTCCTTAATCGGCAGCCTTGAATCCCATAGTGGAGGCTTTGCCATAACACAACAAATAAGCGCTCTTCCACTGTTGTGCCTCATTGTCAAAATCCTAAAAATATTTGAGGTTTAATGCGGACTGCTCTTAATTTTGGTTTGTGATTTATTTTCTATTTTGTTCGAAATAGTTATTTATGCTACAAGTGCAAAAAGTGAATGTTTATTGCACTCTACGTGAAATTGACCGACGAGACCGTTAGGCCGAGTTGAACAACACGTCGAGTGCAATAAACAATTTTTGCACGAGTTGCATACAACATTTTTTCTACGTTCATGCAAAAAGCAAAAAATGATTTATTGAAGTGCGGCACTAGGTGTAGGAAAATGAAAAGCGCAACTTGAATACTTTATTATTAATATCGATTTGCATTGAAACAGGAACTAATACGTTTCGAACAATTTAACTCAAACTTTATTTTTACCCTCAATGTTGAAAGTGAATGAACATTTGGTGCAATTTTCAATATGAATATTTCGTAGTGAAGTACTTTTTAAATCCACTTCTTGATTTGTTACTGCTGTAAACGTACTAGTACTTGGTAACTGTACATCGTTATTTCCTTCAGGCTGAAATATTTGTTTTGCAACACTGAGTTTGTTTAAATGTGATTCCTCTACGTATCCCTCCGCTACTGTCGACGATTTCCATCCGCCGTGTCGTTTGAGCTCTAGTTATCTGATTACGTTGACGGTTTAGAACAAAGCGGATCGGATTTGATTATGGAGTTATTCTCGGGAAGGCATTGTTTGTTTAACTCTTGCTGCTAACAATAATACGAAATAATATAAAATATGTAACTGTTTGAAACCTATTGCCAATATCACAGAATATCTGCTAAATATGTAGTAGGTTCAAACGTTTATGTAGAATGACAGATGAGTGCAATAAAAACGTTATTGCACTAGTGCAATAAAGAACTTCTTTTTCCACTGAATATAGTTCAATAAAGTTTTGCTTTTTGCATGAATGTAGAAAAAATACATTCAGTTGTTACCTGTTTTGATTGTATGAATAATTATTACCACTCACCTCAGTCTCAATGTGAATTTCTTCAAAATTCTCGGTAGTCATATTCGAATATACTAATAAATTATAAACACCAACACTTCTGTCTCTCAGTGTCTCTAGACGAAAAGTTAAAAAAAAAAAAGTGTTTGATTTAAGGTTATGCTGTATATATACTATCTTGGTCCCTCTCTATGGTTAATGACCTCTTCTTCTTCTATCGGTATCGACGATCGACGATGGGACATGCCAAATATTTTCGTCCGAAATCTATCGTGTGTCGGATCATCGTACCGTCGGAAATTGGATGCATGGGACACCGGCCTAAATAGAGAAAGCGTAGGAATTCAGAATAATTTCTGATAATTTCAGACGTTAAAAATTACGACAAAAAAATCTAACCCACTTCTGTATTGAAAGAAGATGCCAAAAACCACAAAAATCAAATTGGAAAACTTCTTAAGAGTGGTGAAAAACATCGGACTATCAGATTATTCAATTTCAAAAAATTATATCTATCACCCCTGTCCCCCTACGGGCTAGATAGAGAACGCGTAGGAATTCCGAAAAATTTCCGATAGTTTCGGTCGTGAAAAATTGGGACAAAAAATGTCAGTCAGGGAGAGCTTATTTTTTTTCATTTGGAAACAGAACATGAGCTGAAATAGTCTCATTCTGGGATTACAGCGCCAGTAATAATTTTTCAGGACCGGTATGGCTCAAACAATTTATTATTATGGACTCTGTCATTTTCATATTTCAGTATATCGAACAGAATGGGTTGAGGAAAGAAACCACATGATCGAAATAATTTTTTCCGGGCGTTCAAGACCGGTTTCGCTCCAGCAATATTCTTCATCTTCTTTATTATGGACTCTGCCATTATCATTTTTCAGCACAGTATTCAGAATAGGGTGTATAAAAAAACACATGGTTGAAATAATTTTTCCGGACAGTCAGGACCGGTTTCACTCCAGCAATCCTCATCTCCTATATTATGGACTCTGCTATTATCATATTTCGGCACGGTATACAGAATAGGGTGTGGAAAAAAACCACATGGTCTAAATTGTCGTGCTGGAATATTATATGGGAAGGGTCCATAATAAAGAGGTTGAGGAATATTGCTGGAGTGAAACCGGCCCTGGACGCCTGGCAAAATAATTTCGTCTATGTGGTTTTTTTCATCAACCCATTCTGATTGACATCCTGAAATATGAAAATGGCAGAGTCCATAATAACGAAGTTGTAGAATATTGGCATTTTATTAAGAAAATTATTACTAGCGCTATAATCTCGGAATAAGACTGTTTCAGATCATGTTCTGTTTTCCATTATTCGGCTGACAATTTAATTCATGCACTAAAAAATGCCATATGTCGCGGTGTTTTGTCATTATGACAGCAAAAAAAGTTTGCCCTAACTATTCCAGCGACAAAACGGAACCTAACTTTTGAAAGCATGACAACCAGCATTGTAAACAAATTTTTGATGACGTTATGTCAATTTTCCTTAAACTTGCGTCGTCAGAAAAGTATCTTATTTGTGGAAATGTTGCGATTTGGACAGTCTTCGAGTGGAGAAATTGAAGAAGCCATCAATAATAATGTGCCCCGCAATACTGTGAATTCAACTACGTCAATTTGGCGACAATTTACGATGTTTTGTTTGGAAAAAAAATATGAACTTATTGCACAAACTTCCATTGAAGAGTTAGCTTCTATTTTATGTGACTGGGTATTCAACATGAAGGAGAACAATGGAGAAGACTATGGAGAGAGTGCAGTCAAAACGATTTGTACTTCAAAGAATACAAAAGAATTTTCAATCCGTTCACGGATTAAAAATCAATCCCAGAAAAAAGGAAGCTGAGTTCTAAAGGCTCTCACAAAACAGGAAATTTTTGAAATGGCACTGTTCTGGAGTGAAGAAGAACCTGTAGGCCTTCAAAGAAAATTTGATCATATTGCTGCCTATGAATTGGCTTGGAGAGGTGGAGAAGCAGCAAATTGTAAGGTATTCTATTTTAAAATTGAGACAGGCAACCGTGGAAGAGAGACCGGAAGAGAGTTTTCGAAGACAGCACAAGGTGGAAATCAGAAGTTGGCCAACAGTGAATGGTTATTAGCAAACACTGAAGAAGATTGTGTATGTCCAGTAAGATTGTTTAAACAAATTATGGGAATACGGGGAAACCATATCACATGCGAAATTTTTTTTTAACTCCAAATCCTTGCTGGTAAAAAACAAATTCGAAAGGATGGTATGAGAATTCTCCTATTGGGATGAATGAAATATCTAAATGGACCAAATCCTCGGCGAAAATGATTGGACTTGATGTCAAGCGGGTGAAAATTATGAACCATTCTAATCGAGCTGCCGCCGTAACTGAATTGTCCAGGAGTGGTATAGGTGAACAGAAACTTGTGTAAATTACGGGACATAGCAACCCATCGTCATTAAAACCGTACCTTCTGTTAGATGAAGAACATCATAAAAAAAATCATTGGTTCCATTACTACCGTCCAGGAAACAGTTACTACCACCGCTCAAAATACTAGTATGCAGCAAACTATTAACAAAAGACAAGAGAGTTCCGAAAACAAAAAATTCTTAATATACCAAACAGTAACCAGTAATAACCAAACAGTAAAAAGTTATATGTATTATATGAAACAAAAACTTGAAAATGAAAATGAAAATTTTGTTAAAAGCTAGAGGCGTGAACTGAAATTGTTATTTTTGATTTTTCCCTTTAACCTGTGGCACCCCACATCATTACACTTGAAATAAAGCCTCAAGCATCCAATAAAATATCCAATTAAAAAAATTGTTTTTCATACAGTACCATTTTTTACTTTTCAGTATAAAAGTAAAAGCTTGTTTTTATAAAGGTATTTCTTACGTTGATTTTGTTCTAAAACGAAACGGTTTAGTTCACAAAATCAGATCTGATTTATTCATTTTCTTTTCATTTTTAGACTCCATCGTCGAATATAATTGAAAATGATTCTTGTTTTGAAAGTGCAGAAATCTTTTCCATTCCAAAAATATATTATCGAAATGAGAACCTACCTTCAGAACAACTTCAGATATCTAAAGAAGGCAGGACAAATGAAAATATAACTTCAAGTAGTGAAGCTGAAAAAAAAATTGCAGCTAAAAGAATGCTTTTTGTGAAAGATAGCGTGAAAACATACACGTATTTGGAAAACCTTGTCGAAGTACGATATTTAGTTCATAAGTCTCCATTGAGTGTAGTTTTACATAATAATTCACTGCGTCGCAAGGAGAAAAATATTTTTTGAATAAGTATTGAGTCTAAATAATATTAGGTATTCAAAGATTTAATCATTCAACTTTGAGAAGTGATTTAACTTCAACTGCTTTCTGTATTCATCTAATTTCTTGCAATTCGTTGGTCATTCAATATTTTGAAAGAAATACTCTTTTCTTTAAATTTTATCCGCAACCATCGTGGAGTACAGTTTTGGATGAAAAAGAAACAAACAATCCTTTACACATATCGTTGAGAATGCTGATGTGGTAAATATTATATTTTTGTTCTGCAAGTTATTGATACTATTCATTTTAGTTCGAAATACTGGGTACTGAATTAAGTTTTACAACAGAATTCCTATATGGTCAAGAAATTATAAACTGTTCAGATATTCCAGAGGTATTTCAACATATTCATAGCCTATCTGAATAGAGAGAGAATATTTTGTATTCACAGAGTTCCCAGTTGCTTGAAAATATACAAACTGTGCAGGAGCCTGTGGTTCAAAAAAACGTTTCGATAGGAGCTCTGATAGAGTCCTCCATAATTTTGGAAATATCATCGAAGTAATATAATAAAGTATTATTTTAATCCGTTATTCCAATGAAGCATCATGTTTCAGAAAGAACCAAATTCAAACTTGGAGATAATCGATAACAATAGACGTTGAACAAAAAAATTGCTATATTGAAGTTAAACACTTTCCTTGGTATTTGCAACGAAGGCATGAAAGTGAAGGGGCTGTCAAAGAAATATCAGGTCTATCCAAAAATGATTCTCAAAGAGAAATCCTATTAGATAGTATTCGTAGACAGGGAAATTATGTACTTAACAATCAAACGGAAAAAACCCTCCCCGATAGAAAACCAGGAACTGAGGAATCCAAGGCAAATTATTTTCCATGTAGGATTTTTGCCTAGAATTCTATAAAAAAGAATACTTGGGAAACACAAAAAAAAACTGTAAAATGAATAAAACTCCTGCGAATATGAGGCAGAACCACCTATCAGAATCTCAAGCTTTCTATATTTGTGCAGGCCATAATATAGAGTTTTATGACTCTCTTAGGCTGAAAACCGAAGTTTTGAATAAGGTGCGTGTAGACGAAATATCTAAAACAAATATTGGAGACATTGATTTGTAGCTATGGGGAGAGTCAGTTGAGGAGGCACAAATGAGTGCAATTGGCTACAATAGTGTCTAATAAAATGAGAGAGATTGGAAGGCTACTTATTGTTTTGAAACAAACAATACTTTATTGATGCCCTTAAACCAGAGTTTTTTGATAACACTGTTACTGCTACAAAACTAGTTAGTGAATATGATGAGGAAAAACTGAATTTTAAATCTCCCAGTCTTGCACTTCACATGAGCACAAGATTAATGTAAGTCTGCGATATTGCAACCAAATTTATTATCAAAAAAGTAGATTAATTCACTACAAAAATTCAGAAATTCACTCAAAAATGAATCGATCATTTGAGAAACAGTACATGACAATATGTCGGTCATTTTGATATTATTGATTAATGGTAAACGCATCGTTCCATATAGAAACAACACATGTCTGGCAAAGCTTCACTGATGTATGAGTTTGTAAATATCTTGATGCGTTGAGAAACAACACTAGTCGCTGAATTATTTTCAATCATGGCGTCTAGTGGTGAAAGTGAGTCGGATGGTATTCTTAATGTTTCGGAAAAAAATGAAGCGAAAAAAAAAAACTATATGAATGTGAGATAATAAAAAATGCAAGATTGAAAGGGGAAGAGTATATGAATTATAAAGGTGCCGTAGTTCAAGCTAAAGAGCAAGGAAAAACATGCGAGTAATTTGATGAAATCGATACCCCCAACGAACAAAGCCGTAGGGCAAATGGGAAAGTGATTGGCCTTTGGGGATTCATTGGCCTCTTCTTATTTGAACATCTTTATTAGGAAGCATAAACAGTTAGAAGCGTCTCCCGTAAAATCACTGAAATGTGACAATAAATTTCTTCCGTTACAGCAAACCGTTCAAAATTTGGCATCATAGCATCAAAATGGCGCGAATATGTTTGTGGCGGTTATCTGGTACGCTGATAAACAAGTGAGATTCTTAGTAGAAGGTTAATATCTTGGACTTACAAATGTGAGTACAGTATGATATATTTTAGCTAAGCTGTTGTTTTAATAATTTGTTTACTAGAAATAAGTATTGGAGCTTTAAATGAAACAGTTCTTAACACTCTAACCTATGAAATTATCATAATTATTGGGTGGCCAATCACTGAAAAAGAATTTGGTAAAATTCTAGTTATTGGCCAGGGGGGCCAGTAACTACCAAAAGTACCTCTGACATAAAATATGTCCTGCTTATGTAAAATCAATAGTAAATAATCTTAAATTCTCAACAGATCCATTATTAATTCTATTAGATGTGTATTGTTAATCGTTGGCCGGTGGCCAATAACTACCATACAAGGGACAATCGCTGACCGTATTATATTATTTTCAGATTTTCAACAAAATGCCAAAAGTTAAAGAGGGCAATATTTATTCAAAAAAATATTCCGAAGATATTCAAAAAGCTTTGAAAGAAATAGCAGCTGGAGTGGCACTTCGAGAAGTTGCAAAAAAATATAAAGTGCCGAGTGCCACCCTACAATTCAGACGAAGTTTAAAATTTAAAAAAACTAGTTTGGGTCCAAATCCTTACCTCACTAAGGAAGAGGAAATTGCTTTAGTAGATTGGGCTATAACCAGTTCAAAAAAAGGTTTCCCAAGACGCAAGGAAGATATCCAATTGTCTGTTAAAGCATTCCTTGACAAAGCACCTAGAACAACCCCCTTTAAGAACAACTGTCCTGGGGAGGATTGGTATAAGTCATTTTTGAGACGTCACCCAGTTCTAGCTGAACAAACATCAGAACCTGTCACATCAGCAAGCTCTACTGTTGCAGAAAAAGACATTAGAAAATGGTTTTCAGATATTTCTTCATACCTCACTTCAAAAGATTATAACCATATTCTTACAGATCCATCAAGAATATTTAATGCGGATGAGACTTGTTTCAATCTCTGTCCTAAAACTTCTACTCCAAAAGGTTCAAAGAACGTATACGAGGTTGAGCATGCCTCTTCCAAACAAAATATTACGGTGTTGTTTACTTTTTCTGCTGATGGTGTGGTTACCCCTCCTCTAATAATATTTGCAGGCAAAAGACTTAAGTCAGAAGTTTATGAGTCCATTCCAAAAGAATGGGGTGTAGCAACATCCGCTACTGGTTAGATGAAAGCAGAGATTTTCACTGATTATATTAGCAATGTCTTTCATCCTTATTTATTAGAAAAAAAGATTAAATTGCCAATTATATTATATATAGATGGACATAGTATGCATATTACGTTAGACGTAAGTGAATTATGCAAAAAGTTGAATATAATATTAATTTGTTAGTATCCAAATGCCACTTGTATACTCCAGCCAGCTGATGTAGCTGCATTCAAGCCCATTAAAACGGGCTGGAAAAAAGCTGTCCTTGCTTGGAGAAGAGAAAACCTCTCAGAATCATTAAAGAAAGATAAGTTTGCACCAATATTGAACTCTGTGATTGAAGACTATGCCAAAACTGTCACTATCCAAAATGGCTTCAAAGCCACTGGGTTATACCCTTTCAATCCAAATTCGATAGACTTTTCGAAGTGCTAAGGAGGCCAAGAAATTAAGACTACGAGACCTTTAGAGGCTGTTGAAGAACCAGCTGAAACTGCCACAATTACCTATAAAGCATTTAAGAATATTGTTGGAACGCAGATGAAGAACTTTACGGCTGATGTCTTACATGAAATATGGAAAGAATTCAAGAAAGAGAAAGAGGATAGTAATGCCCAAAATCCAATTTCAAATAACAAGGATGTAAGAAATTCATCACAAAATATTCAAGATTTCAATGAAGTCAGGAAAGAAATTAATGAAGACAATATTTTGGTACTTAATGAACTTATTGACACGAACGCATCGGCCGTTGTTCAAAATAATCCATATTTGAATTTTAATCAAGATGACACACCGCAAGATATTCAAAATTTTAATGAAGTCAGAAATGAAATATAATGAAGACAATATTTTGGTACCAAATGAATTTATTGAAACGAACACATCAGCCGTTGTTCAAAATAATCCATATTTGAATTTTAATCAAGATGACACACCGCAAGATATTCAAAATTTTAATGAAGTCAGAAATGAAAATAATGAAGACAATATTTTGGTACCAAATGAATTTATTGAAACGAACACATCGGCCGTTGTTCAAAATAATCCATATTTGAACTCGGGTTAAGAAGTTTTATTTGACGTAAATAATATACCAATTATATTGACCAACTTTCCGAACGACAAAAATATTATTCTTGAAGAAATACCGTTCGATAACATTGAACCTGTCAACTTAGACACAAATTTAAACGTTAGCATTAACGAGCATCTAACGTTACCCCAAACACCAAAAAGAAAAGGAAAAAGAAATAATAAAAAATCGTCTTTTGTAATAACAGGAACTGTGTGGAGAAATCAAAAAAAAAGAAGAGGAAGAAGACAAAATTAAGAAAGAACTGGAAAAAAAGGAGAGACTAGAAAAAATGAAACAAAAACAAGAATAGAAAGCTCAGCAAGAATTAGAAAAGAAAAAGAGAAAGCTTGAGAAAGAACAAAATAAAAAACCACTGCAAAAAAAAGACAATCGAGAAAAAAAGGAAAAGATACAAATGATGAAAATTTGGAGACTGGAAACACTATCAAAAATATTGAAATTGAAAACTCTCCAGAAATTACTGTCATATCACAAAAAGTTAAAAGGGCGTCAAGAAATTTGTTTCAAGAACAAAAAGTAAACATTGTGTCTGAGTATATTCTGAAAACGTCAAACCGAGAAGAATGCCTAATGGATATGCTATTAAGTATAGGGCTGGATATAGAAAAAAACAGGAAAAGTGAAAATGGTTTGTGCTACTCGTGTGTCAAAGGGATAACATTTTCTAATTACGGTTTGAAATGCAGTACATGTGACCTATCATATCAGATCATATCATATTACAAATCTAATTCTCAAATTTTTCGTTGTTTAACCTGTTTAAAAAAAGTTCTTTCTGATTTGTTAGAATATTATTATATTCTAGTTATTTTAATAAAATTCTTTTTTAATTATTTCAAATAATTTATTTATTATGGTGCCTAACGCTCATGACGTAAATGTTTTAAATGGAAGAGTTTTACTAGATTCAAATATCAATAACTTTTATCCAATTCAACCTTCTATATTATATTTTTTTTTTATTTTGGAAGTTTGCATTTACATTATTTGATCACCCATAAAAAATGAGGCCAATCTTTGCCTATGTGTTGGCCAATCGGTGCAATATGAGGGCCAATAGCTGCCTAGTTAACTTTGAATAACTAACGAAAGAAATAGACAAAAATGTTTTTCTTTATATATTTAAGTCGTATCATTAAAAAATATAAACATCTTATAATGTTCCCAGTTATTTCCTAACTTATTACTGAAAAAATTAATATTATACTGTCATTTTACTGGTTTTGAGTAGTTAAAGGGCCAATCACTCCCCCTTTTACCCTATCTCTAAACAAAGTAGTTACGGAGATATCTACTTTAAAAAGGTTGTATTTTGACTTAAATAATTCTTTTTAACATTAATATAGTGGTATCATGAGAACTGTCTTTTTAAAATTTTGTATTTGTTTCTGTAATCTTCCTTAAAAAAGAAGTGTGACGAGATGCATCCTTGTTCTTCGCAAAATTTTTATCATTACCTTGCATTCATGCGTCGCAATTCTACATACAACTTTGTTGCTCGAAACCATTGCTCAATAATTCCCTTGCACTAGTTGAGTTACTGCCTTAGTTCAGTCCAATCGCTCAATGTTTACATGTTATTGTATTTCGACTGTGCATATTTTCTGTAATAATTTTGCTCTTCTTGGTGTTTGCTAACATGAATCGTACGAAACACATACTGCAATTAGCGTTGGAAAACAGCGGAATAATAAATAGTGATTCAGCAGGTAAGCAACCTCACTTATTCAAAATATTAGCGGCATTTTCTTCAATACGTATTTATACAAGTTTTATAACCAGCCAATATATTGTGTTTGCCACAAACTCAAACTATTTATGAATATTGTATAGTAATTCATGTGTTATACATTGTAGATTCTGAGGTTGACCCATTGCCTAACCAGCCCAACGACCCGGATAGATTTTTTGATAAAAACAATGAGTATGCGCCACTGCCCATTCAAGATGGTAAAGACTTGTTAGTATTCAAACAGAGGTTACGGGCTCGCCCCAGTGATGTTTCTCATCCAAAATACAACGAATCTGAATCGAGCCAAGAAAAAGAACCTTTTTCTCCTGACGTATCGGAATATGTGCCTTCTAATGATGGAGGTAAGACCAATTTGCCCATAACTAACAGATTTGATTAAAAAAAATTGTCAGTGGTTATTAAAAAAAAATATTACTAAAAATATTCAGGAGACCGGATTATAAACTGGGTACAAGATTTTATTCTCGATATTCTATTTAATTATTTATATAGCATGCTTCCAAATATAAGGCATTTTTCAAAAAAATACATAATTTTTCTTTGGTTTATTCACTAAAAATAATAAAATAAATATATCAGGACAAGTCAAAAACAAATAATGTATTTAACATTTTCAAGGTTTCAAAAGAACTGTTACAAATAAGGATATTATTTTTTGCAGAGGCGCAAGTAGACAAAGGTGAAAAAATATCAAGCAGTTCTGAGAATATGGAGGATGACATTCAACCAAGCACCAGTTTGATTCCTGAAAATGAAATATCTCCTCCTGCTAATACACAATATAGTAGGAATGAACAGAAAATGAAAAGGAAGATGAGTAAGAAGAATAATCCAGAGCGCAAGAGAAAAAAAAAATCCTCAAGTATGGGAAACTAACATTAAAAAAACAAAGAGGAATTTGGGTCAAGAGTTCATGAATCATCGAGGAAAACTAATAAGAGGAAGGCAGCTGAAACCGGGTTGTACAGAAACCTGCACCAGAAAATGCTCGAAAAATCTAAACGATCAAATCAGAACACACATTTTTACGGATTTTTGGGCTCTTGGAGACCATAATAAGCAAGTTCAGTTTGTAAGCAGATGCGTCGAAAGAGTACAAAAAAAACAAGTTTTGTTAGCAACTATTGAGAGTTCAAGACATCACTGGTCATACAAATACTTTTTTAATGTAAACAATGAAAAGATTCAGGTCTGTAAAAAGATGTTCTGTGACACCTTGGATATATTTGACAAGTGGATTGTTACTATATATAAAAAGATTGATACCCAAGAATCATGTTGTGTGGTACTTGACGACAAAAGGGGACGTCATAGAAACCGACCAAATCAAGTACCTGAAGAAGTTAAAGCCACTGTGAGAATGCATATTTCGCAAATTCCATTTGTTGATTCACACTACGTAAGAGCCAGGACAGAAAAAAAGTATTTTGAAGAAAATTTAACATTTTCGAAATTATACAAGCTATATAAAGAGTGGCTAATTGAAAATAACTATGAACCGCTACTCAGAGCGACCGAAAGACAATATCGAGAAATATTTCACAAAGAATATAATATTGACTTCTTTAAACCTGAAAAAGACCAGTGTCCAACATGCGACATATAGTTTCGATCTTCGACTACAGAAAGAGAGAACTTACTCAAGGAATACACTCCGCATATAGCATCGAAGTATGTTGTGAGAGAGCTAAAATCACAGCACAAGCTACTTGCTCATCAAAATAATTCTGTTGTTTTGGCGAGCTATGATTTACAAAAAGTTCTGGCGACACCTATGTCCGAGGTATCACTATTTTATTACAAAAGAAAATTAGCAGTATATAACTTTACAATATTCGACGTGGGAAAGAACGAAGGGTATTGCTACGTTTGGAACGAAACTATAGCCAAAAAGGGTGCTAATGAAATCAGTAGCGCAGTGTACCTTTTTATTGAGATGAAGGTTGAACAGGGCTTCAAAGGTTTTTTTTTCTATTCAGATAATTGCGCCGGACAAAATAGAAACAGAATAGTTTTTGGTATGTATGCGTATGCTGCAGAAAGATTCAACATCAATATCACTCACGTGTTTTATGAGGTAGGGCATACACAGAACGAAGGAGACTCAATGCACGCGCTTATTGAAAGACGTAAAAAACACCAAGTTGTATACGTTCCTGAACAATAGATTACAATCATAAGATGTGCCAAAATATCAGAAAAGCCTTATTCAGTAACAGAACTAAATCAAGTCAAATCTTGAACTTCAAAGACCTAATGAACCAACAAAAAAATTTTGAAATAGATACCAACAACTCAAAAATCAAATGGAATAAAGTGAGGCATTTAAAAATTACAAATGAAAATCCAAAACTAATACAACTGCATAATGACTTTCTATCAGAAATTAGCTACTACATTGATTTGAACAAAAAACCGAATTCACACACAACCAGAAAGTCAAAAAAGTCCAGAAAGGAAACGTCACTTTCACTGATATGCCCCCTGTTTACACTGATTTACTTCCAATTTCAAAAGCAAAATATAAAGATTCAAATAGTTTATGTAACTCAAAAGCAATACCTGAGTTATATCATAATTATTACTGGAATTTGAAATATTCTGACAAAGGTGAAGAGAATTCGTCTGATTCGGATTAATTGAAGAATGATTCATAAAATGAAAAATTACTTTTGGAGTTTATCCCGTCTTATCCAGTTTTGTCTTATAATAATTAGTATTAGCTTTTGGTAACTTATCTTGATGTTAGTATTATGAAAAATAATGGTTATTTTACTGTTTTATGTACTAACTAAAGACTAAGAAATAAAAGTTTTTGTTTTTGTATTACTCAGTCTATGTCAAATAAAATAACAATTAATATTATCTGCCTTTTAAATGCCAAAACTTCAAGAGAAAATACGAATTATACTATTAAAAAGCCGTATGTGTCGGTTACAACCTTGTTTTGCGGCAAAAAGTCAGTATTCTCAAGGTTGTATTTCAGTAATTCTCACGAGTCTGTGTATATATGAGAACCACGATATTTCCAAAGAGTGCCCAAAATGATGGTTCCCCATTGTATTGATTAAAAAACTCTAAACTAACACATATTTTTAATATGAATTTTTGAAAAAAAAATCAGTTTATTGGCTCTCCTGAAAATTATAAAAATTGAGTTACGTCTTTGTAAGTTGTGGGTATCGAAATGTTTAGGTTAGTCTATTTTCAAGTAATGTTCATTGTCGTAGGTGTAAATTGAAATGCTATGAGCGATGTTCCCAAGAGGATCGGCATGAAATTCTTGAGAAATTTAGGCAGATGAAGACAAAAAATAAGCAGGATGTTTATTTACAAGCATTAATGGGATGTAATAATATTAAAGTTAGAAGGCCGAGAAATTTGGGGCCACTGAAACCGAAAACTTACTCTTTTAAATACTTCTTAACGTTTTCTTCTGGGCGCTTTGCTGTTAGTAAAAAAGCTTTTATTAACGTTCACACAATCACACTGGCAAGAGTTAGACGTTTGACTCAACTTCTTGTTGATGGTAAACAACCTGTTGATAAAAGAGGCAAGAGCATTTCTGGAAATGCCATTCCAGGAAATATAGTTGCCCAAATTGAAGATCATATTAAGAGTTTCCCTACAAAAATTTCGCATTTTTCTTGTAGAGAAAAAAAAAATTTGGATTAGAAGCTTAACGTGAAAATTATGTACGAATTGTTCAAAACAAAATACCCTTGCATGAAAATTAGGTACAAGTTTTACTTACAAATTTTTAAGGAAAGATTTAACCTTAGATTTGGCCGACCACAAGTAGATACCTGTTGCAAATGTGAAGAACATTAAAATCAAAAGTCCTTCACTTAATGAAAGCGCGAAATGAGCAGCTGTCGCAGAATTGATGATGCGTAAACGAAGGGCTCAGAAGTTTTACAATAAACTGGAACTTTTAACTGAATCATCCAAAAATCTTACTAATAATGATACAGCAGTAATCACATTTGATTATATGCAAAATCTCCAAATTCCAGTGATTCCAGTACAAGAAACTTTTTACTTGAGGCAGTTGACTGTTAACGTGTTTGGTATAAATTTTGTTGGAAAGCAACAAGCCAAATTTTAGTTTACCATGAGGGTGTCGCAAAGAAAGGACCCAACGAAGTCGCATCGTTTATATTGGACTTTAAAGACCAGGAAATTCCATCTAGTATTCAGCACTTGCATATTTTTTCTGACAGCTGCGGTGGTCAGAATCGCAACCATACAATAACAAGATTGATTATGGCATTTGTTCAAACGAATAGATTTCAAAAGATAAATCAGTATTACCCATAAAGGGGACATTCTCTTTTACCCAATGACCGTTATTTTGCAGCTATGAAAAGGGTAATCAGAAAGTATGACAGAATCTATTCGATGATGGAGTATATTGTAATGATTGTCAACTCATCAAGGCAATCAAAATACTTTGTAAAGCTGGTTAAAAGTGAAGATATTGCTGATTTTAAATCTTGGTGGTCTAGGTTTTACAAAAAAATCAGCTTGTCGATTGAGTCTCTTGGTAGAGGTGTACCAAGGGAGCAAGAACATTTCTGATTATGACCTACACACATTTTAGATTCTCCTCTACTGAACCTGGGATTGTCAAAGCTTTTGAATTTATAGAGGGATTTACCAGCCATAAATTTAGACTTGCTACATCCAGTACCTGAAGCTGCACAAAAACCTGCTTTTCCATTGGGACAACTTTCGATAAATTACCAGAAACTTGAAGATATCAAAAAACTCGTTACACACATTCCTGAAGAACACCATGATTTTTATAACGAATTACTAGGTTGGCCAACAAATGAAAATAATGAAGACAATGCTTAATTTCTTGTAAATGTTGTTATTTTGTGACTTCTCTTTCATGTTCAATGAATTTCTTTAATCAAACTCAATGCCTTTCTGTTAGGGTTTATTGTTCATTTCAGAAACATCACATGCCCCGAGTTTTTGAAGTGCTACATCTTTTTTCCTGATTTATTTTTTATTTAAATACTCATTTTAGAGAATTCTAAATAGACAAAATTTTAAAGTCTAATTGTTCAAAAAAATTTTTTTTTTTTTAAGATTTATCATTTTCACTTTTTTTGGTTTCCTGAAAAATTATCCAACATTGACTTGTGCTGTTTCTCAAATGACCGATTCCTATGTACTTGATGGTGGGTACTAGGCCTGATATTTGTTTTTCAGTTAGTTTCTTTAGCCGATTTCAGGATAGGACTTCAAATGACACTTGGGACTATTTAAAACGAGTTTTAAGATATTTGAAAGATACTATTTGCGTAGGACTAGAATATAAGAGAAACGATATTGACAAAATGTTATGCTGTTATGTAGATGCAAATTGGGGTAGTTTTGTTGTTAATTTTTGGCAGTTTTGTGCTTTAGATACATTTTCCTGTTGCTTCGAAAATTTGCTTTTGATTTGGATACTTTTTCACCGTATTCGTGAGTGTTAATTATACCTATAATATAATATTTAACTATATATTTTTTCACCAATAGATGAATCTGGGAAGAATCAGAACCGATGATTGCAATTGTATTTGTAAAGCAAGCAGTTGGCATACAAATTTGTGAGTAATGAAACATGTGTACCAATGACAGTATTACAATATGTAATATCATTTTCAGAACATGTCTTGGATTGTGGTGAAATTTTCGGAAACTGATGAGGTTGAGGCTCTACCTGATAAATGGCTTATTAAAGAAGGCCTCGTTTCATACCCGCCAATTGCTTACAATATGCAAAAATTGGTGATAGCAATTAAAATGCAAGAAGATACTAGTGAAAATTGGCAGACTTTTTCAGTGAAGCTGATGTTTACAAAAACTACCAAAACACGTGCAGTAGCTTCTGCAAAGGGTTTGAAGGCATGTGTTACATCTGATATTAGTGAACGAGAAGAAGAGGCAAATGAAATAAAAATGAATTTCAAGCAGTGAAGATGTGGGGGATAGTAATGAATCATTATTGGGTATTCCTAGACATCCTCAATCTCTGATTGATAATGATAATAATATTACATATATTTTAGGTACGTGTTGATTGGTACTCAAATATTTCGATATATAATTTTACAGTTTGATAGTTTCCATACATTTCCTCTTTATATTTCAGGTCACTACCACTTTTCTCTCTAAATAACAAAAATCACCAGGTACTATATCGTCCAGAAAAAAAATCAAAGTACAGGAAGTGTGTCAGGTACATGATTGTCTTCAAATAATTATAATTTTTATTACATTTCGAGTAACTAACGTTTTGACAAACACATATTTCACACTTTAGTACATATCTATTTTTTATTTATTCCACAGATCCATTGTTACCCAGCAAACAATGATGTGAGGCAAATAGGCGGGCCAAAGTCGACATCGACGGTATTCTGTTGGCAGCAGCCTGTTTCAAATGGGCCACAATAAAACCTTCAAAATTTCCCGACCGCGGTGTTAGGCATGTATTTTTTCCCCGACAAGTTTGACATATAACACTCTGCCTCAAAATGAATCTGGCGGACCTTCTAATATTTAATGTGAATTCGCCTTAACAAAGGGTATTTTTCAAATTTCCCTCCAATTCTCGGATTAGATTCTGTCATTTTGCAACTCGCGGTTGAAGCTGGAGCCGTTGGCGGTTGTAAAGTGAAATACTCATATATTACACGTGTATATTACTCATAACCTCCTATCTAACTCCTATCCAAAAACTTGTGTGAAGTTAGCGCCCGACGCTAGCGCCCAAGTCCAGTTCACACCAGCGAAATGAAATATACAGCATGATGTCAGTTTGGAGAAATTAAAATTACACAAGAGCCGCTTTGACTTGAGAATGAATAAATTTTTTCAACATGACTCCGAATATTTGAGAAAATGAAATTTTCAGGGAATAAGCTTTGGCAAGATATCAAAATAATGTAAGAATCTCAAGTCGTCACAAAACTTAGTTTCCGAGAACGAAAAAATCTCAGTTCTGATGAAAATTAATGTTTTTCAACATGACGCCGATTGTTTGGGAAAATGAAATTTTCAGGGAATAAGCTTTTTCATGATATCAAAATAATGTAAAAATCTCAAGTCGTCACAAAACTTAGTTTCCGAGAACGAAAAAATATCAGTTCTGATAAAAATAAATGTTTTTCAATATGACGCCGATTGTTTGGGAAAATGAAATTTTTCAAGCACTGCTGTGACACACATTTCTTTGGTGTCATATTGCAAATCCATTTGTTTCTCATTTCCATGAAAACGAAAGGTATACTGACGTCACATCACGAATTCAACCATTTTACATTATTACTTCTTATTATGAATAAAATATATGCGTGGATAATTGGTCTTTCAATTATTTGCTCTATTTCGAGCACTCTGACAGAGCCGTCGTGCTCGAAAATGACGCGTGTTTGAAAGACCCGTTTATCCACTTATACTTTAATATACAATTTTCAACGTTTCCCATGCCAAGTGAGTGGTCACTTTGACTTGTTGTTTTCTGTCAGACATTTGCCTCATGTTTTCCACTTTGTGGAAATGCGTGGAAAAATGGGACAAAATCACAAGTATCTACCTGCAGATTATTTGTCTTGGTAAATGTCTTTTGTGTCTCTGAACATTGGTTGTCCGAACCTCTTTTGAAAACTATTAATATCAATAAATTTTCCCTCGCAACTTCTTTTTGTAGAAAGATCCATGAGAGAGGTGGGGTGTGTATTTTTGTTAAAAATTCCATTAGCTTTAAAAAAGCATCAGTTTCAAAATATTGCGACGAATTACAATTCGAATTTTGTGCAATTAAAATCCCAGAATTGAAGATTATTGTTGTGGTTACATACCGGGTGACCACGGGGTGAGGTACGCCCCCCAATTTTTCTATAGTTTTGAAGATACAGGTTTCAAATTTGGCACGTCGATATATTACTCAAATACGCATATTTTGACTCCATAACCGAAAATTCACCACTTCCGGTTTAACCGGAAGTGACCCCAAACTTTTTTTTTAAATGACACCCTGTACAATTTTTTTCATTATCAGGAAGAACACGCAATTTGTGATAACACTGTTCTCCAAAATTGAAAATCGGTTGAAAAATGGCGGAGATACAGTTGATTGTTCAATCGAACAAAGTTGGCCATGAACATCAAACTCAAATCATCACAACTGACGAACGGCGTCAGCATTTACGAGAGGAAGGTTCGAGGTAGGATACAGCTGAAAATTGAGCTTCCCATGTAATTGCAGCAACCATATTTCCCATCAATTATCAAACATTTCCTCAAAACGGATTAGTACCCATAAAGAAAGGCTCACAACTGCCATTTCTCAAATAGCAACATACTCTTTTCACATTGTTATGTTGAAAGATGATGAATTATCAGATTACTCGAATGAAAAGATTTGAAGAATTCCGAAAGGAATCGAAGATACGGGATGTTTCATTATGAGTGTTCTCAAAATTGACTATTCTTAAACAGAGGCGGCTTCAACCTACGAAAGCTAAACAAAAATTCATATTTAAAAAAAAATAGTGAAAATTTGCGGTACATTCTGAATAATGGAACATTGTGAGTTGTCGAAAAACATTCTACGGCGATGGAGCGAACTTTTTTCTCATTACTCGTATGCTAATCGTAATTGATGGTGGATTCATACAGCAGTTTTAAGATCGTTGTTGGAATAAATATTCCATTAACGAACATTCTTATGACTTCTTACTAGTGACTAAAAACTCATGAATTGGAACTGCTGTATAAATCCACCATAAGAATACCTATACCTGCAGAGTAAAAAAAATGTATTAGATATTTATTCCAATTTCTAACATTTGATACAACTAATTTCTGAACGAAAAAAAAAGTATGAAGTAAATTGTTTATTGGTTCTGGTCACTTACTACACTAACAGAAATCAAAGTAATGAAAAAATGATTTACAAGTACTGTTCAAAATGTTCTCCATTATGTTCTCTGCACAAAATTGCACGTCTCACTATTGCTTCCATAACTCCATTTAACTGAGCTTGAGTAATACTTGCAATTGCTTCTCTAAGGCGATGTTCCAAATCCTCCCTTGATGTAGGACTAGAAGAGTAAACCTTGTTCTTCAGGTAACCCCATATGAAAAAATCCAGTGGCGTGAGGTCCGGTGACCTCGGAGGCCATCTTGTAGGACCATTCGTGCCAATCCATCGATTTGGGAATGTTTCATCTAGGTAACTGGTTTCTATTCGGGAATTATGAGGAGGTGCACCATCCTGCTGGAAATACATATTTTGATAGACGTCGAGAGGTAAATTCTCCATGAATCCTTCTATTTCGTTTCGTAGAAATCCCAAATAGCGTTGCCCATTCAACATACCATCAAATATTATGGGCCCAATGATTCGAGTTCCTATCAGACCTATCCACACGTTGAATCCAAAGCGTTCCTGAAAATTCCCTTGTCTTATGAGCCTGGGGTTTTCAGTTGCCCAGTATCTGGTGTTGTTTCTATTGAACATACCAAGATTCGTAAATCTTGATTCGTCGGAAAATATAATGTTTCTCGTCATATTCGGGTTCCTTATGTGGTTCTCAAGTAGCCAATTGCAATATTGGACCCTTCTTTGATGATCATTTTCGTAAAGGCGCTGATGTATCTGATATTTATACGGCTTAAACCCATGTTTATTTAGAATTTTTCGAGCTGATTCTCGTCCAACTGGTAATTCATGTTCGATTTGTCGAAATGATATGGTGGGATCTACATAAACAACAGCCAAAACATTAGTTTCCGTCTCTTCATCAATAATAAAACTATCCTGATCATGTACATTGTCATCTGGTTCTATCCTGAATTGCCTTTCCAAACGTGCGAAATAGTTTCTACTTGGTTGGCGTTGTCTGAGAGGGAATCGTTCACTGTAAAGAATGCAAGCCGCAGTTGCATTTTTTCTACACTCGCCATAAATTAGCAGTAAATCTACTTTTTCATTTCTAGTAAATTTTCGCTCCATCGGAATGTTTTTCAACAAGTTACAATTCTCTTGTATTGAATGAGTAGAACAAATTGTCACTTTGTTGACAAAATATGCTTTTTTGTTTAGCTTTCTTATGTTCAAAGCCGCCTTCGTTGAAGAACATTCAATTTTGGGAACACTTATATTGTATTTCTGGTTCCTTTCGGAATTCTTCAAATCTTTTCATTCGAGTAATCTGATAATTCATCATCTTTCAACATAACAATGTGAAAAGAGTATGTTGCTATTTGAGAAATGGCAGTTGTGAGCCTTTCTTTATGGGTACTAATCCGTTTTGAGGAAATGTTTGATAATTGATGGGAAATATGGTTGCTGCAATTACATGGGAAGCTCAATTTTCAGCTGTATCTTACCTCGAACCTTCCTTTCGTAATATAAATATAATTATTATTGATATTTTTGATAAATAGTCGTCTTTGATTCATTGCTCTATCTCTTAATAATAAAGTTATGTCCCGGCCTGTTTCGGCTGTAGGCCGTAGTATTACTCCCTAAAGGTCGTAATAACAAGCAGGGTACTGGTACCAAAACTGATCCCTGTGGGATGCCGCTGTTAATTTTACCGCATTCGAGAGATGTCTGTTCAATGATTACATTTTGTATCTGGAACCAACCACTCAAGCAAGACACATTCTCTAAAACCGTGAAATTCAACTTTAGGAGATCAATTTCAGAATTATATTTGTGTTGAAAAGGAAAATCATTGAGACAAACTTTATATTATAGTACTTGATTTGAAATGCGATTTTTTTATGATTTTGTAGTTATCTGTAGCTTTATATCTTTAGCCTTTTTTTTCTGTTGAATTATCAAGTTTATAAATAAGCATTACAATAATTTTTCATCCACATTTATCTCAAATATCATTTATTGAAATATTTGCACCGAAATTGTTCACAACATGTGTAATACTATACATTTAATAGAATTATTTTAGTATTTTGTTAATTACATGAAAATCATGGCGCAGACGGAAAATCCTCAAGAGGGATAATTGAAAGATAATAACATTTTCTATGTTTCAACTCTCAACACTTTTTTCTGCCAGTAGAGTTCAACCAAGTTAAATTCATCTAAATATGTGATTTTATATGTTGATTACCGAACAAGCTCGTGTTGCCGCAGCGTTAAATCTCTTCGACCTCCAGTCACAGTTACGCGCTGTGTTGTTGGGAACTTTTGTAGTTGACTGAAGTATTTAGGCAGTACAGTGACTTGGACGAGTTTGGTTTATTTATGCGTTGACGTTATATCTTCTAGACTAGTTTCATATATTATCAAACAAGTATTGAGTACTTCTTTAGTTGTTCATTTGCAGAATTATCTTTTTAATTTTACCCATTTTTTCCCGTTCGTTTTTTGATTATTGGAGTTCCTATTTTTGTTTTTATTTATATAAGTACCCTTAGTTGACATATACCATAAAAGATGGGAGATAGAATTAAAAATATTGTTAACCGAATTAAGTTATTCTACGACAATATTACTTATGGTGAGCTTGTTATCATTGACTACAATGATATTTTTTACGATAAACTGGTTGCACATATCCGAAATTAAAAAGAGAGGAAGGATAAAAAAGAGTATCTATCAGATCATTCAAAGGAATTCGGGCAATATAAGAGACGCATTCGATAGGAAAACTGAAAACGTAAAATCACCAGAATATCTTTCGTTGAATGAAGGTATCCGTGAAGAACGCAAACTCCAATCACAGGAAAACATTATTGATTCATTGGCAGGGAATGACGACCGTGATGTCCACGATCTCTCTGATGCAGATATATTACGTGAACTCAAAGAAAAATATGGACAACATTCAACACCTCTCGAAAACGTAAAATCACAAGAATACCTCTTCCTGAATGAGGATATTATGAGGAGAACTCGAACTCCAATTACAGAAAAAACTTATTGATCCATTGGCAGGGAATGACGACGCTGATGTCCACGATGTCTCTGATGAAGATATATTACGTGAACTCAAAGAAAAATATGGACATTCAACACCTCTTGAGAAATCAGAAAAAGCTGTTGATATCGAAGTAAACTCAAATCAATTTTCCTTATCTTTCAGTGCAGACTCGGAATTTATGGATGCCATGAAGCAATGCTTAACCGAAGATGATGGCACTGAGAGTCAACAAACTTGCAAGTTTGTAAAAGATTCTATAACATACGGAGAAAATAAAGAGTTTTTCGAGTCTGCCAATGAAGGTTCCCTTATCGAATCAACAATCACATGTATTGATAACTCAAAATCTAATACAGATCATGTAACAGATTCGTCAATTTCAATTGCCAGTTTGTGTACATACAAGGAATCGTTTCTGAATGGTCGGGTACTTCCGAAGGGAAGCAAAAATACTGATCCTTCTGAACACCTCAAAGTGATAAGAACGAATTATTCAAAATGTACATTCATGGAAGGAAAGTTTTATATTGCTAAAAAACATTGGAATGAATTATCAGTCGAAGGAAAGTTGTCAAATAAATTGTATCCATTTTTCTTTCGAAATGAAATGAGAAAGTACGTTAATAATAGTTGCTCTATTGCATTCTATAGAATAAAATATTTGAGGGATAAAATAACACTACTTGCTTATTGCAGAAATAATCATCGCAAATGTAAAAATTTCAAATTTGACATTTCAAATGACCTACAATATAGTAAGATAGTGCGGGTATACTCCACATCTCGCGATTACTATCACCCCGATAAAATCACTGACCAAGTTCGAGGTGTCGAGAGGGATATGACAAAAAATATTTTAAAAAAAATTAAGCCAGCTGAGTACAGAAAAAAAAACTATTTTGAGAGATGATATATATGCCATCAAGAGAGGTCAATTACAGGGCGTAAAATCAGAAGATGTTGTTGGAAAACTTCGAAGTAAGGCAAAAAATAGTCTGAAAAGACATGAAGACGATATGATCGACATGTTTTTGTATAAAAAGGACCACCCGAACTTCATTCGGCAGGTTTGTTCCCCAATAAATGTAAAGCTATTCAATAAATTGATGGATGTAGCCGTTACTACGTGGTAGGAAATCATCACGAAAAATGAGAAATAAAACTTTCTATGTTTTTATACCACTTCTATTTGTAACCAACGTTACTGCAGTTTCGTCCTATATGGACAGTATCAAACAATACAATAATCTGAAATAATAACACTTCTTAAATACCCTTAATTCTACCCGAGGCCTGTCTTAATGACTAACGGTCATTAATGACTTTTACCTGTACCTTGTTTATTTGCGACAATGTGACCGCGCTGCCTTAAAAACCGGTGAATAGACCAAATCCAGTTGATCATTCAGTAGGTTACATCCACAATATTTGTGTTTATGGATTTCTAGGGATTCTAAATAATTCAGTTTCCAACCCTTGCTTGCATAGTGCAAAATTTCCGTATCGTTCAGACTCGGAAATTTGTGGTTGCATTCCAAGGAATGGTTTGAAAACGTCGAATCATTTTTTCCTAGTCTGAAGGACCTTTCATGTTCAGCGTATCTTTTTGAAAAATTACGTCCACATTGTCCCACATAAACACCGTTACACTCTGGACACTTAAGCTTATAAACTCCAGATTTTTCCATTTTTGCTATTCTATCTTTGGCATTGAAAAGAAAATTAGACAACCTGGCATGCGGCCTGTATGCTACTTCTATATTATTCTTTCTGAAGAATCCCGCAATAGCCTCTGTTCTTCTCACGAAGTACGTTAGGGTTACAAATTTCTTAGTTTCTGATTGTTTGACCTGGGGGTATATTAATTTGTGCGAAAATTTAAGACGATGTTTTCTGACTAACTTTTGAATTGTGGCCGCTTGGAAACCATTATTTTGTCCTATCTGTATGATTGTTTTAATTTCTGTATCTAGATTATTAGCAGACAAAGGTAACGAGAACGCTCTATGTAACATTGAATTATATGCTGCTGATTTTTGACTATCGGGATGGAAAGAATCACTTGGGATTGTAATGTCCGTGTAGCTCGGTTTTCGGAATACATTGAACTCAAATTTATTATGATTATGTGTGATGGTTAGGTCTAAGAAATTAATTTGTCTCTCTATCTCTGTCTCAAGTGTGAATTGTATGTTACTATTTAGATTATTTATAAATATCAGAAACTGGTTTAGCTGTCGTGTGGTACCTCTGAAACAGGCAAGAATATCGTCAACATATCTATACCAAAAATGAATATGTTTTTTACCAAGTTCGGAATTTAGTATAGTGGTCTCCAAGTTGTTCATAAATATATCTGCTAAAAGTGGACTAAGGGGGGAACCCATTGGTAAACCTGAATCCTGTTTATAAAATTTGTTATTGAATTGCAAATAATTCTGATCTAGACATACATCAAAAGCTGTCTAAATTTCAAAAGAAGTAATATGGTCTGCTTTGGCCTGATCTAATATATTTAAAATGAGAGACTTACATTCGTTATACGGTATGTTGGAGAACTTTGAAAATAAGTTTCGCATTTGAAAGGAAATTTTTTTCCTTTCAAATGCGAAACTTATTTTCACTGAATTCGATAAACGAAGAATTACCAATATGAACCCCTCCTGTCCCAAACTGTATGGCCTAATTAAAACACATAAAGAAGATAACCCCATAAGACTGGTCGTTTCATATATAGACAGTCCGGTAAGAGAATTAGGAATACGTCCCAACAAGTTGTTCAAAAATATTACCAATTTTGTTCCGCACCATAGCGTAAAAAACTCACTAAGTCTAGTAGAAAGAATAAATAAAGAAACCACTCCACATAATTCAATTTTAGTTTCATTCGATGTGAAAAGTATGTTCTTCAACATACCGTATAACGAATGTAAGTCTCTCATTTTAAATATATTAGATCAGGCCAAAGTAGACCATATTACTTCTTTTGAAATTTCGACAGCTTTTGATGTATGCCTAGATCAGAATTATTCACAATTCAATAACAAATTTTATAAACAGGATTCAGGTTTACCAATGGGTTCCCCCCTTAGTCCACTTTTAGCAGATATATTTATGAACAACTTGGAGACCACTATACTAAATTCCGAACTTGGTAAAAAACATATTCATTTTTGGTATAGATATGTTGACGATATTCTTGCCTGTTTCAGAGGTACCACACGACAGCTAAACCAGTTTCTGATATTTATAAATAATCTAAATAGTAACATACAATTCACACTTGAGTCAGAGATAGAGAGACAAATTAATTTCTTAGGCCTAACCATCACACATAATCATAATAAATTTGAGTTCAATGTATTCAGAAAACCGAGCTACACGGACATTACAATCCCAAGTGATTCTTTCCATCCCGATAGTCAAAAATTAGCAGCATATAATTCAATGTTACATAGAGCGTTCTCGTTACCTTTGTCTGCTAATAATCTAGATACAGAAATTAAAACAATCATACAGATAGGACAAAATAATGGTTTCCAAGCGGCCACAATTCAAAAGTTAGTCAGAAAACATCGTCTTAAATTTTCGCACAAATTAATATACCCCCAGGTCAAACAATCAGAAACTAAGAAATTTGTAACCCTAACGTACTTCGGGAGAGGAACAGAGGCTATTGCGGGATTCTTCAGAAAGAATAATATATAAGTAGCATACAGGCCGCATGCCAGGTTGTCTAATTTTCTTTTCAATGCCAAAGATAGAATAGCAAAAATGGAAAAATCTGGAGTTTATAAGCTTAAGTGTAACGGTGTTTATGTGGGACAATGTGGACGTAATTTTTCAAAAAGATACGCTGAACATGAAAGGTCCTTCAGACTAGGAAAAAATGATTCGACGTTTTCAAACCATTCCTTGGAATGCAACCACAAATTTCCGAGTCTGAACGATACGGAAATTTTGCACTATGCAAGCAAGGGTTGGAAACTGAATTATTTAGAATCCCTAGAAATCCATAAACACAAATATTGTGGATGTAACCTACTGAATGATCAACTGGATTTGGTCTATTCACCGGTTTTTAAGGCAGCGCGGTCACATTGTCGCAAATAAACAAGGTACAGGTAAAAGTCATTAATGACCGTTAGTCATTAAGACAGGCCTCGGGTAGAATTAAGGGTATTTAAGAAGTGTTATTATTTCAGATTATTGTATTGTTTGATAATGTCCATATAAGACGAAACTGCAGTAACGTTGGTTACAAATAGAAGTGGTATAAAAACATAGAAAGTTTTATTTCTCATTTTTCGTAAAGCTATTCAGTTTAGAGCAATTACAGATAGCAAAAACTTCTTCGATTCCAGTATTGCACTTTGATGCTACAGGTTCTGTGGTTTCAAATAGTGAAGATGGCGATAAAAAAATTTAATATTACGCTGGCATCCTCAGTTTACCGGAAAAAAGTCTTTGTCCTGTTGTCGAGATGATCTCTTGCGAACATGACACATCCTCCATTTTTGACTTATTGTTCCAATATAAAAAATTTTGCGAGGAAAACAAATCGTGGCCCATATTTTTCAAGTATTTGTCACTGATTTCAGTTTCGCAAATTTAAACGCGGCGTCGAAAGCTTTTAATGACATGGACTTGGACAAATATCTCCAAATATGTTTCGAGTACTCACAGAAAATAAAAATGTTTCCTAAAAGGAAAATCAAATTATACCTCTGCTGTGCTCATTTCATAAAAAACTTATTTTTGTTAATTGAAGAACACATCCAGTAAGTAGAAGATAAAAGAATAAAGAATTGCATTAAAACAATGTTTGCATTAGCGTTCAATCTGAATAACCTAAATGACTCAGCAGAAAGGTTAAAAAATATAACCATAATTTTGACATGGGATTGTTTCCGTTGTGGCCGGCAGTCATAACACAAACTAGACTGAGCAATGCTCTTATAGAACGGTGGTTTGGTTTTCTCAAAACTGACATTTTGAACGGTTCCAGAAATCTTAAACCGACATCGTTTATTAGAAAAGTTAGAGGTCATGTACTGAAAATTTATACAGAAATCGACTTGGGCATATCAAAACATGAACTGGCCACAGTTCCAAAGGAAATTATTGTACCATCTGATGCAGATTCCGATAACAGTATCGCAAACGCCGAAGAAAAATGGAATAGGAAGCCAATGGCAAAGTTTACATTTTTCTCTGATAAATATTTGAAATATTTGCCAAAGTATAAATCAGTTCTTCGGGAGAAAACAAAATTATATTGAATATTTTGGAAAATAACCTCATTAGCGATACTGAATATTACAAATCAATCGAAAACCTATCATATTATATTGGTTATTAAGAGTTTGTTGAAAGTGATAAATTCCTATCTTCGGAGGAATTCAACATATTAAACGCCAATGATTTACCCCATACAATAACTCCGAAATTATTCAATATCACTGATCATGAAAAAAAATAAAACGCAGGGAGATATAGTCTTATGGCCATCAACAAGTTCATTTTTCGATTTAGAAAGAAAACTTGCATTTGGTAAAAATCTCCTTTGAAGAGAACGACATTTAGTCCTTTCCACATATTCGAAGAAAAGTGGCTTTTAATGAAAATAAATGTATGCGATACATCATTGGACATATTTAATCCTTATGGAAATACTGATATAGAAAATGAAGAATACCTGAGTAATTTCAAGAGATTTTTGAAATTATACAATGAAACGAAGGCTCTTTATGCTACATATAAAAAAATTGAAGAAAAAGGTTGGAAAACCAACAGACAAAACTATATACCAGTACAACTGATTTTTGAATCATGTATCCTACCATTATACTTTTTAGACATACTTACCTTCAAAACTGGTAATAATACCGATCTATTACATGAATCCATAAAGATTAAAGAATAGTGTAAAAGTCTCCAACTTTTACTTCTACAATTTTCATCTAATGTCACTAATTTCTGTCCTTTATGCAGCAAATTTGAAAATGAAGAAAACATTAATTGGGTAAATTTGCACAAGATGGATTCATTTGAACTCCGATAGAAGACAATTCGGTTTTAATGTACCTCTACATTCTTCAGAGGTTGTGTATTATTGTCCTATCTGTAGCAACAATTGATGTGAAGCCATTCCTTAAACTGACAGACGATGCACCGATGTCCAATGAGCTTTCTACAAAAATAGACTATTACACTTCTTCTGATATCTTGGGCAACTATGTTGTCGCGCGATATAATTGTACGTACAGTTTAACTATTGAAGATTATTTAACTTTAAACAAATACTTATTCATTTCTAATACAGTGCTCTTCATAATTGCTGCTCTGTTAAATGACGATTCTCAAAATCCTAATGTGAAAATATGGAATATATATCAAACAGAACTGATGTTTTTCAAACCAGGCACACTGGAAAATGAATTTTTTAAAGACGATTTTTTCCGAATACTTGATGGAAAAATAAATCTTATACCAATTTTGCATAATAGACACTTTACGCTCTGAATAGCCAATTTTATGGACAAAACTTTCTCATTCATCGACCCAATGGAATCAACGAAATCATACCAATAAGATATGAATATAGAATCCATACGATTTATCTAATTTTAAGGTTAAAAAAGAAAATCATTCCATACAATCGGATTCTTATAATTGCGGAATATTCGTTCTTCATTTCATTAGCTGCGTTATCAATGATACCAAGTTAAATGTACCTTTCGATCCTGATAAGTACCGTTTATTTCTTAAGGAGTACTTATTGTTGAAATCACAAGAAATGACTGAAAATTGTTTAATTTGTGATAGATACGTTGATGAGAATAAAAGCTTCCACTGCAAAAAGTGCAAAAGAATCATTGAACCAAAGTGTTTTCAAATGTATTACGAGTTTGATAAAATTTGCCCCTTATGTGAAATGGTAGAAAAACCATAGATGATATATGTTTTACAATTCTTTTAATAATCGAATTAATCGATCTCATGCCACAGCGTATTCCCTGAAAATTTCATTTTCCCAAACAATCGGCGTCATGTTGAAAAACATCAATTTTTATCATAACTGAGATTTTTTCGTTCTCGGAAACTAAGTTTTGTGACGACTTGAGATTTTTACATTATTTTGATATCATGAAAAAGCTTATTCCCTGGAAATTTCATTTTCCCAAACAATCGGCGTCATGTTGAAAAACATTTATTTTTATCAGAACTGAGAATTTTTCGTTCTCGGAAACTAAGTTTTGTGACAACTTGAGATTATTCACATTATTTTGATATCATGAAAAAGCTTATTCACTGAAAATTTCATTTTCCTAAACAATCGGCGTCATGTTGAAAAACATTTATTTTTATCAGAACTGAGATTTTTTCGTTCTCGGAAACTAAATTTTGTGACAACTTGAGATTTTTACATTATTTTGATATCATGAAAAAGCTTATTCCCTGAAAATTTCATTTTCTTAAACAATCACCGTCATGTTGTAAAACGTTTATTTTTATCAGAACTGAGAATTTTTCGTTCTCGGAAACTAAGTTTTGTGACGACTTGAGATTTTTACATTATTTTGATATCATGAAAAAGCTTATTCACTGAAAATTTCATTTTCGTAAACAATCGGCGTCATTTACATGATGGTTCTTCGAATTGTAAGGCCGACGTATGTTCTGAGAAGGTCTCGACGTTTATATCGGAACCACGAAACGCTCCGTTAAAACAAGAATCAAGGAGCACAAGGCTTGCTGTCGGTTAGGGCACACACAGAAATCCGCTGTCGCAGAACATACTCTCAACAACGATAACCATAGAGTGAAATTTGAAGAAACCAAAGTCATCTCTTCAACATCTGCCTATTACCCAAGACTTTTGCGGGAAGCAATTGAAATCCAGAAACACCACAGCAACTTCAACAGAACCGAAGAAGAACTACAATTGAACAAGGTTTGGCTTCCAGTTCTCAAAAATTCTCAATTAGCTCCCTACCCACAAAATAACGGTACGAACGATTCTATGATGTCTGCTAACGCTATAAACCAATCAGATGTAAGAACGTCAAATCACAGGTATTTATTGAGACAACGTATAACAAATGTCAAACATTCGACAGCAACTTAAGAAAGCAGAAATTTACAAAATAACTCTTGAAAATGCTAACCACTCGTGTTGGCGAAACGTCGAGACCTTCTCAGAACATACGTCGGCCTTACAACCCGAAGAACCATCATGTAAGTGACGAAGGCCGCGAAAGCCTTTCACAATTAATCGGCGTCATGTTGAAAAACATTTATTTTTATCAGAACTGAGATTTTTTTGTTCTCGGAAACTAAGTTTTGTGACGACTTGAGATTTTTACATTATTTTGATATCATGAAAAAGCTTATTCCCTGAAAATTTCATTTTCTTAAACAATCGGCGTCATGTTGAAAAACTTTTATTTTTATCAGTACTGAGATTTTTTCGTTCTCGGAAACAAAGTTTTGTGAGGACTTGAGATTTTTACATTATTTTGATATCATGAAAAAGCTTATTCCCTGAAAATTTCATTTTCTTAAACAATCGGCGTCATGTTGAAAAACATTTATTTTTATCAGAACTGAGATTTTTTCGTTCTCGGAAACTGAGTTTTGTGACGACTTGAGATTTTTATATTATTTTGATATCATGAAAAAGCTCATTCCCTGAAAATTTCATTTTCTTAAACAATCGGCGTCATGTTGAAAAACATTTATTTTTGTCAGAACTGAGATTTTTTCGTTCTTGGACACTAAGTTATGTGACGACCTGAGATTTTTATATTATTTTGATATCATGAAAAAGCTCATTCCCTGAAAATTTCATTTTCTTAAACAATCGGCGTCATGTTGAAAAACATTTATTTTTGTCAGAACTGAGATTTTTTCGTTCTTGGACACTAAGTTTTGTGACGACTTGAGATTTTACATTATTTTGATATCATGAAAAAGCTTATTCCCTGGAAATTTCATTTTCCTAAACAATCGCCCTCATGTTGAAAAACATTTATTTTTGTCCGAACTGAGATTTTTTCGTTCTCGGAAACTAAGTTTTGTAACGACTTGAGATTTTTACATTATTTTGATATCATGAAAAAGCTTATTCCCTGAAAATTTCATTTTCTTAAACAATCGGCGTCATGTTGAAAAACATTTATATTCATCAGTACTGAGATTTTTCCGTTCTCGGAAACTAAGTTTTGTGACGACTTGAGATTTTCACATTATTTTGATATCATAAAAGAGCTTATTCCCTGAGAATTTCATTTTTCTAAACAATCGGCGTCATGTTGAAGAACATTTATTTTGATCAGAACTGAGATTTTTTCGTTCTCGGAAACTAAGTTTTGTGACGACTTGAGATATTTACATTATCATGATATCATGAAAAAGCTCATTCCCTGAAAATTTCATTTTCCCAAACAATCGGCGTCATGTTGAAAAACATTTATTTTTCTCAGAACTGAGATTTTTTCGTTCTCGGAAACAAAGTTTTGTGACGACTTGAGATTTTTACATTATTTTGATAAACATGAAAAAGCTTATTCCCTGAAAATTTCATTTTCCTAAACAATCGGCGTCATGTTAAAAAACATTTATTTTTGTCCGAAATGAGATTTTTTCGTTCTCGGAAACTAAGTTTTGTGACGACTTGAGATTTTTACATTATTTTTATATCATGAAAAAGCTTATTTCCTGAAAATTTAATTTTCTTAAACAATCGGCGTCATGTTGAAAAACATTTATTTTTATCAGAACTGATATTTTTTCGTTCTCTGAAACTTAGTTTTGTGACGACTTGGGATTTTTATATTATTTTGATATCATGAAAAAGCTCATTCCCTGAAAATTTCATTTCCCCAAACAATCGGCGTCATGTTGAAAAACATTTATTTTTATCAGAACTGAAATGTTTTCGTTCTCGGAAACTAAGTTTTGTGACGACTTGAGATTTTCACATTATTTTGATATCATGAAAAAGCTTATTTACTGAAAATTTCATTTTCTTAAACAATCGGCGTCATGTTGAAAAACATCTATTTTTATCAGGACTGAGATTTTTTCGTTCTCGGAAACTAAGTTTTGTGACGACTTGAGATTTTTACATTATTTTGATATCATGAAAAAGCTTATTCCCTGAAAATATCATTTTCCTAAACAATCGGCGTCATGTTCAAGAACATTTATTTTTGTACGAACTGAGATTTTTTCGTTCTCGGAAACTAAGTTTTGTGACGACTTGAGATTTTTACATTATTTTGATATCATGAAAAAACTTTATTCCCTGACAATTTCATTTTCCTAAACAAACGGCGTCATGTTGAAAAACATTTATTTTTATCAGAACTGAGATTTTTGTGACGACTTGAGATTTTTACATTATTTTGATATCATCTGAAAGCTTATTTCCTGAAAATTTCTTTTCCCTAAACAATCAGCGTCATGTTGAAAAACATTTATTTTTGTCCGAACTGATATTTTTATATTATTTTGATTTCATGAAAAAGCTCTTTCCCTGAAAATTTCATTTTCCCAAACAATCGGCGTCATGTTGAAAGACATTTATTTTTATCAGAACTGACATTTTTTCGTTCTCGGAAACTAAGTTTTGTGACGACTTGAGATTTTTACATTAATTTGATATCATGAAAAAACTTATTCCCTGGAAATTTCATTTTCCTAAACAATCGGCGTCATGTTGAAAAACATTTATTTTTGTCCGAACTGAGATTTTTTCATTCTCGGAAACTAAGTTTTGTGACGACTTGAGATTTTTACATTATTTTGTTATCATAAAAAAGCTTATTCCCTGAAAATTTGATTTTCTTAAACAATCGGCGTCATGTTGAAAAACATTTATTTTTATCAGTAATGAGATTTTTTCGTTCTTGGAAACTAAGTTTTGTGACGACTTGAGATTCTTTCATTATTTCAATATCATGAAAAAGCTTATTCCCTGAAAATTTCATTTTACTAAACAATCGGCGTCATGTTGAAAAACATTTATTTTTATCAGAACTGATATTTTTTCGTTCTCGGAAACTAAGTTTTGTGACGACTTGAGATTCTTACATTATTTTGATATCTTGCCAAAGCTTATTTCCTGAAAATTTCATTTTCTCAAATATTCGGAGTCATGTTGAAAAAATTTATTCATTCATTCATTTATTCATTCTCAAGTCAAAGCGGCTCTTGTGTAATTTTAATTTCTCCAAACTGACATCATGCTGTATATTTCATTTCGCTGGTGTGAACTGGACTTGAAGGTGGGGGGCGGGCGCTGGGTTTGGGCGCTAGCGTCGGGCGCTAACTTCTCACAAGTCATCCAAAAGCCGTTTTCTTTCATCTGCTACAGGAGTGGTTCATTTTATTTCTGTTTTGCAAAGAGTGTCTGCAGATAATTCGAAATTATAGTTTCGGATAGTGAAATCGTATTATCAGCATTTTTAATGGGGGACGGAAGGTAAGTTATGAAATATATTTATCGGTTAAAAAAAAAATGGCAGAGGCTAGGCCGTCTTCATGTAAAAGAATATGTGATATGCAAATTAGGCAAAGAGTGAAAAAGAGGACTGCCGAAACCCTAGAGTTTTGCTCTACCTCCTATGTCTTGTCTTCGGAGGAGAAAACAACTCACACAGGAGATTTGACTAACAAGTTTGGGGCCAATGATGGACAATGTTCAATCTCATTTTTTAGTGATGATGAGAGTAGTAACTCGGATGAGAGTGAAAACCAGGCAATAAATGTCAGAATGAATGTCAGTGTGAGTGCATCTCTATCAGAAAGTAGCTTTACAGAGAATGAAATAGATTGTACTGTGGATGAATGTAAAGATGAAACTGTAATTAGTGGTGAGATGCCAGATTCCAAGGTATTTTTGAAGAAGTGGGCTCTGCAAAATAACGTAACTCACACAGCAGTGTCTCAAAATCAAATCAAATCACTTTATTTCTTGAGACAATATACATTGTATAAGAAAGGGTCAGATGGTTGTGGATGCTTCCGCATGATAATGCGGTTGTTAATCAAATGAATAAACATAAAAAAAAAATAAGAATATAACAAGACACACTTAATATTATATGACGTCCTAAACACGTGTAAAGAAGAAATGTATACACACAAACACACATATAACATATGCATATATATATATATATACAAAAACATATCTATATATACCTACATCAATTCTGAAATAAAATGAAATAATGCTATCTTTATGACTGACTGGTACATATGGGGAACACAGATGTATAATAAATAAAATGAGGAATTAAAAGTATTCATTTAAAGAGTAGAGACATTTCTCAACCAAATATTCTTTCAGCTGTTTCTTGAATTTGTTCTCATGTTTCAACCTTTTAATGGAGATGGGTAGATTATTGAAGATCTTTGCTCCAATTCTAGTTGGAGCTTTATAACATATTTTACCTTTAGATAGTGGTATATGTAAATCATCCTTACGACGGGTGTTGTATGCGTGGAAGTCGGTATTAATGGAGAACAAGTCCCTGTTTTTGAACACAAAAACACAAACTTCAAAAATGTAGAGACCTGTACAGGTCAGAATATCAAATGTTTTGAAAATTTCTCGACATGAATAGTCTCTTTTCACACCAGCAATACACCTAATAATTTTTTTTTTGGGAAATGAAGACATTATTCGACAATGTAGAGTCACCCCATAGGCAAATACCATACCTCAGTCGACTTTCCACTTGTGCATAATACACATTCAACAATTGTTTTTCTGTTAAAACGAGTTTGAGATTCCTGAACATATAATGAAGAGATGAAAATTTGGAAATCAAGAACTTGCAATGTTCTTTCCAATCTAGATGCGAATCTACGAATATTCCTAAAAATTTACAACTGTTATTTATTGACAAAGGTGTATTATTTGAAATTATATCTATATCCACGAGTTCTCTTTGATAGGTATGAAATTTTATAAGATTAGTTTTGTCTGCATTAAAATATAGAGAGATTTGGTTGAACCAGGCAACCAATTGAGAGAGAGTGGTTTCACAGATTTCTTTTAGTTTCACTTGGTTTTTGTGAGATATAAGTAAGGAAGTGTCATCTGCATAAATTGTCATCTTAATATTAGGAAATGAATTCGTAATTTCATTAGTATATAATATAAATAGAACAGGGCCCAAGACAGAGCCTTGGGGAACCCCTATATTGATATCAGTATTGCTAGATGCAACATTCCGCATTATATTATTTTCACTATATTTCAGACTCACATACTGAGAACGATATTTGAGAAACGATACTAGCCATTCCAAACAAACACCTCTAATTCCATAGTTGTACAGCTTAGATATCAAAATCTCGTGGTCCACACAGTCGAAAGCCCGACTAAGATCACAGAAAATGCCCATTGGGATCTCTCCCTTTTCTAAATAGTTAATCAGATTGTTATAGAATTCATAGATAGCACTCGTTGTAGATTTACCACATCGAAAACCATGTTGGCTGTTAGTCAAAATATTGTGTTCATTGAGAAAATTCATCAGCCTATCCAAATATCCATATTCAAACACTTTCGATAGACCACTAGATATCGTTATTGGTCTATAATTCTCCAAGTGATCTGGACTATTTTTTTTATAGATTGGAATAACTTTTCCTTTTTTTAGGGTTGTCGGAAATTTCCCCGTTTCGAAAGAGAGATTCAATAAAAATGTCAAAGGATCAATTATAACATTCAAGACTTTTTTCAATACAAAACTGGGTATTTCATCTGGACCTGCGGAGGTTTTATTTTTGATTTTATTATTCAACAAAACTAACAGTTCGTTAGGCGAGAATGGTCTCAGAAATAAGGAAGATGAAAGAATTTCTTGCGTATTATTCAGTATAGTATTTGGTTGGGTTATCTTTTCTTTAAGTTTTAGTGGGGCACTTTTAAAAAAATCGTTGAACAGACCTGATACAACTACTGGGTCGTCCACTTTTACATCATTATGAAGCACGCTGATATTTTTGTGCCCTATTTTATTTTTATTGTTCATTTCGGATATTACTTTCCAGGCAGTTTTACCAGGATCATCAGAGTTACGGATGGTATTTTGATAATATTGTTTCTTTTTGGATTCTAAAAGTAAAGAGTGTCGTTTTTTCGATTTTCTATAAAAATCAGCCAGCACCGGGTATTTATTTTTCAGTAGAAAAAGATCTTTGAGCTTGTTGCTAGAAATTTTGTCCACCCATTTTTTAACATTTGGTCTACTAACACGTATCAAAATAAAAAAAGAATGTTCGCACAAAAAAATCAAAAGCTAAATCAATATCATTCATTTCCAAAAGTTCAGTCCACATTTCATTTCTGAGCGCAGTTTCGAACATCTTGTGAGATTCATCATTATAGATTCTTGTATGGTGAAAAAAAGAGTTACCTTGAGTGATTTGAGTGGCTTCCGCAATTTCATAGAAAATATATTTGTGGTCAGAAATATTATTATCTAAAACAGCAGCAATTCCTTCGTTATGGAAGTTGATGAATATGTTATCTATGGTGGAAAGGCTGCTATTTTGAACCCGAGTGGGCCAATTAACTTTGTGTAAAAGGTTGAAACATGACAACACATTGTTTAATTTAATAAAATCTTTTGATTTGCTGTAGGCGTCACAATTAAAATCTCCTACTAGTATCAATCGAGTATTTGGTTTGAATGTGGACTCCAATATTTCTGTGATTACGTCACAAAAAATGTCGAGGTCTCCGCTAGGTGATCTATAACAGTTTATTAAAGTATATTTTTGATTATTGTTTTTCCAGGAAATGCCACATACTTCAATGTCTTTTTCTTTACAGTAATGAGCTAGATTTAAACCTTCAAATGTAACAGAATCTCTAAACCAAATGCCAACACCACCTTTTTGATGGTCTGTCCTACAGAATGAACTTGCTAAAGTGAAGCCCTGTATATATATGCTGTTTACAGAATCTGGTCTTTCATGTATCTCAGTCAAACATAAAAAGTTCAATTTGTTGTAATCAAAGGTGTCACAATGTAGTTCATTTATTTTGTAAGAATTTATACTAGCAATGTTGAGAACTAAAAGATTTGGTGAAAAGATATTGCTGTCTATGGATTGGTTGAGTCCTTTCTCACATACTCGAAAAAACGTTGAACACATGCCCCGAAGGGCCATATATTAGGATTCATAGCCCTTCTGAAGTTGTGTTCAAAAATAGTGATTTTGAATGAATTGTAGATAGTGGGGTGTTTGGGAGTAATGCTTTCACATTTCACCTCCGGAAAGTGAGTTTTCAATAATTCCGTCAGATCGCCAGGCGTGGTCTGAGGATCAATCCTATAAACGTGTAAATTTGTCTGTTTTGGGACACCTTTCACACGAGCATCTCCATTATTACTTCCGACTACCATTTGCCGTCTTCGTTTTCTTCCGATAGCTTCTTTCCACTGATCTGCCGTGGCGGTGCTAGATGATCCCGACGCTGTTGGTTTCTCATTTTTATCCGAGTTAATATCAATATATTTATTTAATTTCAACGTATGCTCTACATTGTTCATCTCCTCACGCACTTGTTGATGACTAATAACTGTTTGTTTACTATTTACATTCGGGTCTGTATTCTTTTTGTTAGTGGGAATACTTTTTTTGGACACTGTACTATCGCTGATGTTTTTTGGATCGCCTCTCGAGTTTATCGTAGAAGGTTTTTGCGTTGAGAGGTGTGTGTCTGTATTGACCACTTTTAAAAGATTTATATGATCGTTTAGAATTTTAATTCTTTCACGTAATTCACGAATTACAACGTCCTTCTGATTTATAATATATTTAAATAAATTAAAGTCTACCTTTTCGTAGTCTTGGTTGTCCATTGCATCGAAGAAATGATCCAAATCACAGACATCGGTATTCACACAGCAGTTAATCACATCATCACATCAGTTATTGAAATGGTTGAAAACAATTCCAGTCTTGGAAAACCTGCACGAACTTTGTTGGGAACACCTTGTCAAAGCCTTGTGTCAGAGATGAGAAGCGGCAAATTTTACTATTTTGGAATGAAAGAAAATATCATTAGAATTTTCAAGAAATATGATCATAGAGTTTCTTATATTAACTGGATTTTTAATATAGATGGTTTGCCAATTCATAAGAGTACTAAGGAATTTTTTTGGCCTATTCTTTGTAAAATATTGGAATTCAAAACTTAACCACCTTTTGCAGTTGCTATCTATTCAGGACCACAAAAACTTCCTCTAGATCTTTATTTAGAAGAATTTGTTAATGGACTTAAAATATATTTGGGCCAGGGACTTATTTTTGAGAAATAAATTATCAAAATTAATTACTTAGCTTTTTGTTGCGATACTCCTGCAAAATCTTTTATAAGAAATACTCTGGGGCACAATGCATACCATGACTGTGATAAATGTTTGACCAAAGGTTTGTTCATGAATAAAAGAATGTGTTTTCCTAATTTGAATGAGGATTTGAGAAAAGATGAACATTTTGAAGAATACAATGATTATAAAAAAGGCAGTACCCCATTGAGTTTGTTGAATATAGGAATGATATCAAGGTTTCCTCTTGATTATATGCACAGTGTTATTCGTTTAGGGGTTATGAGAATATTATTGTATCTCTGAAGAGATGGTAGTAGATTGTATCGTTTGAGAACTGATAGTATGAATTTGTAGAATAAAGGATTGAATGCAATAAAACATATTGGCCAAGTGAATTCAACAGAAAACCAATATCTTTACATGAGTTAGAGCATTGGAAAGCGACTGAGTTTCGACAGTTTTTATTGCACATTTCTCCGTTACTCTTCGATATATTACCTAATCATATTCTTTGTAACCTGATGCTTCTCAAATATGGTGTCACGATTTTACTTTCTCCTCAGTTGAACCTAGAATATAATGATTGGTCTGATACATTATTGAAAACGTTCGTGAAGAATAGTATGCAGATATACGGAAAGGAATTTTGTACTTACAATACACATACCCTCATTCATCTAGCTTCAGATGCAAAAGAATTCAACTCTTTGAATAATGTCAACTGTTTTGCTTTTGAAAATTTCTTATCGTTTTTGAAACGTAGACTACGTAAATCTAATAATTGTTTACAACAAATAGTAAGTAGACTAGAAGAACGTGTTGAAATGCCCAGTAATGAAATGAATGACTCCATCAAAACTTTAGGGCAACCATTCGATAATCATGGGAATAGGAATTATTTTGAAAAAATTTCCTTTAAAAAATGTCTTATATCAACCAGAACTGGAGACAATTGTGTCTATTTAAAAAACGAAAATATTTTTCTAGTTCAATCAATTTTCAAAATTTCAGACGATATATTTATATCTGGAGTTAACTTAAAAATTATTAAACCACTTCTGGAATATCCAGCAGACAGCTCTATACTTTCTTTGTTTGAAGTTTCTGTAACAACCCAACAAGCCACTTATAACGTGTTTGAGGATATTCTTTATAAAGCTGTTTTTTTGAAAATGAATGAAACTTTTGTTGTTTCTCCCCTCATTCACAATTTGTAATTATAGTTTTATTGACTCTTCTGAAAAAAACCCAGAAAGTATATAAGTATTATATGTTCTATAATCTTAGTGTTTCGTTTCAAAAACGTCCACATAGAGCTCCAGTTACCTTTGCCCTTTGAGAAAATCTGAGTAAAAGTGTTTTCAGTTCGATTATTCTGTAATTGACGTCTGTTTTTTTCACGCGAAGTTTTTTTGTTAATATATTAGCTTTTCAAAAATTTAATTGGTAAAGATCAATAGATAATGTTCATGCATCATAACATTTTCATACTATATTATACTGTTTTTTAGTTGTGTTCATATTTCATTTTTGAAGTAATTTTTCACTCATGAAATAATAATAATAATAATAATAATAATAATAATAATAATAATAATAAATAATCTTTATTTCATGGAATATTTCATATGTATAACATGGATAAATACAAAACAAAAAATGAAAATAAGCGTCATAAACAGAATCACAGTAGATCATGTGAGCGGGATTAGAGCTATGTGTATATATGTAGATAATAGTCATCTAGGGAGTAAGGCTCAAGATCAATAAGTGCCTTCTCAACTTCTTTTTTGTACTTGCTGATGCTCTTCAAAGTTTTTATACTGTTTGGTAATTTATTGTAAAATTTTATCGATGCATATGACGGATGCTTTTCTGATATTACTAATCTGTGCAGCGGAAAATTTAAATTGGTATTACATGCTGGATATCTTTCATTGGGTCTATGTTCAGATAAGTTTGTATTTTTAAACAAATACAGAACACATTCATATATACAGGGTGTCAATTTGAAAACTTCCCACCCTTAATATCTTCCTTCCAGTAAACAATATGAGTAATCGAAAAAATAGGTCAATTTTATTGTCAAGGGGGACACTTTCACGGACTATTTGTAGCCCTCGTGGTTCAACCCCCTAGGAGGGGTAGATGTTACCCTTAGAATTTTAAATGGGAAGGGGGGTCAAGTGGCACATCATTTTGATGGGCGTTCAATTCTTGTTCCAATGGTACCCTGACTTATTATTTTTTGATGAGCATTTTCCGAAAAATTGCGTTCTAAACTAACAGAAGTAATTATTAGAACGCCTATACTGAGATGCATGGTTTGGCCAGAACTGGTTAGAATATTAGGTGGTACCGTTCCAACCCTTTATTAGGGGTAACATTAGCCATTAGCTCCAAACACTTTACATAAAAAAGTAGTCTAATAGTAAAACGTAGATGGTAGTAAAGTTGTGTTTATTAAATGCTGAATTTTTAAGTGTCATCGCAGAAATTGTACAGATAGCCTTCCTTTTTTGCTACTTCTGCTGTAAAAAGTTTCTGTTTTCCGGCAAAAAATTGGTTAGCAAATTTGAACTATGTGGTAGTATTGTGAATACCGTTGTACCTGTTGGGCTGTTTAGGAATTACTTTAATAAGTGTATAAAAGTGTAAAAATGGTTTACATTCTTCAAGACAGAATTGAAATGATTGTAATTTATGGCGAAGTTGGAAAGTGCGCACGAAGGGCGGCATGTCTTTTTAACGAAAGACATCCAAATTGTAATGTAAGTCACCGGTATGTTCTTGACTTGGTGAATAAGTTTTACGAAACTGGTTCAGTGACAAATAAAAAAAGAAATAACCCCAGAGTACTAAATGAAGCAGCTCAAATTGAAGTTTTGGGAACATTTGCTGCAGAGCCCACGAGCTCCTTACGATCAGTATCAGAACAGACGGGAATGTCACGCGAGACTATAAGAAAAGCATTGAAAATGCATAAATTTCATCCATATAAAATGCAGATTCTTCAAGAGCTCCACGAGGATGATTATGATAGAAGAATAGAGTTTTGTGAAATCATGTCTCATCGAGTCAATACCATCCCTAATCTTCTGTTAAACATCTGTTTCAGCGATGAGTGTTCATTTTTTCTGAATGGCAATGTTAATAGACAAAATTGTCGCTATTGGAGTGACGAAAACCCACATATTTTTCGGGAAGGGCATACACAACACCCACAAAAAGTTAATGTTTGGGCTGGTATTCTTGGAAATGCCATTCTTGGTCCATTATTTCTGGAAGAAAACTTGACTGGCAATCTGTACCTTGATATGCTTGAAGAGACTATCGATCCTCTTATAACTCACGAGCTAGAAACTCAAATTGATGCAGAAGGTAATGAACTTTTGCAGGAGGATCTGTTGCATTTCCAGCAGGACGGTGCTCCACCTCATTATTTTCTTCCCGTCCGACAGTGGTTAAACGAGAGATTTCCGGGTAGATGGATTGGCAGAAGGGGAGCAGTTGAATGGCCTCCGAGATCACCGGATTTAACACCCTTAGATTTCTTTCTTTGGGGGCATCTTAAATCCGTTGTTTATAAAACACAACCTTCTGATATTGACGAACTTAAAAGACGAATTACAGCAGCATGCCGGTCAATTCCTAGTGAAGTTTTCCGTAATGTTAGAGGGGAGTTCGAAAACAGACTGTATTACTGTTTAGAGCAAAATGGACAACATTTCGAACAGCTATAAGATAAGCGTAAGTAGATTTTATGTTGGAAATGTCTTTCTCGCAAATTAAATTTTATTGTGTAGAAGGAAAATAACCACCAAATAAAAAATCCCATGCGTAATAAATTTATTCCTGTCATTCAAGGATTGGAGCGGTGCCACCTACTCTTCTAACCATTTTTATTAAAGGGAGTCAATACAATAATGCATCTCAGTATAGGCGTTCTAATAATTACTTCTGTTAGTTTAGAACGCAATTTTTCGGAAAATGCTCATCACAAAATAATAAGTCAGGGTACCATTGGAACAAGAATTGAACGCCCATCAAAATGATGTGCCACTTGACCCCCCTTCCCATTTAAAATTCTAAGGGTAACATCTACCCCTCCTAGGGGGTTGAACCACGAGGGCTACAAATAGTCCGTGAAAGTGTCCCCCTTGACAATAAAATTGACCTGTTTTTTCGATTACTCATATTGTTTACTGGAAGGAAGATATTAAGGGTGGGAAGTTTTCAAATTGACACCCTGTATATATAATGCATAGATTGTCATTATGTTGTTTCTTTTGAAAACACCTCTGCAGGTTTCACGAAATTTCATTTTGAACATAGCTCTAATCACTCTGTTTTGAATGGAAAATAAGTCATTAATATTACTTTGGGATCCCCAGAATATTATTCCAAATTTAGCACAGGATTCAAAATTTGCAAAGTATATAATTTTTAAGGATTTTTCGTTAAGGTATTTGCTTATGACTCTAATGCTATAGCATATCTGGTTCAGTTTTGCTCCTAAGCTTATGATATGGGCGTTCCATTGTAAATGTTCCTCTATAAAGACTCCCAGAAATTTGGTATTATTTTGAATTTTGATTTCATTGTTTAGTATGTATATATTTTCAGGTGTTTCAATTCTTTGTTGTTTGGTCCTGAAAAATATAGCGTTGGTTTTCTCAACATTTAGTATCAACTTATTTTTTGTAAACCAGTCATAAATGTTTCTCGTTACGTTCTGCGTTTTTCGTATTAGGTCTGGATAATCTGAATTCGAAACCAACAAGTTAGTGTCATCTACATAGTTAGTTAGATGTGCAGAAGCATTAAAGCCATTTAAGATTTCCAAAATATCATTCATGAAAATTATGAAAAGTGCTGGTCCTGTTATGCTACCTTGAGGGACTCCTATCTTGATGTATTTTAAGTTAGATTTAGTTGCCTGTCCATCATTCACAATTTTGACTCTCTGTTGACGATGTGTTAGATAGGATTCAAACCAATCTAAAGCATTTCCTCTAATGCCATATTTTTCAAGTTTTATCAATAAGTAGTCATGATTCAAGCAGTCATATGCTTTGGAGAGGTCTAGAAAAATACCCAGCACAATTTCATTATTTTCGAATGAATCGAGAATTTTCCTGGTAAACTGTGTAATTGCAGTTTCTACGGATCTGCCTTTTATGTATCCATGCTGACTGGTATTGAAAAACTTATGCTGTTTCATGTGATCCATAAGACGATCACACATCGCCATTTCGAACAGCTTAGAGAAGGATGGCAGAACACTAATTGGCCGATAATTTTCGAATAGTTCACAATCACCTTTCTTATGGATCGGCGTTATTAACGCAATTTTAAGTTGTTCTGGGAATATGCCAAATTGGAATGAGTTATTCATTATGTAACAAAGTAAGCTTGCTATTGATCCTGAACATAATTTTTCCATACTAGTTGGAATATCATCGTCACCACAAGTGTGCTTATTTTTCAGTCTATTTCCTAAGTCCCTTATTTCATTTATTGAAACTGGTTTAATGAACATTGATTGTAAACTACTCGGGCTGTTACAACTGAATTGCTTAGCTTCTAGTTTTTCTAACAGATTGGGAATTATCAGTAGAAAGTCATTATACCTATTTGCAACATTGCTCGGTTCGCCTTTGAAGGCTAAATCGGTGAATTTTTGCTTCCCTAAAATTTCATTGTGGATACTCCACATAGTTTTCATTTTATTATCTGAGTTAGTAATTTTTCGTTCATAATTTTCTTTTCTTTTTCGAGTCAACAATTCATTATAACTTTTTTTCATGGCATTATATACATATTTAAGTTCTGGGCGGTTGTTTGATATAACCAACCAGGCATTTAATTTATTTCTGCACTCTTCTACTTCAGGATCTTTCCGCTGCACATGATTCTTTACCTCAATTCGTTTAACAGGAAAGCATTCATCGAAAATATTTGTGAAATAACTCATGAATGTATCCCATTGTTCATTCACTTCGTTTTCCTTCAATTTATATATGTCTGACCAATTCTGATCATCCAGTTTTCTAATGAAAATGTTTTTGTTCTCGTCCGAAAAGATTCTAATATATTTAAAGATTCTACTTTTTGCTTTATTTGTGGAACACCTGATTATTTGAGCAGTGTGATCTGAAATAGAAGAGTTCAGAATGTCCGTTGTATAACTGTCTTTCAGGTTTGTAAGAATATTGTCAATACACTTTTTCGAGGTTGGTGTTATTCTTGTGTATTCATTTATTGATAATTCACCATTCATTGTTGAGAAACTATTTACCTAGCATGATTCAATATATTTCATATATTTTTGAAATGTTTACCAGTTTTTCTGTTTATTATTTTATTTTAATACTGCCTTTTTTTTGGTTTCTTGATCAAATATGGAGGGAATTGAAGGGGAACATATACATCAAATAAGTATGAGTTCTTTGCAAGGTCTTTTTTGCAATGTCTGGCTTTTACAGAAAGGAATCGTTAACATGAATTGATGTGTGTATGGTGATTATAAATAGAATGAAATATGAATTTTGTTTTATTAAAATATGTCAATTTTCAGTAAAATTGTCATTCTTTTCAGGAATTATCTTGTAGTGGAATTCCCAGAGGAAAACAGATAGTGATGGGAATATTCCTATGTCCATAATATCTAGTTCTTGGATATACAATAAGAACGATGGAAAAGGATATGTGGAATTTTTATGGCAAGAATATCTTAAAGCAGATATCCAAAAAGATAAAGCTGTAGAACATCATAGTATCCTCAAAACAGAGGCGTGTGCAATATGTCCAGTAATTATAAAATATAGTACTGGTTAGTATATCTGATTACTTTTTTATAATCAATAATTTGCTGATTCAATATTTATTATCGTTTTACTTTTTCGTTTCCAGCTGAACTGTGAAATTTGAAATAACTTGTGTTATTTTCAGACAACTTCCAGACTGCTCAAAGAAAACTCAAACGGTTTGAAGAATATAACACTTCTCAAAGTGAGACAGACTTAGGAACTAGAAGAAAATACGGTAAAAATACCTCTCCGACTTCCAATTTGAATATGAATCAGATGACTTCGAAACAATTCCAGTAGTACCAACACCAAAGAAAAAAATGTACAGGAGAGAACAAACAACACATGTTCGAAAGTATTTACAAAATTAACAAATGTTTCATCCAAAGAATATGGATATGGAAGAAAACATAAATTACCTCATTCAAATTGCGAAAAATTCTGAGGTGAAGGATTCGAAACCTCAAGAATTCAACAAATGCGAAACCATAAGCCAATTACAATGCCTCAATCAAAACCTTGCTAGTGAAAAGATATTTGAAGAGTCGGTGAGTATTCAAAATTAGAATTAATAATCTGGGAGTTGATATAATATGAATGCATGATTTGATAATATATATATATATACAGTGCGGTCCATAGGTATGGAATAAATTAATTTTCCACGTTATTAGTCATTATCAAGAAAAACCCTGAAACACGTCAATTCATGTTTTTGAAAAGACACTCTTTGACATAAAAAACTATGCCCCTCTTCCACCCCGGTCGAAGTGACAGCCAACCCCCCAATTTTTTTAAATGAACAAAAAAAAAATTTTGTTTGGGTTCATTTAAAAATTGGTGAAAAATAAATTTTTTTTTAGTTTATTTACCAACTGTTGTTTGTCATACGTGACAGTAGATTTAAAAATTGCATGTAAAAAAATTGAGGTGCATTGAATATTATACGTGATACTTTTTAACATTTTGAAAATTATTTTCTTCATGACGCATGGACGAAATTCAAAAAAATTTAAATGACTGTATAGACAATTGAATACCCTTTGACATGAGGTATCACTTGACCCCCTACTCCATTTAAAAAAATTGGGGGGTTGGCTGTCACTTTGACGGGGGTGGAAGAGGGGCATATTTTTTTATGTCAAAAAGTGTCTTTTCAAAAACATTAATTGACGTGTTTCAGGGTTTTTCTTGAAAATGACTAGTAACGTGGAAAATGAATTTATTCCATATCTATGGACCGTACTGTATGTCTCCTTCAGTAATCTAAGTATATTAAATATCAGGCTGTTGCAAAAGTGTCAGATTCAATATCATATAGTTACTCATATCTATGATAAATTGATATAGAGTTATTATTTTCAGTGTTCATTACTACAATATATTGGAGGAAGAGATGTGCATGATACTACCAGAAAAGTTCTTTCCGTTTTTGTTGACCACAACCTTGCACTCCAGATGAACTGGACTGGAAAAAATGATAATGATAATGACAAGAACTTGAAAACTCTCATTGAACTCATTCATGGTAAGTTTGTGAATCTTCAATCTCGAACAAGTTCATAAACTGAAAGTTGAGAATACTCAAATCTCACAGTATTATGTTTCAAACTTATGCCGTTCTGCTCTATCATTTATTGATCCTATATCATTTTCAGTTTGTGTAAGAAAAAACCCCTTATCAAAAGCAGCCACCCTGCACGAAGTAGAAAACATTATAAAAAGTTGGCTGAGGACGGCCAAGGACAGAGAGGGGGGAAGAACTCGGAGGCAGAATAAGGAATAGTCCAAAAATTGTCTTATTTTATTTTTTATTAGAGATGAGAATGTTGTTGATATTATTTGTTTCATAGTGATAAAGAAATATTTCACTAAGTTTTAAGGTGAGAAAAGAGTTCAGTTTTTCATTGCATAATAAACGTATTTTCATTTGTCCACGAAATAATAATAATAATAATAATAAAATTCATTCCATTTTTACATGAAATTGGAAAGGTCAACAGAGAGTGGTAATATATAGAAATATACAAATATCAGTTTTTCAACTAGTAAAAATATAGGCATATATATATATATATATATACGTATATAAGCCTATATACAAAAATACACATACACACATATTGTAACGTTGACAACGGTACGTAGTTGTTTTCCTCGTATAAATGGGTCACAAGGTGAAATTTTCAAACACTTGTCATTCGATCACCACATGTAATAAGTTTCCTAGAGACATACCATCCTATTTCACATGAAATATAATTGTTTTAATTTCACAGCTCTTGGTTCCCACGGATATCTCTGGTGAATTAATTAAATCCATAACTGTGTGGTTATCAAGGATTGTTTACAATAATATGGTTAATGTCACTTGGATGACAGCGCTTCTTCTTCCTATTTCGAATCGATTTGTTAAAGAAGACGACAGTTCTCCTTCCTATTACGATTCGAATTGTTGGAGTACGCTCACTACATTGATTTTGTTTACACAAACTTCTACTTTCATGGAAAAGAGAGAGAGAGAGAACTATGTTTGTTATGGTTTTTATGTAGTTTTGAAAATCGCGGAATGCTAGTCTCTTTGATATGCTTCAATGACATGCGTAAGATAATTGATAGTAGTGGCAACAATGAAAGGAAATATTTTTTTTTATTAAAATCAATTTTGGAGAGGACGGAAGTGTTTGAAACACCATTAGTCCATTTCTGACCTGGTAACGCTGAAGCTCGTTGGAGGTTGAATTTGAGTTTATTCAATTTTGGCAACCTACCTAATATTGCTGGACCACACAAATGAGAGTTGAATATTCTAGTTATGTAGAGGTCTATTAAAGGTTACTCGCTTTACGAGATTTAAACATATAAACATTTTTTTGTAAAAGCACGCCATAAAATTTCCTTTTCTTTTTGCCATAGCTATGCCAGGAATTTACCAAAGATTGTAAGAGATAATTTACCAAAGACATTAAGTCATAATTTACGAAAGACTTTAGACAGTATATGGACTAATCGGCCAATTGAAACAAAGTAAAATAAGCTCACATGGCTTTGTGAAGCTATGATGGTACTCTAAAGCCTGTGATGGTATTGTAAAGCCGGTGATGGTTTTGTGAAGCTGTGATGGTATTGTAAAGCCTGTGATGGTACTGTAAAGCCTGTGATGTATGATACAACTTGTATTGTAAAGTGTTGTGCTTTTACTTAAAGAAAACACGTGAATTCACAAAACTTTTAATTGATTCTCTACCAGACTTCTGTCACCTCTGCTATCATTACCTATGCAACTATAATAACAAAATCTAATTATCTTGAATAAAAATAAAGATATCTAATCGATGTTGATTCCTAACATTTCTCCCTTTTCTTTTAATCTGTAAAGTCATCTAGGTAAGCCGGTCTTTTGCAACACCTTCTAGGACGTGCTGACACTGATTCTTCAAGATGAGGTGTTTCGCAGTTCTCCATTGTAAAAATTGTTACACAGTCTTCTGCTGAATCTGTTGTCACAAGTGTACCGTCTTGACCTGATTCAACTTCTTGACGTATATGAGGGGCTGCAAGTGGAACCTGACTTAAGTTTCCTGACTCAGTGTCAGTTCCCAACTCAAATGTTTCCATTAAAATATTCAGAGGAATTGAATCATCCTCAGCACTGCCTTTACTATATCGTCTTCTCATCTGATTGACATGTGATCGTACTATATTATGTCGACCACTCAGTAACAAAATATTATACATAACATTGCCGATTCTTTCTATAACTTCTCCTGGTAACCAATTATATCTATTATTCTGATAGATTTTTACATAAACCAGATCTCCTGGACAAAAGCACTTATCAATCGATACAGAACTGGGTTGATTCATTCTGCTGGCTGGTAATAATAGATCAAGTGTGGTTCGCATTTTTCTTCCTAATATTATTTCAGCAGGTGATTTGCCTTGGGGCACTGAACGAGCTGGAGTTGATCTGTACGCCACTAAAAATTGCTGTATATGAGCTTCCCTGAGTTGTCCTTCCACTTTGAATTTTTTTATTGCTCTTTTGAACGTGTCCACAAAACGCTCAACTTGTCCATTAGATTGAGGCCAGTACGGTTCGATACGAATATGCTGAATACCGTGCATCAGACAATATGATTTGAAACGTTCACTTGTGAACTGAGTTCCGTTGTCTGATACAAGTGTTTCAGGAAATCCAAAACGGGAAAACACTTCATCCAGTTTCGTTATGGTGAACTGTGAGGTTATAGTTTTTGTAGAAAATACTTAGAATAAGAATCGATAATGAGAATATAGAAGTAGCCACCCACTGGACCTGCAAAGTCTACATGTATCCTTTGCCACGGACGATCTGATGAGGGCCAACTTAATGGTGGAATTTTTGGTGGAGATTTTGCTGCTTCTGCACAACTGCTGCATCTTCGAACATATTCCTTGATATCATCATCTATATTTGGCCAGTATACATAACTTCTAGAAATTGATTTCATTCTTTCTTGACCCGGATGTCCAGTATATAATTGTTTCAAAATTCTGTTATGAAATATCTGGGGAATAACAATTCTGTTTCCGAACATTAAACAACCTCTGACTACAGAAAGAGAATCTTTTCTATGGTAAAATTTCGTAACATCTTCATTACTCATCCTTGTATTTATGGCCAAAAATTTTGAGTGTACTGGATTACTTCCTTCAAAACTTCATCCTTTTCTGTTTCTTGACGGACTAGATCATGAGTGAGCGGTAAAATACTTATGGTTTCATCAAACACCTGGCAAATTTCTGTTTCCAAGTTGATTGAAGCAATCACATATTCTTCGTCTTCATCTTCAGATTTATCAATCAGCCTTGACAAGATATATGGGTGACCGAATTCAGTAGTTTTTATATATTCAATTTTAAAATCATATGCTTTCAAGGTAAGTGCCCACCGTTGGAGTCTATTAGCTGTGTAGACCGGAATGCCTTTTTTCGATCCAAAAATTTTCAAAAGAGGCTTATGGTCAGTTTGTAAAGTGAAATGTCGACCATATATCATTTTATGAAATTTGGTTACAGCAAATACTAATACTGCTGCCTCTTTTTCAATCTGGCTATATTTCTTTTGTGCTTCTGAAAGATTTCTAGATGCATGATATATTGCTTTTATTGAACCATCATTGAATCGGTGAAGAATACACTCCCCAATACCCAAATTACTGGCATCTGCTACTACAACAATTTCATGTTCGGGATTGTAATGCGTGAGGAGTAAATTTGATTGTAGAATATTCTTGAATTTGTCAAAAGACTCTTGACATTTTGTAGTCCATCTAAAATCGGAATTTTTCTTCAGAAGTTCATCCAACGGCTGTCTTAAAATGTACATATTTTTGATGAATTTTCCGTAGTAGTTTATGGCACCAAGATATGACCGGAGTGTTGTAACATCATGTGGTGGAGGCATGGTTCTTATAGCATTTGTTTTTGAAGGATCTGGCTGGATTCCTTCGTCATTCAAAATGAAACCTAAATTTTTTAGTTCCTCCACTCCAAATTTGCATTTTTTTAAGCTTTAGATGGAAACCAAACTCTTGAATACGTTTCAGAACATTCATCAAATTTTCTTCATGTTCTTCTGGAGTTTTTCCAGAAATGAGAATGTCATCAATATATGCTGCTGTTCCCTTTAATCCAGATATCATCGTGTCGACGACTTGCTGGAAAATAGATGGCGCCACTTTAATTCCAAACGGCATTCGATTGTATTGGATCAGACCATGGTGGGTATTTATTGTGAGAAATTTTCGAGATGATTCATTCATCTCCATTTGAAGAAATGCATCCGACAAATCAATTATACTGAAAATTCTGCAATTTCCCAGTTTTGCAAAAATTTCTTCTGCCGTCGGTAATGGGTAGTGATGAGATTTGAGTGCATTGTTCAGTCCTGTGGAGTAATCTCCACAAATGCGAATATCTCCACTTGATTTCCTTGTAACGACAATTGGTGCAGCCCATTCTGAATAATCGATTGGTGAAATTATTCCTAGCTGCTGTAGTCGTTCTAGTTCTTGATCAACTTCGTTCATTACGGCATATGCCACTGGGCGTTTTGGACAAAAAACTGGTTTGGCATGTTCTTGGATATTGAGGTCCACTTTCAGCTTTGTACAACAGCCTTCTTGAAATACTTTTGGAAAACGGTTTTTGAGTAATGTCTCTTCGAAGTAGTACGTCTTCTGTGACAATAATATTTTAGCGCAAACTGAATTGATTGGCACATCCCATAGTTGAAATTTGGTAATCCAGTCGATAACAAGTAAATTCAAATTTTCTACTGATGTAACAAAACATTTTCCAGAATGAGACCTTTGATCTAAAGTCATAACACATTGAAATTCATACATGAGTCGTAATGACGAATCTCCAGATGCATTTCTAGCCAAATGGTTTGTTACAAGACATTTGGGGTTTCCAATTTCATTCCATGTTTGTTCAGAAATAATGGTTATGTCTGAGGCTGTATCAATTTGTAATTTTACTGTTATATCATTGATTCGGACATTAACGTATTTCCTTCGGGATGATTCAATCTGATTAATGTCATATATAACATTGGCATTGAATCGTGAATTCAATTGTGAGCAACTTGGTTGATTGAAGTGATTTCTTCTTTCCATCTTACAATAACCATCCTTGTGACCGACTTTATTGCACTGTTGACATCTGTGGTTTTTGAATTGACAATTTCGGGAATACCAACAAGGATTTCGTGGAATTAATTTTGAATCACTCTGTGTATCATATGAATGATTGCTACCCTGTATTCTATGAAAATTCTTCTGGGATTGGTTTCCATGACGACGCTGATGGAACTTTTCATTTGACACATTGTTGACAGTGTCTTAATTATTTTCTTTCGATTCGATCATTGTATTGTCCTACTTGATATTTTGGATTCTCTGGCATTCCGATAATAAATCTTGAAGAGTTGTGTTTTCTGAATCTTTTTTGGTGATTTTTGATAACAAATTAGTGCGAATATCAGCGTCTTTGGCGGAATGGAGACCACAAATAAAAATCAAGCATTTGAATTGATCCGAAGTTATTTGGTTTACTTTGAAATCTTCACATTGTTTATTCACTTTAGAAGCGAAGGTAACGAAATCTTCTGAATCAGGTTTGAAAAGCTGCATGCACTGATATCTCGTATGAAATATTGTTAATTTCTTTCCAAACATATCTTGAAGTTTTTCTATAGTGTCATTGAAGTTGATGTCTTTGATTAGTTTAGGTAGAATGAAATTAACGTATTGATCATGGCATATCGTATCTAATTTTCTGAGTAGTAATCTCATTTTTGCAGAATCAGATGTTTTTCGCATCTTCCATAAAAAGGCTTTCAAAGCGCTTGTACCAAACATCAAATGTTGAGCCAGATTCAGGATCATAATGAAATTCGGTGATGGTGTTTCCTAGAGTTTCCATCCTGAATTCTTTTCCGACTTGACCAGAACTTTTTGTCGGGGCAAACGTGTTTGCTAACTGAACCAGAAACTCTTGTTGATTTTTCATGAGAAATTCTTGTTGCTTCTGCATTTGCTCTTGTTGAGATTTGATAAATGTTATTAAGGTTTCTTCGGTGTTCATGATGGAAAAATACCAATATCCTCGTAGCCAAATTTGTTGTGCTTTTACTTAAAGAAAACTCGTGAATTCACAAAACTGTTAAATGATTCTCTACCTGACTTATGTCACCTCCGCTATCATTACCTATGCAACTATAATAACAAAATCTAATATCTTGAATAAAAATAAAGATATCTAATCGATGTTGATTCCTAACATAAAGCCTGCCATGGTATTGTAAAGCCGAAGAGAATATTGGAGCAGACCCATCGCTAGAGATTTCTGTGGAATCATTAATTTATGGAGACCAAAAAAGAGCAACAAAACCAAAGTCGTGATTCCTTAGTAATTGTCTAATTGTGTAACGTTTGAATGCATTCGGACTAGGTAAGAAAACTGATATAATTTATTAAATCGCGACTTGGAGAACCCATTATTTTGGTTGGTAACTTATCAAGATTATATTATTATCATAGACAACTATTAAAATTATTAAATATTTATATTTTAATGTGTCTTTTGTTTGAAGTTGGGGTTCAATCTTTCTTTCAGCATAGTAAAGGTCTTTCTACAGAGATTAGCCTGGGAATAAGTTTTTGAGATCATTTATCACTGTAGATGGCGTCCAATAAACACCATAATTAATAAGAAACTTATTCTCTGTGCCACAAATTGGACCTTTCGAAAATCATCGAGTGACGTCGACTTACGCCCTTGTCTCCGAAAATCAAAAAGCTAGCCTGGCCAAATGTGTACCTAAGTTAAGGTTACATACAAAAATACCTCATAACCAATATTACTCATCACAAAAGACTTCTAGCTATGTACAACCACACTATCCGTGATTGCTCACAGTAAAAATAATCGTCAGATTGTTGTATGTGGAGTGAACTTCAAGGAGGAAAGGGAGCAGGTCAGATTGCCTCTTGTATTTAAGAAAAACTAGTTCAGTTACAACCAAATTACCAAATTACCTACTCTATGGCGGCTAGAATAGGGAAATCCTCATGACCGTTATGTTTATGTATGCTCTGGCAAAAATTGATAATCTCAAGGTAATTGATAAAAATTCTTCTACCAGGGCACACCCGCCTTGAATTTGAAAGTAATCATCCCCGTATTGAATGAGCAAATAAAAATACTTGGATCACCAGGATCTTCGACTGATAATATTGACAAGTTTAGGATAATGGTTCCTCATGATTGGTGTCAATTTGAAAAGCGGTTTAATGTCATTTAGCTGTACATAAAAGATTTTAAATCATTTTCATCTCTTTTGATCAAGAATAATGTTTTGGTGCATCTTAATCAAGATACTGAACAAAATCCAGTAGAGTGGCTGAAAATTAAGTGGTTGAGATACACCAAGACATTTGGAATTATTCACTTCAAGTATGATCTGAATCCATTTTCACCATTTCGAACACTAAATCTCATTCGCGACAGAAAAGGCCGGAAAATCTTTCCAAAAAATTTATCGAATTATCCTTTTCTGATTCTACTGCGAAGTTAATCGAATGGTGAAGAGAATTAATAAATTCCAAAAATTGATTCAATTGTACCTGTGAAACCTACCAAAATATCATCAACACACCTATACCAATACTGCCCTCATAAGAAAAAACCGCGTTTATAACAATTTTAGGTATTTTGAGATTTTGCCTTCTGATGCTATAGTATAACAAATATCACCTATTTCAATCATCAGAACCACGTATTTCAACAGAAAACATTTATTATGAGCAATATGTCGTCCACTTATTTGAACGAGAATGTGCTCTTCACTAGATTAAATCCACTTAAAAGAGGGTTACTTACTAAGAAACAACTACGCAAAATTGAAGCATTTACGTGCTTCTTTCTTAGTAGCGCACTATACAGGGTGAGTCAGAATAAGACCGACAAACTCCGACTACAGATTCCTTCCCTCATTTTGAGATGAAAAGTTTTTATCAAGGTATGTCCTGAAATGCATCCCCTCTGAGATACAGGGTGTCAAAACTGCGAAAAAAATTTAGATTTTTTTTTTTCTCTAAAACTCCTGGAGAAAAAAATTTCAAACTTGGTGCACTAATCAAGGTTTATCAACGTGATAATTTGAAGTTATAATTTTCAATTTTCGTAAACCAGTGGCGTAGTTACGATGGTATGTGGTCATATTTTCCTTCATATTTTCTTTGGACAACTGAATTGACAAATGAGCGTTTGACATCAGTTAGGCTCATCCATACTCAACCTAAAAGTCATAACATTCCATTTGCCTAAAAGTGAAGGTTTCTGAGATATTTGCAAAAAACTGAAGATATGTCCTGAGAAGAGACATAACATCCTGTGTGCTATAATCGCATGATGCAACTTTATTATAACTTATAGGAATAATTGTCAATCTCTTGAACGTTTTTTAATGTTGGGAGTATTCATAACATAGTACAGGTAAGTCAGAATGAGACCGACAAACTCCGTTTTTTATTCGTCATAATATTTGAACGAATCGATTTCGTAAATTAACCGATATGTGACCATACATTGTTGCCTAATGATTATTCTGAAAGATCCACTGACAAACCCAGCCTCAAAATATAATACTCCTGTTAAAGGAGAGTTAAAGCCTAAAATAATATTTTCGAAAAACTGTAAATAAGTACCTACTTTTAATTTGTTAAATTTTATGTTGGAGTATCATTATCATACTGAATTATCTAGGGAAATATTTTCCAATCATCATGTTTTTGGTGAAGAAAAACAATTATTGTGTATTTATATCTACTCAAATGATAGAAACGGTTTATAGGGTACACAACATAAAAACATAAAAGGCTCAAAGTAAATGTTCAAATAGACCACCATTTTGTTCGATACACAATTGGCATCTCCGTATCATTGACTGTCGCACGCTTTGGAATATTCCTGGTGTATCCTGTATTAACGTACATGCTGCTAAAATTCTTGCCGTTAAATCTTCTACATTCTACAGAGTGCTCATCTTCGGTTTTTCGCAAAAATTGGTTCAGATCTAAACTCTTATTTGAGTGGAGTATTATTAATTTGAAGTTGGGTTTGTTTTTTTTTTTTGATTATTGCACATAGGAAATTACGTTGATACTCAGGACATATCTTCAGTTTTTCTCAATTATCTCAGAAACCTTCACTTTTAGACACATATAATGTTATGACTTTTAGGTTGAGTATCGATGAGCCTAACTAATGTCAAACGCTCATTTATAAATTCAGTTGTCCAAAGAAAATTCGTTCAAATAATATGACGAATAAAAAAAAACGGAGTTTGTCGGTCTCATTCTGACTTACCTGTACTATGTTATGAATACTCCCAACAATGAAAAATGTTCAGGAGGTTGACAATTATTTCTATAAGTTATAATAAAGTTGCATCATGCGATTATAGCACACAGGATGTTATGTCTCTTCTCAGGACATATCTTCAGTTATTCGCAAATATCTCAGAAACCTTCACTTCTAGGCAAATGGAATGTTATGACTTTTAGGTTGAGTATGGATGAGCCTAACTGATGTCAAACGCTCATTTGTCAATTCAGTTGTCCAAAGAAAATATGAAGGAAAATATGACCACATACCATCGTAACTACGCCACTGGTTTACGAAAATTGAAAATTATAACTTCAAATTATCACGTTGATAAACCTTGATTAGTGCACCCAGTTTGAAATTTTTTGCTCCAGGAATTTTAGAAAAAAATAAATAAATTTAAAGTTTTTTCGCACTTTTGACACCCTGTATCTCAGAGGGGATGCATTTTAGGACATACCTTAATAGAAACTTTTCATCTCAAAATGAGGCAAGGAATCTGTAGTTGGAGTTTGTCGGTCTTATTCTGACTCACCCTGTATACATGGTTTTCACCTAGTACGCGGAATGTAAGTGATTTAGGCTTAGTATCTTTACGTTTCGTGCCACATTTACGCGCGAATGGATATGTAGATTTATTTATTCGCACATGGAAAGTCACTGTAAGTACTAATGTTGCTGTCAATTTTGGCTAACAGTATCGAATTCAATTCAGTTAATTACCGTTCAATTACTAATTGTGAGGTGAAGTTTGTATCGATTCAAAATGATAAGAAGGTGAGTTTTTAGATACAATAGATTCATTATATTTGATTAGATCAAGTACCGGTTGGTTGTTAGTAATTCACTCATGACCGTTTTAAAAATACAATGCCTTGTTACGGATGTCTTTGAATTTACCTAACAAGTTGAAATTATCTTTATCAGTTTAGCATTTTAGCTGCTCTTTTGATATAGCTCTGAAAATATTTAGAGGTGGTCAGGGTAACAATTAATATCATTTTGTATTTATGTATTTACTAAAGGAATTCTATAGCTTGGTGTTATGGGTGTTGAACATCAATAATTATAGTCAATCTAAATATACAGGGTGTTTCCGACATTGGAGCGATAAATAAAATGGGAAGTAGAAGTTGACAAAACAAAACGAAATAAGAGAACACTTTTTTGTAGCAAAAATTTGGGAAATATTGAATTTTAAAGTTTTCAAGAAATTTTTTGGTAATCACTGATAAGAGGTCTACAGCCTGCGCAAACCGCGCTGAAACACTGCCAGTTGGCAGACACTCTGTGGCCTGGGGAATCAAACCAGTGCCTCCCAACCAAAGATCACTAAAACCGATTCAATAAAATTTTATAAAATTTTTCGAAAATATTTGACTGCTTCAAAATAATTATGGCGGCTCCAAAATGGTGGACGAGTTTAGTAATTATGATCTGATTCTATTCAAAATTGGTATCTGAGGGTTTTTGGGGTCAGCAATTATGATTCTTCTGTCAATATTGGAAAATTCAAGAAGGCGGCTTCAATACGGCGGACGAGTTTTTTTTATTATTATTCTTTGATACATTATGTTCCATATAACAAACCATTTTCTTAATCGCTCCAATTTCGGAAAACTCTGTATGTTAACTGTTTGATTTATAAGAAGTTACCTTTATCAAAACCTCAAATAACAATTTTAAATCATGCATTGAATGATACGATTAATGCTTGTAGGATACCAATGATACGTGGCCAAAGAATAGTAAATATGGCAAACAATTCCAAAATATTTGCTGAACTTCAGAATGTTTCCATCATTGCAGAAGACAATCAAGAAATTGGATTTATCAAAATGAACCACAACTTTTGCATAATGCCCGATAATTCGTCTGAAGGTATGAATTTATGTATTCATCATTATTCTGCATTATTAGTATGTATTTAGTTCAATTCGATAAATTTCTCCACGATGTTTAATTCGGTTATGATATTGAAACATAACTGAAATTTTTTTTTCATATTGCTGTCTTGCAAAACCTTCCACATAAAGATTGAAGAAGTGTGAAAGTTTGTTCTTCAATATATGTATATATATATATATTTTTTCAGAATGCGGGACTGATTCTACTCAGGAATTATTTGTGGTACAAGCTAGTGCTGAAGAACCAGGATTAGAAAATACTGAGAGTGCTGTTCTGGACGAGACAGCCATTGCACATTCCGTTCAAATAATTGATAGCCATGCCGAAGCCGAAAAGGGAGAAGGGGATATTACAAATATATTAACCGATGGTTTGAATGTAGCAGCTGAAGCAAATTTAGAACAAATATTGGAAATAAGTGAAACAAAAATTATAAATGTTGGGACTGATGTATTGGATAATACAGCTAAAGAAAATTCCCTCCAAATACCTGTGGTAACAAATAGTGATAGTTCTCATGTTGTGGATGAACTGACTATCATATCTAACACTAAATTAATTGAGACGAATGGTGAGGCACTTGAAACTGAAAACAGAGAGGCACTATCAAATTTTGTATCTTTTTCAAGCACTCAGTCTGATAGACTGACAAAACGTGGAACAGTACGTAAAAGAAAAATGCACTCAGCATCTTTAATAGATCGAAAAAAGCAGAAAAAAAATTTTCACGCCCAGAAACATGTTGTACTTCCTGCTTGTATGCCTTCCTGTTCAAAAAAATGCGTTGAAAAGGTTTCTGAGGAGAGACGGAAACAGATAAATGAACAGTATTGGAGTTTGACATGGAGAGAACAGAAGATGTTTGTGATTCACAACACTTCGAGGAAAGATGTGATACGACGTCAGAAGAAAAATGAGGAGAACTCTTACAAAAAGAATCAAACCTTTCAGTATACGCTGAAGGATGCAAATGAATCTTCTCAAATTGTTTGCAAGACTTTCTTCTTGACAACCTTGGGATTCAAAAAAACCTGTGACTGGGTTGTGAATAGTCTATATAGATCATTTCCTGATAAAAGCACAAATAACATCCAAGATCGAAGAGGTAGGTAGCCTAGCAAAAAGAGATTACCAAGAGAAAACGAGCACACTCATATAATGAGCTTCAACCCCAGTATTTCGCACTATCGAAGGGAACACGCGCCGAATCGACTGTATTTGCCTAGTGACATTACAATTGCTATCATGTTTGAGGAATTTCAGAAAGAATACCCGACTTACGAATGCTCATATGACTTTTATAGGTCAGAAGTTAGAAAAATGAATATATCATTCACAAAACTTGGAAACGAGCAATGTGAACGATGCGAGGAATATTCTTTCCACAACAAAGACCATACCGTGAAAACCATAGCTGATGATTGTGAAATATGTAAACTTTGGAAAACTCATCTAGATAATGTAAAATATACAAGGAGTGCATAAAAAACTGACGTCAAATTTGCTGAAGAATCATATTTGGATAAAGATTTTCTCTCTGTTTCTGTAGATCTCCAAAAAGTTATTATGTTACCAAGGATAGATGTATTCAAGAGGGTACTATTCACGAAAAGAATCACTGCTTATAACGAAAGTTTTGTACCACTGGGTAATCAGAAGAAACATCTTCCAATGGCTGCTTTATGGCATGAAGGTCTGGCAGGACGAATCCAAGAAGAACTTGTAAGTGCTTTTTCTGTTTTTTGCGAGAAAATAGAGACGTTAAATATTTCATTATATGGGCTGATAACTGCACAGAACAACTCAAGAATTGGACATTCATATCTTTCCTCATATATATCATGAACAGGCAAGAAATAAGTGCTGAAAAAATACACATGAAATACTTTGAGCCTGGTCATAGTTATATGTCTGCTGACAGCTTTCACCACCAGGTAGAACTGGCACTGAAGAGACAAGGAAAAACGTATGATTTTACTGATTTTGTTAAAGCTGTTGAGTCATGCAACGATAAACGTGCATTTGTTAGACCACTCACATATCAAGACTTTGCTAACTGGAAAAATTGCACTTCCTTGGCGAAAATTAATAAACTAAATCCCAGACCATACATAAGGGAAATTTCAGAAATGATTTTTTTGAAAAACAAAATGACGTTGAAGTACAGAACATTCACAAATGAAAATTTTCTCGAAATCGATGTATTACAAGAAAAGTATAAAAAAAATTTAATTAATGCAAGCAAAGTCAAGAGAAGGACCAACTGGAATAACTGAAGATAAAAAAGAAACCATCATCAGAGATTTGTTACCGTTAATGCCCGATAACAGGAAGCCCTTCTGGCTCGAGATGCCGACAAATGAACAAACTATTTTTCAATTGTTAACGTTCAAGATAATTTTTTTCAGTCAGAGTCTGAAATACAGTTATTTTATTCGCGAAATAATGTGTATAAGTTATGTTCCGTTTATATTATCTTCCAATAAAACTATACAATGAAAACAACTGTTTCATTACCTACTTCTATTATTATACAATACCTATATAACAAGGAGTAAACAAAATGTAACATCATACGTATCTTACATTTAAATCTCGAAGTTCCTAAGTTAAAACCAATTAAATACATATTTTGAGTGGTTGTTTCTTAGTACTTGCAAATAACCGGTTCTTGCTCAGTATTGACCTGCTCTTGTAGGGCTTAGTACGGCGTATTTGCAATAAAACTTTTCAAAAACAAAAATCTTGCAACTCAAGCATAACAAACGTATTGTATCAAGAAAATATATTTTTGCTTAAGGGAATGACACCAAAAATATTCAGGTACATATAATGTAACATTTTGTGGAGGTTCAAACTTTCAAATGTG